>JADLZK010011016.1:0-452693 GCA_015847255.1 Hyparrhenia diplandra | reverse complement strand
GCAATAGCAAAAATAGCAACACTTGTTTTTTTTGGGGAGGTGTTGCAGGTGCTAGCGTGGGCAAAGCTTTTGGACAACACTTTTTTATGGGAAGCGTTGCAAAATCGTTTTTGGATTTACAGCGCCTAGGCGTTACAACATAAGGTTTTTGCTACAGTTGTATGCGTGGCAATAAAACTCATGCAACCCCTAAGGTGTTGTAAGATCTTCAATTGCAACATGCCCATGTCGTTGCAAATGGTGCAATAACAATGATAAAAGTGTGTTGCAATATAATGTATTGCCAGCTTAACGCTGCGTGTGGCAACAAGGATTATGTTGCAACACCAAAAATAATGGCGACATGTGCAATTGCAACACCCAAAGTTTGGTTGCTATAAGGTGCATCCTATATTGCATCGCATAACAAGTGTGGCAACAAGACCTATGTTGCAACACCAAAAGTAATGGCAACATGTGCAATTGCCACGCCCTAAGGTTTTAGTTGCTATAAGTTCTGACCTCTATTGCATCACATAGCAGTGTGGCAATAAGGATTATGTCATAACACTAAGAAATGGTGGCAAGACATGCAATTGCCACATTCACATTGTCGTTGCTATAAGGAGCAATTGCTATTGCTACGAATTGTTAAATAAGCTATAGGATATATTGCCACTGAAAGTATGGTGGCCAATAGCCACTTTTACAGCGTGTTCTTTTGGTGCCACCGAACAATATTGCAACACAATTAATTAATTAGAAACACAATATACATCAAAAATACATACGAACATATTCCATTCAACCAACATATTGACTTGTTTAAATTATTCACATAAAAATAAACTAATCCAAAATATTCAAACCCGACTATCACAAATTGTTCAAACCATCACACATTTAAGTTATTCAACATATTTGTGCCTAATAACATCTAAAGCTGCTAAACACCAATAATGGTTGAAGCCGAAAGCTTGACTTGAATTGGCCATCCCATCACTTGAGCACTCCCTTTGAAACTATACCTTCTGTTGAATAAAGTCATTCAAATTGAAATACGCATTAGTTGTTCATTCATCATGATAGTATAATATAATATGATATGGTTCTCTAATAAATTTTGAGGAAGTACTTATACTAAAATTGGAGATGTTGACAACAAAATCAGAACTAAATTATTTCAAATTTAAGCAATAAAAACAAAAACTAGTGATGTTAAAGACCAAAAACTAGTGATGTTCACAAACAAATAAAATAAGATGGCACAAGTTATCTAGAACTCTTGGTACTATCATTCAGATATATAAATGATGACAAGCAAAGCACGTATCAAAAGGCATAGGTTATTGAGAAGTACGGGAAGGAATTTTACCTTGTGCCCGATTTGGACTACCACAATCTTGAACCTGTACATTCATCCTGAAATAAAGACCACTATCGGTTTTACCATAGGTAATTCACTGAAAAGACATTGCAAATCACATGATCTGAAGGACAATGAGAACATCATTTGAAAAACCAAGCTTACATTCAATTCTTTTTGGTTGGTCGTCTCTTTGCCACAGCATCAGTCAAATGCTTTGTAGAAATAAAATTCGGTGCACCATTCCCTTCTTTGTTTTGTGATTGATTTCGGCTAAGACTGCCTCTAGTGGTGCGCACATTAATACCTACTACAGGTGTAGAACCTGCGAGTTGTCCTTTCTCCTTCACTTGTAGGTTATTCTGCAATTCAAAAATTACATTAAAAATATTAGAGTCTAATTCATGGTTTTAAACAGTATTCAGTCTGAAACAACCTGAGCTAATGTTGCTTCATCCTCTTGTGTTGTTTCTTCTCTTTCATTCAAGGTTGGTACATGAGCAATCGAGGGTGTTTCGTTTCTGCTTGTTTCATTTCCTGTTGTAGCGGTGACTCTTGTATCAATGGCAGCTTGGATAACCTGCATTTAATTTTTTTATTACTACTACTTAGCTCCCATAGACAAGAACTTAATTGATTAATGTTCTTACTGTTCAGTTTGAGCAAACATATTAATGGTGATGGCTTGTGAAGTGAATCCAGTGAAAAACTATAAAAAACAGACCAGCTAACTTTGATCAATATGCAAGTTCAAATGATACAAGATATTACCTGTGGTGATGGTTCTTGCCTTTGTCTTTGCTAGCATTGACATGAACTCTTGCCGAAGTTTCTGGAATTCTTCCATCGGCGCCTATTATCAGCCTCCCTTGCTTCCTTCATTTCTTCCATCGGCGCCTATGTTCCTCCTTCTCCGGCTTCCCTTTCAACAACTTGGCTTTGAAGTTGTTCTTGTACCTTCTCGGCGAAGCCTTCAGTTCTACATTTTTCCTTATGGGATGCAGTTTCAGAACGGGCCTGATCCTCCAAACGTTCAGTCATTAGCTGCCTTCTAGTTGGATACCTTGCCAAATACCCATTACCATGAACCTTGGATGATTTAGATCTAGTAATTTGCTTGTATGCTTCCTGGAAAATAAGGTTTTTTTCTCTTTTGAAGATATAAAGCTATCTGCTGACTCAGTTTCCTTCTCTGCAATTTTGTTGCAAGCAGTTTCCCTAACACAAGCAAGACATGCAAAAATGTGTTAAACAAAGGGAAATACTATGAATCATTTAGTAAGGGTTGTACAAATAATTATATACGCACATAGATAGCCTTTGATGCATCGCTTGTCCATTTCCCTCCCTTACTGTGCGTTTTCACCCAAAGCTCACAATCATCTGGCTCTTCACCGGTTTCTGGGTCTCTCTAATTTTGCCAAGAATGACACAAATAAATATTTCATCAAGTAAGAAAAAACATTGATATGTATGCGTGCTTCTCAGGTCATTACCATTTCATAGCTGCACTGACCGAAAGACAATGATCCCACCATATGCTGTGCTTGGACAAGCGAACGATTTCGAGAATTCTTTTTGCTAATTTCCTGCATGTTGTGTTTGTATTAAAAGAGTGCTCCAAAGAAAACATTTATCTTTGCAATTGCAGTTGGCACCAAAAATAGTAAATGGCATCAAACCTGGAATTCCTTTGTGCCAAAATACAACACTAGATAGTGCCATTCAACAATGTGCAGGTCTTCAGGCTTATGTCTCATTCTCTCATCATATGTGTCATAAGCCCTGTACGTTGAACTAAATGCTGATCGCCATCCTTTGTAGCGCTCATTAGCAATAGCCCATATCTTTTTCTTGTTTTCCTGGTATTCTCAAGGTTCCACTTATCCTGTTGAATAAAGAAATACACAAAAACCAAGTGAGTTCTTACAATATTTCACAATTAAGATTGGAACAGACCAAAAATATGTGAAGCTTACAATTACATCAGATGCTATCTCCTTTTTAACTACATAATCAATGTCTTTCCACTTTCTCACACCAATAAGTGGAGCCCTTAACCTTGTATACACCACCACTTAGTCAACAAAAGACCGTCGGTTACCACCTACAGGTCCTCCCATTCTAGAGAATACCACATCCAATTTCGTAGTGCCCTGCCTAGCTCTTTTGTTGGATACAGTTAAACCTTTAACGGGCCCACGTCCTTTAAACTTCCTCTTTCCACTGATATGTCGCCCTTCAAAACAATATACAATGAAATTTAATAATGCATGGCCTTAAAATTGTCAATACAACAAAATATAGAATGCAACCAATCAGTAACAAGTGCGTATTTCTTCTAACCTAATAATTGAAAGATGTTTCCACTCAAAAGTAACAAGTGACAATGGTTTCTCATTAACAACAGCTAGTTGAGCTCACTAGTACGGAAAATTCAAACTGTAATAGAGCTATTAGTAACCAACAACTAAGCTAAGCAACCTTGCAGCGACTCCATGAGAAACGATCAGCTAAAGAATAAATAACTACTAAAGGTAAGCATGCAACAATTACATGAGGAATTAGTTACTCTAGCCAACAAACGTCCTTTCACAATTATACAAAAATGATGTGTGTCGCAGCTGCTATTCAGGCCTAAGTGAAAATACTTGTCTAAACCAGTAAAATAAACAACCATGGCTGAATCACATATATTGCACTGAAGTTAGAGACAAGAAGGGGTCATGATATATAACAGAGAGAAATTTGCTACTGCTTGCTTGTGCTCTGAACTGAAGATGGATGGAACAGAGCTGTTGCTGCTCAGAACTGCAACATAAATACTACTGTATGTTGCTGTTCGTCCACAAAATGTTTGCGGCTCAGAGTTGCCATGTGTATGGTCCTTGATATAGGTGGTTGCATTTGGAACAGTGCAATAGGTTCTTGCTTACTTTTCAACATGGTTTCTATGGTACGACTCTTATTACCTTATAATAATGGTTTCCAAAAAAAAATTCTTACCACCATTGGCCAGTTGTTTTTCACGACGAGCATGACTTGGCCGTTGCATTGGTGGTGTAGGATTGCTGGATTGGCTTGACTGATTGTTGGAAAGCTCTTCATATGCCTCTACAATAATAGAGCACAAGTTAAAATTGGTATCTGAAAAACTGTTAAATTGATTTACAAACATGGAGAGGATATCATATTACCGATGTCATCAAGTTGTCCTTCCTGACGTAACCATGCGCTGTATGTTTTGACTGTCTCTTCCCTGAACATATCTTGAAGTTCTGGAAAAAAAAAAACTTACATTATTGAATTGACTACCAATCAATTAAGATGAAGTTATGGAAACTAGTGCAGCTACTTAACTTACCACGGCCTCTGCCATTTTCATGCAGTTCTGCAAGCCAGACCTTGTAGTCATCAAGTGGCTCATTTGTGAATTCATCCTCATAAAATGTTGTACCTGGAGGTACTTTGATGGGTGTTATGGTCACATTTTGCTCGGTTATTTTATCCCTACTCAATACTAATCTGACTTCTCTCTCCTCATGGTTCATTGCTATCATGCCATCTACATCTAATTCACCATCAATTTCAATCAATTTTGCTGCACCATTACCACATCGTTCCTTGTAGTATAAGAAGTCCCTCGAAGAGTACCCTGAACGTGATTTAATTGTTAACAAGGTTCCAAACGTGATATCTTTCCTATCAATTCAATTTCAGCAATTCCCCTCTCAGGTGGTGCGCCTTTTAGATCAAAATATAGAATCCAAGATTCTGTTTCTTCCGACGATGTCACAGTATTTTCCCTGGAAAAACATTCGTGCATACTTGGATTAGTGGCATAGGGCATTATATATTTGAGGTATGGCGAACGATACTGTAAACTAAGGTTTCCAACTTAAGTAGTAATTTTCTAAAGTAAGTAGTAATGAATAAACAACAATTAATCAAGAGGGAGGAAGGTTCATTCTCTGGTAATCTCGGTTGAAAAAAGTATAGTCAATAGTTAAATAATAAAGAACTGAACAATGGAACAAGATAACGGCCAACAATTTGCAGAGGCATACATGGCCGAAATTGAATGTAAATTAGTAACATGAAGTGTACTTGGAAATTTACATGGCGTAAATTTATACTTGGAAATTGATAACAGGACAATCTATACTATTTTGTTTTAGTTTCGCTCAGGATAATACACAGCAGAAATTTTGCAGAGGCTTACACAGTCAGCAGTAGGATAATACACTTTGATGGCCTAGTTGAATGGAAATTGAAGGAAAGTGAAGAAATTTATTTGAGTGCACGACCATTTCCTTAAATGAAGGATGAGTGTCGCTGCTTACCGACGCTGTGAGTCGGGCTCGAGTATCTGAGATCCAATACGACGTCGCCGGGCGGGTAGTGGTCAACGTGGTGAACTGATATCTTGATAGTCGTCGTCTTCGTCGTGGTCGGACAAAGTAGGGGTCGGCGTCCTACCCGCTCCGCCGAAAAGCGCCGCCGTAGCCCCGCGTCTCATCGCCGTGGACGCTGGCGGCGGCCTCATGAGCGCTGGCGATGGTGTTGTGTACCCTGGGGTCGCCGTCGTCGACGCGGGTTGCCGCTGCGTCGCCGATTTGGCCGCAGCTGCCGAGGAGGTCGCCATCTACGACCCTTTGACACCCTAACTGGCGGCTGCCTTGTCCCTGGAGATTAGATTAAGTGGGGGCGAATGGGTTTTGGCGGGGGCAGGGGCGATGGTATAGGGCGGCAAAAAATGTTTAGGGAAAAAGGCGGGGTATTTGGCGCTCGTGTTTTGTTTTCGCTGGAACAAAAAATCCAAACTGCTGGCGGCAAAAACGTTTAAGATCAGGAGAACGGACGAAAAAAAAGGCAGCAAAAAAATGTTTGGGCTGGGGATTGGTCGACTTCGGGGGTATTCAGCACTTGCCTCGCGCATGACACCCTGGCCTTTTTCCTATATATGGAAAAAAAAATACAAATAAGAATAATGTCTCTTTGTGTGTATATATGTATATGTATATATATTGGCCGTTTTCCTAGTAGTAAAATAAACAAAGAAATATAATACGACTAGAATAAATCTCACTAGCTATTTCGCTCAACAATACTGAAACCGTCGGTAACATACGTTTGGGCCACGCGCTTACGTCGGCCTCGTGCCTCGCTCAGGCCCCATCTGTCTGTCGGCTCCTCCCTCTCCGTTGCCATTGCGCCAACCTCGCTGCCATTTGCCACCCACCCAGACTTCTCCCCACTCTCTCCCGGACCGCTGGTGCCCTTAACCCGCCCCTAAGGAACGCGACACCCTCGCCCGCGGCCATGGCGGCCGGACGGCGCGACAAAGGCGGCTGAAAAGCTCGTTGGGGCTTTACCCGCGATAGCGAGGGTAGCATTAGGTGTGGCAAGCGTGGGCGAGCAAAACCTCTAAGGCCCTAACCTAATCGGGCCGGGGCAACTCCTAGCGAAGCGCAGCTACGAGCCACGGTAGGCCGGGCTCACCCGGCGACCCATGTTCCGCCACCACAACACGGACCAACCGACGACATGAGAATAACCAGGAGCTCACAGCGGACACGGTGCTCGTGCTGGTTGAGTCGAGGATTTGGTGGAAGTGTGACAGCGATGATGGCATCAAGCTCTGGCGGCCATGATGGCGTTCCGGCGCGGCTGTGCTTCTTCTATGAAAACCATAAAGACGATCAAGATCTTGATGACAAGGGGAGCTAGGACATGAGGACTTGCAAGCTAACGCTCATTCGAGACGAGCTGTCCACGATGGATGTCTCATGGTGGCGCTCTGGCTGGCCGCGAGGACGATTACAGTGGGGATGATGCGGAGCTAGTGGCGTGGTCAATTTGGGCAGTGGGAGCTCGACGGCGACGGCATCTGGCGGTCTTTGCTCCCGTTGGCCCGCGTGATCTGGGACCCCGCCCCCTGGCGTGGGAGGGAGCGCATTCCACTCTCCACCGTATCCACCGGCTGTCGTCCGGCAAACGGGCCAAAAGTAGACCCCAAGTCCAAGTGGTGCCGCCTGTCGTCTCCCATCGATCGCATGCAGAGCAAGGGAGTGAGCATCCACACCGGCGACAGGCTGATCCCATTGTCCGGCAATGAGCAGACGTGTTATTGGGCTTAGCGGAAGTAGGCCCGGGCGTCCGGAAGCGAGCGGCGCGCCGGACGTCGGGGCGCTTGTGTGCCCCTCAACAATAATGAAGCTATCTACCTAAGCAATGTGCTATCACATACTTTTAATACACACTAAAAAAACCTCACTAGCTATATATCTTAACGTGCAAGTTGTCCAACTAAGCAATGCACTATTACATACATCTATAATGTCCATGTTAGTAAGACACGTGAGAATTTTATTGTCCATGTCATCATATCACGTATTCTCATAATTCTTAGTGATATATTTATTGATTAACATCATAATCCTTTTATAGAATCCCGTTCTCCATCTTTTGCTAGAGAAACATTCAAAATGGAGACGGACAATATTTTGTATATGCATTTCAAAAATTGTTGGAGAATATTTTTTAAAAAATCCCTATTTCTATCAATAATAATAATAAGAAGAAGAAGAAAAAAAAGAAAACAATAATATAATGATGCTCATAGAGGGGTCTTTTTTTTTAATAACCTCTCATCTCTCATCTGCTATTCACGTTCGTCCACTAACAGGTGGGGTAACTTAGTCAATAACCAAATCCTCCCCGCCCCCTTCCGCCGCCACCTCTCATCCGCCAGTGACGCAGTGGAGCCTGCCAGGCGCTCTCCATGGCGCCATCCCCGATGCGAAGCCGACCATGCCATCCTGCTCCGCCACCTTGGCGGCCGCAGCCCGCGCCTCCGGCCTCTCGTCCCTTCGGCCCCGCTTCCCTCCTCCTCCGCCCCTGTGCCTCCAACATATTCTCTCCGACGACCACGCATCTGTGGGCTTATCCTCCCATCGCTCGTCGGCGGGAAGGTGGGCGGTAGTGCTGCGTCCGCCACGGCCAAGAACAAGAACCCGGTTGCCGGCGACAAGCGGGCCAAAGGGCCAGCCTTCTCCGGGGCCAAGAAGAAGACCCCGGTGGCCGGCGGCAAGGGGTACAAAGGGTCGTCCTCCACCGCGCCGGCCAGGAAGAAGGTGAGATTGGGGGTTAGAGTTTTGGTTAAGGTTTCAATTATTAGGTTCAAGTTTGGGGAATGTGTTCAATTTTAGATAATTTCCTGATTGCTTCAGCCGGCCAATAAGTGGTTTTCGAATTGCTTACTAATTGACTCTTCTTTGTTACACATGATGAATGTGGGAAGACAATTAAGTGCCCTTACTTGCCCGCCTCTTGCTTGATGAAATGTTTATTCTATTAAACAAATAAATGTTACATTAACCAAATTAAAGAATCTGTATGCTGAGGATGAGCAATAGAAAATTAAAGCAGATTCAATGAGTACATATGAATTTCTACAGTGGAGTTACAAGTGCTTAGGATGTGCTGCTTGAGAACCTTAAGAAGTGGGCAGCTGCTAACAAATTTCAGCCATGTTCAGGCTAGATAGCTCATTCAGGGATGCAGGCATGATATCAATGAGAAATTCTACCAAGTGATAGTTTTCTTGTTCTTCTCTGAGTATTTATTTATTTATTGAACATTCAAAAGTTTAATATAATCAGCAGCTTGTCTCTACAATTCTGATGGAGCTTTCTTGTAACATTTAGGATGACGACTTTCTCTTCAGACGTCAAAGACCTCATGGTATGTAGACAGCAGTGCTGCCCAAGCCTCAGCCAAAGTGCCCAAAAAGCGTTCAGATGGCATTCGTGGCTCTGTAAGTGGAGTTCCACTGACGAGGAGGAGAGGTATGAATAAAGATGTGGCATATATGGAATTTCTTATGGATTTAGCATACAAATTATTATATGATGCAATAATTTGGACCAGGTAGTTGATATGGTACCACTCTATGTGCTAGTTGCTGTTCTAACTTCTAACAGTATTGATAAAAACAAATATTCATAAGCAACAAAATAGTTGGCATAAATTATTCATGAATACTAAATCAAATAGATCTTCATCCAGGTCCACACAAAAGCAACAAATATTCATAAAAATGACTTAATCAAATAGATGTCCAGGTCCTCAAAAAGCAAAACATATCCTTCAAAACGATTTAAACAAAGAAATCATCATCCTGGTCTCCCCCCACAGTTGTCGCTGGTGCAACAACTCCATCATCAATGTAGGTCTCATCGTCTTCATCATCTTCTGCATCAAGAAATGCCGCGTGATCTGGTTCTGGAACAGATTGGGCAATTGCCTGATTAATAATAGAGACATCACCACTAGAGCCTTCCATGTCTGATCTTCTCCAATTTGTCAATTCCATATGCAGTCGTAATGCACTATCCATGTCTTGCACTCCCACGCCTAGTAATGCTTATGTCACCCTCGTCTTCTGTTGCTTCTGGCATGGCAAACAAATTCCTAGGCTTTAGTGCAACAACACTGCACCAATCTGGCTTGCTTGGGATTTCAGCATAAAACACTAGTTCAGCTTGTGTTGCCAGAATATAGGGCTCACTGGAATATCGATAACGACTAGTATTGATCTCTATAACCCCATATTCATCCTTATTATATCCTCTGCCTTTGCTCGTAGTGGCAGCTGGTACATCATACCAGTCACACTGAAACAATGTGACTTCCTTCTCCTGGGCGAAATCAAGAGTGATAATTTTCTGAACCACTCCATACCATGCCATATTGCCGGTACTAGGAACACCCTTCACATAAACACCACTATTTCTTGTGGTCAGGTTTTTCTCAATAGATGCTGTTCGGAACAGGAAACCATTGATAAAGCATCTATTGAACACACGGGCTCGTAACTCTGGTCCTCTAGCTAGGGAGCATAATAGGTTGTCACTATTTATGATGCCTTCCTGCTTTTGCTTCCTGATCTGCAAAACACAATTCCATAATACAAGTGGCAGTGAATAACATATGTCGTATTGACAGCATTAAGACTCGAAAACCTAAAATTAATTCATTACTCACTTTGCGCTCAAACCACTGTACAAATTGCTCCCTGTGTCGTTTGTTAAGGTTTACTGTACCTTCTTTCCTGAGGTCATCCTTATGTTCACTGCATTGTAACTTCAAATAATTAGTATTTGCTACAAGAAATCGTAAAATTAGTTATGTTATATATTGCAACTTACCTAATCCATGGTGGAGACTCATCATAGTTAGTTAGCATGTAGTGCCTCATCTTGAATAACTCTTCTTTAGAAATTTCCTCCCAACAAAATCCTTTCCTGCTGTAATCAGTTGCTAAATATGCTGAGCCCAGATGGTGGCTCATTCACAGCGGCGCTTTCATGACGATCAGCTTGATTTAATTTGGTGTCAATGTCTTCCAAAAACGAGCAAAAAAAGGTCAGGCACTCCTCGGAGATATATCCCTCGGCTATTGAACCTTCGGGATGTGCTTTGTTCCTCACATAGCCTTTTTAGTGTACGTAAATACCTCTCAACTGGGTACATCCATCTATAGCTCACAGGACCTCCTAGTTTAGCCTCTTCGGCTAGGTGAACCGGCAAATGCATCATGATGTCAAAAAATGCAGGTGGGAATATCATCTCAAGGCGACAAAGAGTCTCTTTGATTGAAATGCTAAGCTTATCAAGATCTGCCTCGACTAGCTCCTTTGAACAAATTCCATTGAAGAACTGACTAAGACCAATCAATGGGATCACAACATCTTTTGGCAGAAGGCTACGTACAATCAATGGTAACAGCTTCTGTAGAATAACATGGTAGTCATGAGTTTTCAGTCCACTAACCTTACAAGCTTTGACGTCAACACATCTCTTTATATTGGAGGCAAACCCATCAGGCATCTTCACTCCTTCTAGGAATTTGCAAAAATTTCCTTCTCATCCTTAGATAATTTGTACAATGCCGGTGGCATAGTATATTTATTATTCTCCATCACAAGATGTTGATCCTTCCTCATACCAAGATGTTTCATGTCAAGACGGGCTTTCTCGCTGTCCTTGCATTTACCATCAATTTCAAGCAACGTACCCAAAATGCTCTCACAGATGTTCTTCTCAATGTGCATCACGTCCAAATTATGCCTTATAAGCAATGAGTCCCAATATGGCAATTCAAAGAAAATACTCTTCTTCCTCCAATTGTGCCATCTATTTTCTTCTTCACGTTACTTCCTCTTTCTTGTTGTTTTCCCAAAAATGGTTTGATCAAAACATTCAAATTGTTCCCTCACTTGTACACCAGTTAATGGTTCAGGGAGCCACCCTCGTTTCCACTTGGTTATTAAAGCTTGTCTTATTCTTGCGCCACCTATGTTTCAATGGATAACTCATAAATTAATAAGAAATTGAATTGGCAACAACAAAAGCATTTCAGCCAAAAGAAATCTTACCTATGGTTCGTTGGCAAAAAGCGGCGATGTCCCATGTAACAATGCTTGGACCCGTATTTCAGCCATAAGAAGTCTGTATCCTTGTTGCAATATGGACACGCAAAACTTCCCTTTGGTGCTCCAACCAGATAACATTGCATATGCAGGAAAATCATTGATTGTCCAAAGTAGAATAGCATGTAGAGTAAAAACTCTTCTTTAGCTTGGCATCATATGTTTCAACACCATCTGTCCACAGCTCCTTTAGCTCATCGATGAGGGGACGGAAGTATACATCAATATTGTTTCCGTGAGATTTTGGTCCTGGAACCAACATCGACATCATCCAATAAGGTTGTTTCATACACAACCAAGGTGGCAAATTATAAGGGATTATGATCACAGGCCAGGTGGTATATGTTGTACTTATCATCCCAAATGGATTGAAACCATCAGATGCCAGAGCTAGCCTAACATTACGAGGATCATCTGAAAACCACTTGTACTTGTCATCCACGTGCTTCCATGCTGGGGAGTCTGCAGGGTGACGCATTCTGCCATCACAGGCCAATCCTTCCTTGTGCCATCTCATCTCTGATGACGTGGTCTCCCTCATATATAATCTCTGTAGACGAGGAATTAGTGGGAAATACCGTAGGATCTTACGTGGAACACGCTTCTTTCGTGTACCACCAGTGTCACTAGTATCATCACCCTTTGCAGCACCATCATCCTTCCACCTAGACTCACCACATGTTGGACATTTATCCAGTTTTTCATTTTCCTTCCAAAATAATATACAATCATTCTCACAAGCGTGTATCTTTTCATAGTCCAGACCTAGCTCTTGAATTACACTCTGCACTTTCTCCAACGTGTTTGGTATACGGTGGCCTTCAGGTAGCACCAGTGAGAACAGACTTAGTATGCTCCTCATGGCAGTGTTACTAATACCATGCATGCACTTAATCTGAAACAATCTCACAATAAAAGAAACCTTGGTAGCCTCCTTGCAACCTGGATACAATTCCTGTTTTGCCTCCTCTAGTAACTTATAGAACCTTTTGGCACGCTCATTGGGCTCTTCATCTGGACCTTGGATGATGTTTCCATGTATAGTAGCCCTGATTAATGTTCCAACCATCTCAGTCCCACGATCAACGTCGTTACCTTCTTCATCATCATCATCTACTGATACTTCAGGATTAGATGGGCTGCCTTCATCACTTGGACCGCGTCGTTCCCATTCGGAGATGAAACTTTCATCAAACCGATAAGTAAGAACATGTCGGTGAAGGTCACGCTATGCGATTTGTAAACCATGCATCGACATCTGGAACATGGACACAAAGCAGTAGATGTACTGCCATCAAATGTGTTTTGAAGAAATTTCTGGAAATTCTGTTGCCAAACAGGACTAGACCTGTCCATGCGCATCCAACTCCCATCTGACATTATATGCTTTCCAAATTAATTTCTGTAGGATCAACAGAGATATATATAAGTACAATCACATATATATGGGTATATCATATTGTAACTATGTGGTACAGCATGACAAGAAATATATATATATATATATATATATATATACCACGGGCAATCAAATGATCAAGATGATGAAGATCCTACAGCCACACGTTGCACTGCCTCGCTGATCCCTTTGCGTCACCTCTGATCCTGGACAAAATCAATTGAGACTTGATTAGGAGCCAGCTAGCTAGCAGTATAGGTGCAAAATTATCTGTACAAAATGCAATATCTAAAGATAACATACAAAAAAAAGACGAGTTTAGATTGTTCTGAATTGAAATATTACATACCCATGGCACCTAAAGAGTACTATTTTGCACTTTCCTGTTAGGCTCTCTGGACTAATAATTTTATCAGTGACTTTAATATATAATGATCTTATATGTGCAGGGATTTTTTGAGGGCTCTTGCCATTGGGTTGTCAGCACCATTATTGGTTCTGCATAGCAACGTTCTAGCACCATATGTTCAGAGAGTGAGGGAGATGATAATCAAGCAGAGGTAGAGGGCAAAGGTTCAGCATTAGAGGTCGATGGTGAAGGTGATGAGGAACATTTCAGTCAGGTAAATCTTCACATGCAGATGGTACGGATGGATATGTAGCTGCTATTTTTTCCAGCTGCTATGCATTTTCTCCTTGTGATAAAAGTTCTTCATCTACGGTTCCAGATGAATTTTGTTCTACTTTTGTCTGTTCAATTGACCCCTGCTTTCTAGGAAGCTGCAGGCTATACATCTATATAACAAGCAGTGTTCAATGAACTATTTCCTTTAAGTAATGGTAACTATCTATCAATCTATGCAGGATAAATTTCTTCAGTTATGCCAAAAAAAAAGGATTGCCTGCAAGACATGATGACTATCTGTTAATCTATCCAGGGTAAGTTTCTTCGGGTATGCCTTTGGATGGTATTGGAATTTTCTCATGTTTTACATTGCCCTAGCCTGAATGCTGTTTGAAAACATGCATCACAGATTCGTAATCAATCTTTATTAGATCCTAACAACACAGCTTCATCTGCGAGTCGGCAAAGAGTTGATTATTATTTTTAGAAACATGTAGTTGAAAGACAGTTCAGAATAAATTTTAATAAACATGCAACCCAGATTATATTAATAATCCTTGATAGATCGTAAAAAGTGAATAAACCTGTATTAATTCACCAATCTTCTGATGTGTCCACGATGGCAGGTCAACAGCTACAGACGTGAAGCAAGCGCCGGCCGCTGGGGGCAGGTCGACAGCTACAGACGTGAAGGTGGCGATGGCCTCTAGGGACCTGCAGATAAAGCTGTTGATGAACGTGGCACGCACTGTATGGGGAGGCCTGGATGGATGCGGTGGACTTTATGATCGATGTGGAGGCAGGAGCCAGAGTCCAAACTGTATTTTGTCCCTGCTGGAACGATTTGTATGGGAGGTCCGGAAGGATGCGGTGGACTTTATGATCGTTGCGGAAGCAGGAACTAGAGTCCAAACTGTATTTTGCTTAAACCTTCCCTTGTGGAAAGATTTTACTGCGTATTGCTGATGGACTCGATTAATTAATGCACGCACTGCCATATCCTGTTAGCTAGTTGTTTCCAAGCAGGTAGTACATGATGCGCCTAGAGCCTAGAAACTCAACTTTCCAAAATCCGGGTCTTTTTCCTTCATTGCTTTATGTGATTCTTCAGAAACTAATTCCAATGCATTGTTGCAGTACGCTGATTCACCTCAATCCATGTCCAAATAACAGGGCAAAATATATTAATGATATGAGCTTTGTTACCGTGCTTCAGGAACTCTCACTTCCATCCATCCGTTTATATTTTTTGGCATAGGGTCACTAGAGTAGTTGGATTTTTTCTCCTCTCCCAGACGTTGTCCATGTCCTCGCCCCAGCTAGTAGACGCATAGTCACCACCGCCCAGCTTGTGAACACCACGGCTCGCACGAGCACGCCTCTAGCCGTGCCCCAACCTTTGGTTGCCGGCAACCACGTCCGCCTGCAGCAGTGCCGTGCGCCCAGATCAACTCTACCCTTGCTCATGGCTGGCGTAGTTTGCTGGAGGTCGCGCTTTATCTGCTCATGCTCTGTCGGCATTGGGTGCACCTGATAGATCGATCGAAGATGCATGGAAGAATCAAATCAACAGCAGTCGCAAGCTAGTGATGATCCATTCAGTTACCTATAGTACATAACCTTGGGGTACAGTAGACGATGGCGCGGTAGAGGCCGTCGTCGCAGGTGTGCACTGACTCCGGGGCGTGTCGATCGGCCAGCACATGGAACTTGGTTAGGGATAGGATGCTGTCGAGCAAGCGGGCGATGCACGCCTTGGCGTTCATGGCATCATAGTACCGTGGCGCATGAGTACATGCCTAGGGAGACGCCCGCCTTGGCGTTCATGGCGTCATTGTATCGTGGGCGCATGAGTATATGCAATCGATCGTGGTTCACGAGACGGTGTAGAGAAGAAACCACTCACATAAATAATATTGGTGTTTTCTACAAAAATATATACAACCATAATAGAATTTATACCAACCAAACACACCTGTGGCAATAGCAACATACTATTGCATCACTTTAGGTATTTACTTGCAACAAACAATTGCATATTGCAATGGTTACTAGGTATTACAACCAGCAAAAAATTGTCGCAATAGCAACAAGCTATTGCATTGCCTTAGAAATTTAGTTGTAATAAATAGGTACCTATTGCAATGGTCACAAGAAATATTACAACTAAACAAAAATGTTGCAATAACAACAAACTATTGCATCGCCTAAGATTTGTGTTGCAATACACGGTCTATCTATTACAACGGTCGTGCGATATATTACAACCCAACAACACAGTGGCAATAATTTCAAGTAATAGCAACACTATTCCATACAGTTGCAAGAACACTAGACAGTTTACAACGCCAATTAGTATTAATGCAACTAAATATCATCGTGGCAATATTATTAACCAATAGCAACACTTTCCAAAAAGGGTTGCTATAGGTCTCACCTCTCGCAACACCCGAGCGTAAAAAATTGCAATGCCCTATTTTGGTCGCAACACAGTCCCTCTATTGCCACGAATTTCAAAAAATGTTGCAAAATACACCCCTAATGCAACACAATTGGTGGTGATGCAAATGATGTCAAGTGGCGATATAGGGTCGAAATCTTGTAGTGAAATTTCACAAGACATTAAATATAAATAATAATTTGATTTTTGTGTGGTTTTTATTTTGTTTGATAGATGGATTTTAGTTAATAATATTTTTTCATAAAATCCATTGCTGTGTAACTTCATGTTATGGTACGTGGCACTTGAATGCATCAAACATGGTGCATGGTGAGTTGTACCACATCGACCCTGTTTCACCAATGAACATACACGAACAGTAGGCAAAGACATTTTCATTCTATGATTGAAAGCCATATTTGTGAGAGGAAATGCCTGCGGGAAAGAAGGGGAGAGAGAGAGAGAGAGAGAGAGAGAGAGAGAGAGAGAGCATTCACCAGATGTTCCTCACAGCGGGCGTTCAGCTTTAGAGTTGCAATTATTCAATGCTACTGAATGTCTATGATTGAGAGGCATCAGGATGATCATCTAGCTGCACGTTTATCATTCTGGTGCGGGTAGCAGCGGATCATATTGCCACACTTTTCATTTGGGGCATACGGCAGGCTGCATGGCGATTCATGTTTAGGTCCTGGCGAGTGATGGAATAGGCAATGGCGCTGTGTTTATGGTTGATGCACTACCGATCATTGGGTGGCTTGGCCGTACCCTAACATGAAGTTACACAGCAATGGGACAGTGTGTTATGGTCATGTCATTGGAGATGCCTGATGCGGGACCGCGGCCACATGACAGCAGTGGGCCAGTGGTGTGATGCAATGGACGGCAGCTCAAGCACCAAGGCCGTCGAGCTTTACGGCCGTAGACTTTGGTTGGTGTACTATGTAATGTGTATAGTTAGTATCTTTCAATCAGTTAGTCTCGTTCCACCAGTTTGTTCTTAATAACCGATTGGTTCTTAGTTTATAAAAATAAAGTTTCTGCAGACTGAATAAAATGAACCGAACTATCGGTTACAAGCGATTGCCCTGGCGTAATGGGACTACTGACCACACAAAAGCTGTTGTTGACAGCTCAATAAACAGCTCAATAATGCAAACAATGTACCAATTTGTCTTATGATGATGATGATAACAAACCTCGGGAACAAAATCAAGGTGGCAGCATATATAGCACAACATATTTTGCTTGGGTACCAGCAAGATATGTTGGACATCACCTAGGCAATATAGATCTACGGGCGGGGCGACACATACAACAATTAAAACTCATGAGGCGAACCATGAAAAAATTCGACACATCATAATGTAGATGCAAGAATCATTCTTGCACATGCGTATGCTGATAACTCGATTTATTTGGTATCTTATGGCAGTTCAATTTGCAACAATTAAAGCTACGTGCATGTTCAAAATTGACATCGTGTGTCAGATTCAGTGGAACAGGTTAAAGTCGATAACTTGATTTATGTGCCTTGTTTTCTACAAAGAACCCACAGTGCTAACATGGACGTGTATGTCAATATGTCTTCGAATGTGGCCAACATAGGGGACCCTGGCCATGAGGCGGTACACCGAGTGCTACATGGCAATGGAATGTCCAGCATGCAACACTGCAGTAGTCTTTTCTCACATCCTGGGACAGCTACTGAAGAAGAAGCAGCGACATGCAGCATACTCAAAAATTGATAACCGATATGCACTCAGTAGCGTAGGAGGGGCAACATCCACGTGAGGCAAGAAGTATCGGTTTCTTTCACGGCAATGATAAGTGTGGGTTGCAAAACTTCCCAATGTTTCTCAATCCTGATGAGCAGCACTACCATTTTCCAGCTTGTATTTTATTGTGAGTTCTCACGATGCTAGCTCCTTGTAACCGGTTCTACTACTTATATATTTAGACCAACTGCTTGTATGCCCCCAGAAGATGTACTTACTTTTTAATAATTAGCTCTTCTTTTTTATTGCCATACCTTTTTGGTCACCAGCTATATATAATCTTTATTTTAAAATATGAGAAAATACATGACAAACTTGTAACTAGTACAAATATTATTCCAGAACATATTAAACTACTACACCATTGTTAGAACATCATATATGGTTAATGGTTGGGGGTAACATGAACGAAGCCGGAAATTGAATGGCACTTTGGAGGTATTAGGTGTTCAGAAATATTTTGTTTGTTTCGTATGGGTCACTGTTTTGGTGACAATGGCAATGGAAGTTTAGAGGACCAATCCTTCGAAATGATGGGAATTTTGTTTCTAATAAAGAACAATAGATCTATACCGTCAACTATATCTTGATTTACAATTTTGCATTGAAGAAAATTAGGCACCCTTGGTGAAATGAATTCCATTTTCAACTCCCTCTCATATGTACCCCACGAAACAACCCGAGAATGGAACTAGAATTCAAATTTCCAGTTTACTTCCCATCATATATGTATATATAGTTGCCAAATGCAGCCTAGCTAATCTCCATACGGAAGCTATAAAGTTTATGGGTACACACCAAGACTCAATTGTATACATTTATCCCAGTGCCAGTAAAAACATCGTAGCTAATAAATCACCTGAGATATATAGAGGCAGACATGCTGTTATCGCTATGTTATATATATGACTCAACCTGGATGCTGGAGGTTGTTGCAGGTTTGGGAAGCATCAGAATTGTTCATATCACAGACGTGGGGAACCATGCAGAGTATGTGGCTATTCCACCAAGCATGTATTGACATTATGCTGTGTACAGTGCTTGCAGTGACTTACTAGTTGAGCCGACCAACCAACATCGTGAACGGTTTCAGGGCAGAAGCAAGAACATGAGTCATAATCTGCGACTCTCTCATGCTCCTAGCATCATACTATAGACAATGTATTCTTGTGCCAAGCTAAGGAACCAAATAGTCGTACAAGCACTAGGCTAGAGCTAGGCCCAGTACAAGTAAATTCGTCGTTCGCCACTAATTCTGTATTAGTGTAGCCTGCTACTGTAACTGGAAGCGCTTAAATTCGTCATTCGCCACTAAGTACGTACTAGTGAAGATTTTTCATAGGCAGGGCTGGTGCCAGATTACCCCATACGTTACTCCCCTTGGGTTGTTGCCCATCAGGAAGCGCTTAAACTCTTCACCACACCATCCTCTGCCATGTGAGGCGTTCAGCGGGATCAATATAATATGAGTTAGTGGACGTGTATGATTGTGTTCGTCCAACAGATCACTGTTAACAAGGTGGATATCAGTGCTGCGGTCCAAAAGAACGCTTGCGAGCTTTGTTGGCACAATCATTTTTGGGCACAACTCACGTGGTGAAAATTAAACGTATTCGCTTAGTCTGTTGTGTCAAAATCACGCATGCACATGCACCATGAATTGACCACTATCACGCATGCATCGTGATGCAATGGAAAAAGTCTAAGCGCCACCGGTCTTCCCAATAAAATAAACCATCCCCACTTACAACCATGCGGCAGCTGAGAGGCTTCTAGGGGAGTGGCCGCACGAGCAATTGTCTTAACCCATAGGTGAACTCCTGCATCGAGGAGCCATCCTCTACCACCAAGATCCAGCACGGGCGAGCTCCGGTCCAGCGTAGGCGAGCTTCAGTCGGGCGTTGGCGGGCGCGCGCGCGCGGCCTCCAACAGGTCGGGTGCCCGTGGGGGTCACCTCCGGCCTCCGGCTACCAGCACGAGCTCGGCAGGGGATGGAGGCAGAGGCCTGGGGAGGAAAGGGCGGCGCAGATGGTGGCAGAGATGTGCAGGGCTTGCAGTGGACGGTGGAGTACCAGCTCTATCCATGGCATGCGGCCGTTTGTCGTGCAGTGAAGAAAGAGCAGAGCATAAGGATAATGCCAAGCCATGCGGTGATGTACTGATGTGTAGTAGAGGTCAGCAAGAAGATAAGATGAGATATGCATTTTTCTACTTGCCTCCCTCCTCTTCTCTTCACTTTTCTCATTTTGCACTTTTGCTTTGTACTATTTTATATGCGAATTCCCTGCTGCTTTTGAGAGTTGAGAAGACTTCAGACTTGCTTTGTAGTAATAACGTAATAGTTCACTTAAGTTGTTAATTGCAACGTTTTATTGTTATCAGCTTTTAAGCCAGAAAATTATTGCATTCGCGTATCCGTATCCGTGTTGCATATACTAGCGCCCGCGATACATACTCGCGAAGGTGAGTTTAACGATTCACGGCCCCTGCCACCACGGCGTGAGACCACGCTCTCCTTGAGAAGTGGACGGACGGAGTTATAACAACCTCTACGGTAGCCAAGTAGGAACACCGCGGCGGAATGGGTGTGCTAGCACCATCTCCATGATGATATTACGATGGTGTGTGTACATATATGTTCTTCTCATAGTCACGTTCCTCTAGCCTCTAGGCAACTATGCAGTATTGTTGGGTATAGAACTCGGACACGTTTATTGATGAATACTTAGTCACAAAATGACCAGTACAACATGTCTATTACAGAAGATGTTAGGGGGGTATTTATAGCCCCCTAGCCGTAGTTCTGGTAAAAGAACAAACTTTACAATTATACAAATGTTTAACTATATCTTCAGCGAAGCCATTCTTGATACCTTCATGAGATACATCTTGGACTTCCTTTGCATTTCTTGACTTAATCTTATGATTGTCGGTAGCGAAGGTTCCTTTGACGAAGCTTCTCTCTTGAGTCTCTTCAGTGCAGTTCTTGGATCACGAAGGTCTTCGTAATGTCTTCGACCTCGCCTTCAAGATATTCTGTTACGTAAATCACCTTCGCATTAAAAATTCTGTTTGGACAGAAAATACTTCAAAGTTTGGGTTAGATGTTTATGTGAAATAAAGTTGACCCCCAACAAGTATTCTATACTTAAATGATTTGAAGCAATATATTGCACATCTGCCAATCTTAATCTCACTACATATATTCTCTATTTATTTAAATTAAATTCTATTGCATACCCAACAACGCTGCGGGGAATTCTACTTGTTATGTATAGTACCACACTGCAGAGGTTCAGACTCGATCATGTGACCATATAGCTTTGGAAGCAAAAATGTTCCACGTGATGGATGGGGATCTGAATGTGTAGGATTGAGATACACCAGGATGTACTTTGATTATGCTGGCAAATGTAATTTCTGCTCTTCGAGCAAATCTTGCCTGGCATGGGAAAGTAAAAGATAAAGATGGGACGAGAAGATTGAGCCTAAATATCTCGTGGATTTTTAGATTTTCAATAACATTTAGTTTTATTCCATATATTCAAACTACATTGTATGCTAATTAAATTCTTTACAAATTATATGTAACTAACTAAGGAATATCGTTTCAAAGTTTGGATGTCAACATTGATACCACTTCTACACAACATTTTATTTATGAAAAGGATGTGTTATAATGAATTTTCATTACAAAGAAAAAATCATTAAACAATGGTTAGCCTCTCCATCTTCTCCATCTACTGCCTCACATCACCTAAGCATCAAAGAGCTCTGAGTTGTCATGTACATGTAGTAGTATCCACTTGTAGCTCATGTAGAGAAATTATACACCTCAACTTATTCTTTGATGATGTGCAAAAGATTACTCTTTATACATGTCAATTTGGTACTTACAAACCTGTGTTTAGTTAGGGCATGTTGCTCCATATATATGGTAGCTGAACAATAATTGTGGAGGAACATGTACTAGATGGATAACTTTGTGTCAGTGTTAATAAAAAAAACTTTATGAAGCTAGCCCAGTAGCACAAACAAACCAATTGTATAGTTGTGGAGTATAAATACCACAACACAAACTTGTTTATATCACCTTGTCTTCAACATTCTGTTTTATGGGGTCACAGGTTCTCCATGAAAGTCATAGTAGGATTGGGATGCATCAAGAAATTGTGTTTGGCAATGCTGAGAGACTACAGTAGCCTTAGAAGGGGATACAGGGGAGTAAGAGGGACAAACACAACATCCATGTAACACCCCAAATTTTACAATTTTTGAAAATAGATTAAATTGATTTATTTATGAATTTTGTGATCATTCCAATTTAAGTAATAATAATTTTTGGGAAATAAAATGAAATATAAGGCCTAGCTACATGTTTGTTGCATTCATGCCGATGCATTATTTTATTGTGTGATAAAAAGTGAATTTATTAAATTTGTTTTAGATGTGATTTGATTTTTAATCTACTTGTCACAAACTAAATTAAATAGAGAAATGGATTATGTGGCTTTATATGAGATCAAGCTTTACTTTCAAAATCTAATAAGATTACTATTAAAATGAATAGTTATAAATGAAATCAGGTTTTAATTCAAGTTGATTTCATTTTATATAAAGGATAATACTAATAGCAAAAAGAAAATAAAAGAAATGTGAAATTCTCTCCTCTTCCTCCTATCTGGCCGACGGCCTAGTCACCTTTTCGGGCTGTTGGCCCATTTGTCCTTGACTTGGCCCGATCGCCTATATATCGCTCTTGGGCGAAGTCTTGGCCCAGCGAATCAACCAGCAGCAGGCCATACCCCCCGACTAACCATCCCCTACCTCCGTCCGAGGATCGACCAGGGGCCGGACGACATCGTCGTCCCGATTCAGCGTGACCGAGCGCCCGACCAAGCCGAGCCCCTCCCGGGCCCCGATGCTGTCTTGCGGACCAGACCAAACCCTTTGCCTCCCGAACGGCGCATCACCTCTGCCCAAGCCCTGGTGGCACCTCAATCCATCCCACTCGGAGATGAGTCATGCCGCCATGACCGGCATGGCCTAGCTCACGACCTGCCCCCCCTCTGCCCCTCCTCTCCGCTAATAAGGGCGCCTTACCGGAACCACAGCTCCGTGATGCGGCCGAGCCACCCCTCTCCTCGCTGCGGCTCAACGGTGGCCCTCACCGCTGAGACCACGCCGCGGAGCCCCATCGCCACCGTCCGTCGCTCATCCATCGGTTCTTCGTCCTCGCAGCAGTCTCGTCCAATTCCTCGACCGGTGAGCACCTAATTGATCCTGGATCTTTCCCTTCCTCAATTTGTTGATCCGCGGTCTCTAGGGCCCCTAACCCAGCTTCGCGTCGGCCGAGCTTGCTGCGCCCGCCCGTCAGAACCGGCAGCAGCGTTGCTGCTGCGTTCCCGCCGCGCTCGAACCACCGCAGCTTTCGTTAAGGCTCCGGCCGAGTTCGCGATGGCGAGCTCCCTCGCTCGCACTTTCGCGCGACCCCGCGCTTTGCCTGGCGCCCCCCGCAGCCCGGCCTTTTCGCAACTCGGCGCGATCACCGCCCGCGACCGGGCGTTCCGCCGCTCCGGACAACCGCCGTGGTCAAGAACCCCATGGCGAGTCCGCGAGACCTAGCCGCGCGTCCCTGCCCTTTTCGAACGAATTGACCACGGGCGCCAAACCGGCGAACTCCGGCGAAGCCCGCTTCCGCCCGCACTCCGTCGACAAGCCGCCCGTGGACCTCTGTTTCCCGGCGGGAGTTCCCTCCCCATCGCTCCTTGCCGTCCGTCGGGATCTCACGATCCAAATCCATTCTGCGTACCGGTCAACCCCGAGTCAACATGGTCGGTCGGCCGCCACATCACCGCCATGTCACCGGCCCGCAGCGTGCGCCACGTCGCGCCAGCGTGCGCCACTTGTTGTCACCACGACAGCCCTAACCGAGTCAACACGGTCAATCTAGCCACGTCATCATAATTTTACGATCTAGCCCCTGCTGTTTTACTTAATCGATATCCTGTTTACTGAGTCATCAGGTTCTTCCGATCTAGCCCCTGTAGTCTAGGGTTAATTGAGAAACAGTCCAAACCTGTTTTTAATTCGAAATTAAATAAGTTCAGTCTATTTACAGTTCTGCCACTGCATTCAAATGCCTATAACTTTCACGCTTTAACTCCAAATCGACCCGTTCAACTTGCGTTAGATTCGTTATTTGATCCTCTACGCGTTAGTATAACTGTACAATAGGTTTTAATCATTTAATTTTCGTAGTTGGAATTAATTAATTAACTAATTATCCGGCTATAGTAAATCTTGTAAAATCCGAGAACTTATTAGCCTTAGCTCCGATTTTTGTGATCTTTACGTCTATGTGATCGTAGCGGCAGCGTAGATCAGTTTTATAAACCTTTTTATATTGTTTTACCACTGCTGGTGTACTGTTCTAATATAGTCTTGTTTGCTTCGTGCATGATTGTCTATGGATGTGCAAATGCATTTGTTGCTTTATTTACCGAAGTTTAGGCGGTGAGCAATACCTTGAAGATCAAGAGCCATATTTTGAGGATCGAAGTGTCAGTAGAACTTTGGAAATCAAGGCAAGTATAGTTTTTGGGATATGTTAACTTTAAATCATGATCATATGACTTAATTAATGTTAATGCATTGAATGTTAAATGTGAATTGTTTAGCAACATGTGGACTTGTCTCGTACTAGTGTCTCAGGAAAAAAGAGTACAACCGTGAGGGCTAATGGGCTCTGGTTTTAGTTTAGTATGAGGACCTTGTTTAACTTGTTAGTGGTTACCGAAAGGCGTTAGGGTAAAATGCAGATCGCGGGATCCCGTGGAGGGTTGTATCACACGGGACTCCGCCGCACTCGTGGATCCTGGACAGGTTGTATCGCACGATCTGACGGAAGATACCTAGCGGCCCTAACATGTTAGATGAACCTTTGAAAGACTTCATAGTGAACCCTGCTGACCGTCCTAGGAAGAGGGTCAAGAGGTCGACGGGCCTCACACGTAAGGCAATTCACGGCTCACAGTGAAAGTGTACACCTCTGCGCGAGGCAAACTGGTTATATCAGCCGTGCTCACGGTCATGAGCGGCCTTGGAACCTTTGCATTAAGGATGATGACCTATGCTTGTTTAACAGTCCCATAATTTATCGTTTATGCTTTACATTATTATGTTATAATGATCATGGAATTTGGATAAGATATTGCCTTACTATATTTCTTTGAGTTCGACATGGACTCACTCTTGCTATTCCCACCACACCAGTCTCGGATCAAGGATGGAAATGAAGATTATCGCCAGGGACTACTAGACTTGTGGAACCCCCAAATCGACGTACCCGTTCTTGGAGCTTCCGCTAGAGAGTTGGAATGTTTTCCTTTATTTTGTAAGCTTTTGTATGTTTTTAGTATTGTGATGATACATTCCAACAATTTGTCACCTTAGGTGTGTTTCTGTTTTGGGCACATTTAAGGTTTTATGTACCCAATTTTGTTCTTAAAATTTGGGTATGACAGATTGGTATCAAAGCAATGTCGATTGTAGGACGCAAGCCTAGTAGAAACTGGTCGTTTTTAGGTGTTAGAAATTGTCCAAAAAAAAAATCCTTGTTCTAGGAAAATTGATAACTTCTTCTATATCCTATCTTACCCCCGTTGTTCACCTCCATCTTGATCCTTGTTCTAAATCTTGATCTCACCTTGCCATAATAAGCCTTTTAGTCTTGATCTCACCTTGACATAATAAGCCTTTAGAAAGTCCTCTCCTAGCACTTTCTCGCTAGTTAGAAGACTACCTTTAGGATCTTTTGCCCTTTATATGAAGAGAACGATAGTAACAAAAGTTTGAGTCAATGTTTGAAGTTTGAATTTTTATTGTTATGTTGATTTGTCATTGTGCATATGCTTGTTTCGGATCTTTGTATTGAGTGCAATGATCTTGTGGGTATTTCCACAATTTCATTTAGTTTATAGGCCTAAGGTTTAAGGATTAGTGATATATATATAGTCGGGTTTTGGTTTACTGCTCTTTTCTAAATCCTATCTTACTAAGATTTGAAGCACCATTTATCTCGATTCATGGTTAACCAAATAATAATAATAATAAAAGTCAGGGCCACACTAGACACTCAACATCTTTCTCTAACCCAAAAAAAAAAATCACCCCGATAGCCATTTTAGAATTGAGAGTTATGAAAATCAGAAGATGGTGTATCCATGCTACACTGAAACCTAAAACAAAATTTTGTCCTACACCCCTATTTCTTAGCCCACAAGGAATTTCGAAACTCTTTCTTGCCTATGCACACGAAGTTCTTTTGGATGCCACAATTCTACCTTGCTACACATGGTACCCTTCTTGCCCTAGTAGACCTTTTCTTAAGGGGGTAGCCAAGATTATAATAATAATAATAATAACTTGTTACTCCCAATATATCTTCAAGTTGTGAGATTGTCTTTTGGATTTCCCCATGTTCTGTAATCATCCAACCTTACCCTTGGAACCTTTCCTAATCACCAGATGGTCGGAACTAGACGTAATGGTGAAGAGTGGCACCCCAACACTTTCGGGAGCCCTATATGCCAATTCCTACCAACACATGGGAGAAGAATAATATTTCTATGAGTGAGAGATGTTATCATTATGATGAAGTTGGCGCTATCACAACAACATTCCGAAAAGAGCAAGTCCCCTTCAATCTGAATCAAAATCCACCAAGGCGAAAGAGAAAACGGAAGAGTAGTAAGAAGCGTGCTCAAGGAAGTAAGGTGCAACATAACTTTATCAATGGAAGATTAAACAATATGAAAGGTGATAATATTCATGGAGCTATGAAAGTAGTTGGTGGTTATATTCAAGATAGCTCATTACTAGTTCACGCTCTCTTTGACCCCAAAAGTCACACTCATTCTTCTCCGCAAAGTTGGTAAAAGAGAATAAGATGATGACGTGTCCGACAAGGAGACCGCTGATGGTTCATTCCCCAAAGTGGGAGAAATGTAAGCGGATCAAGTATGCCCGAGAGTCCGTCTTTGTCATAAATGTTGGGGAGGGCGACCCTCGCCGGCCCAACAGCCCCGCAGCCTCACCACCACAGGGGCCAAGAACTAATCTCCGTTAACATATTGCGAGAAGTCTTGCGGGATCAGCAAGCGGAGGACCCTCCGCGAAGACACGAACAGCGGCGTCACCCCTCCGTCTAGGGCGGCCCCCCCGGCGCGGCATTCGAAGCCGGGAGCATGACGGCCCCTACGCGACGGGGGCGCGCCGGCGAAGGGGTCTCCCCAAGCAACGCGAGCCCAAGCCGCTGGGAAGGCCAGCGGAGGGGGTCCTTCCGGAACCGCCCCCTCCGCGGGTGCACGGGACCGGCGGGGGATGGAAACCCTACGACTCCCAAAGGGAGAAGTCACACGTGTTTTTCCCCGTACTAACCACGTGCGAATAGTTCTTGACTTGCCCTGCTTGGCCCAGCTGTAAGTGTGTGTTCCCCTACCTACCATGTACCAAATTGTAAATCAGCCCCTCTGACCCCTTGTATTCCTATAAATACCCGGGCACGGGCTCAAGGAAAAGGGAGGATGGTTGGTCAATCTAAAGACCATTTACTCGTTTTTATCACTCCCACGCCTCGCCTCGCGACCATCCTTTTTCCTCCTCCTTCGGGGACCCGGGCACCCTCCGATTACCTCGACCCTCGGCAACGCCCGGCAAGGTCGAAGCGGACCCGAGGCCGCTCCCCCCCGATCGTGTTCTCGACCTACCCCGTGGGAGAAGCCCTCGCCCCCTTCCCGCCTCCTCCGGGAGCGAAGGCTAAGGGGGCAGGAGTGATCCCCACAGTTGGCGCCGTCCGTGGGGACCGACACAAAAAGCCCAAAGCCATGCCAGTCACTCGCCGAACCGAAGCCCGTCGCCGCAGCGGAACAACTCCGCCCCCCGAAGGGGACCCCGCAGGATCAAACCCATCAAGCAGTCGACATGCGGCCACCACGCACCTAAGCGGCTCGCGCCAGGGGCTGCGGGGAGCCGGAGGGCCCGCCATCTCGGACCCCGGTCATCCCGATACCGGAGGTCACCGGGGGAAGAAGGCCGGGGCGCCCGGCAAAGCGCGGCTCCCGCGAGGCCGAGGGGCCGTGGTCCAGCAACCGGTGGCGCAGATGTCTCCGCCTCGAGCGAACCCTGCGGATCCGCTCGAAGGGCTCCTCGAAAGCGCTACAGAAGATGAAGAGGAGGAAACCGAGCAAGGCGAGCAGGCACTAGAGGCCCTCCAAGCCCAGATCGCAGAAAAGAGGAGGTTGCTGCAGGCCCTAGATCGGAGGCGCCGCCGCGACGCGCCGAACAAACAAGCCGGCCGCCAGACCGAGCCGGCATGGATCAACCAGCCAGCTCGAGGCAAAGCAAGAAGTCAGCGGGGAGGGCAGCCGCAGCCCAAAGAATCATCCGCAACCCCCGCTCGGGGCAAGCCCCACCTCCGCCAACCCCACCACCACCTCAACGTAATCAACCACCGATTACAACACCCGCAATCCTCAACCCTCCGCATAAGCCAACCGTACCCTTCCATGCCCATCGGAGACGGCACCGCCGCCACGCCAGCGCAGCCTCCGCAAAATCATCATTATGACCCCAAATCCCGCTCTCCTACGCCCCTTTAGATCGCGGAATGGCCTCCGGCATACAGCCACCGGCACTTGCCAAGATACAACGGGGCCTCCGACCCCAGAACAGTTCGTTATGAGCTCTGAAGCCGCTGTGGAAGCAGCGGGAGGAGATCACTCCACAATGGCCAAGTCATTTGTGATCATCGCAAGAGGAGTGGCTCGATCTTGGTACTGCACGCGCCCCCCAACTCAATCCGAAGCTGGTCCGACCTTCGCGACGCCCTTCAGCGCAAATTTCAAGGGAGTTGACTCGAACTCATCAACAAAGACCGAGTTCTTGAACGCGTGGTGCGAGAAGCCAAACGAGCCCCTACAAGAGTGGTGGCGGAGGTTTCTCAAACCAAGGCCGGGGACCGAGGGGGTCTCCGACCGAGGCGTCATTATGGCGGTGGTCTCTTGCATCCGCCTAGGCCCATGTCATTCAAAGATTGAGCGGAGGCAACCGAAGACCCTAAGCGAGCTACACGAGATAATGGGCAAGTACTGCGAGAGCCGATAACAGCCACAAAGCGAAGATAGAGGCTTTCCGACCTCCGCCATATCAGCACCGGCCACAACGGCCACCACGCATGCACAACCACCCAAGACCGGAGGCCGTCGTCAGTCGGGCACCATCGCCAATAACCCCCCGCCACGACAAAAAACCCACCAACCACCCCCGAGGCAAAACTACCCACCAAGAACCCCCGGACCGAACCCGGACACCAACATGAGGCCTCCGCAAAAACAACCCTACTCGCCATTACTCAAGGAGAGGGCAAAGGCCATTACACCAAACAATGCCCATATTTCGCCAAGGGGAAAGAGGCGATGGACGGGGAGCTCGCCGCAAAGCCCCCTGAGGCAAGTTAACCACACAAGAAAACCAGCAAGCACCCACTCCAACCACTACACTTTCACCCCCCTTCGACTACGGAATCCCAAAGACACCCCCAGGCTTCCACTACCCGGCTTTCCACTCCGGCACCCTTCAGCGGACCAGCCAAGCACTACCAAAGAAGAGTATACAGTTTCACACCCCAGGCCTCCGCAACCAAACTATCACAACCAAGCCCTACCACCTCCACCTCCGCTACCCGCACCACCTTCGACCCGGCAACACCCCGGTCAAGCAAGAAATCCGGACAATTGTCGGCAAGCCCAACTCATCTTACGGGGTCATCCTCGCTATCACGGGGGCTCCAACGAGGACCACGGCAACAAACGGCAAATGAAAGGAGCACTATCGGAGGGTCCATCATGTCGATGCGGAGGGGCCTCCGCGAAACGGCCCGGTCCCATATTCCGATCACCTTCAACGCCCGGCAATATGAAGCTCGAGACTACCCTCACACCGTCGCGATGGTCATTGACACCAACATCGGAGGTCGGGATCGTTACCGGATCCTAGTAGACACGGGCAGCTCCGCATATCTTGTTCGCATCTACCTTCGACAAAATGGGCCCGGACAGAACATGTTACAACCAGCCGAGCAATCCCCTCTTCGGCCGGAGGCCGGCAAGTTGGGACCATCGGGGAAAATCACCTTACCGGTCTCCTTCGGGAAGAGCCCATTCACCGATCGAAAAACATCACCTTCGATGTCGTAGACCATACTACGCCTACAACGCCATTTTTCGCCGCGGAGTCACCAACGCGTTCGACGCGTCCTCCACCCGAAGTTATCTCGCATGAAGATGCCCTCCGTCGGCGGCATAATTGCCGTGTTCGGAGACCGCACCGTAGCAAGAAACGCCGAGGGGGCACGCCGCGACCGGCACGCAACGCCCACAACCTAGAACAAGAACCACAGGGGCCAAGAGAGACAGCCGCGCGAGCGCGCTGAGCCCCCCCCGAGCACTACCGGCGAGAAGAAACGAAGAAAGTCGGGCTTTTTAGCTTTGACCCCGATAGAGAAGTAACCATATCCGCACTCTGGACCCGGACCTCCGGCGAGCTCTTGCGGTGCCTCTCCGAGAGAACTCCGATGTGTTTGCCTCGGTCCGCGAAGATTTCTGAGGTGTTAGCCGTGACCTCATCGAGCACCACCTCAACATAAGACCGGGCCGCCACTCCCGTAAAGCGTAAGCTTTCGCAAAAATGTCGACGAGAGAAGAGTAGCGGCCTTGCAGTGTAGGTAAAACGCTTTCTAGACGCGGAGGTCATCCGCCCTGGTCAAAGTACCCCACTTGGTTATCCAACGTTGTCATGGTGAAAAAAGCAAGCCTTAGCAAAGACAAAGCGGAGCCCACCGGATGGAGGATGTGTGTGGATTTCACCGGCTGAACAAAGCATGCCCGGGGGCGATTTTCCCCTCCCGAATCGCTCTCTAGTTGACGCAAAGAAGAAGTGTGAAAGGTTGTCCCTCCCGGACTGTTTCTCGGGATACCACCAAATTTGGATGAACCAGGGCGGATGAAGAGAAGACAAGTTTCATAACCCCCCTTCGAACTTACTTTGCCGGAGAATGGCCGAAGGCCTCCGGCAACGCCGGCTCGTCCTTCGCGCACGAATGACGGCGAGGTGTTCGGAGGCGACAGCGCCATCTCGGCCTACGTCGACGACTTGGTAGTCCAAAGTAAGTTAAAGGAAGACCACATCACGGACCTCCAAAGGACCTTCGTCAAGCTAGCGCGAAGCCGGCTCAAACTCAACCCCGCCAAGTGTGTATTTGGAGTAAGCAAGGGCAAGTTATTAGGGCCGCCTCGTATCCGTAAAAAGGAATAGAGGCCAACCCTTCAAGATCGCAGCAATCACCGCGATGGAACCTCCGAGGAACGTAAAATCGGTCCGAGACTAGCGAGGCGCCTCGCCGCCCTTAGCGGGTTCATCTCCGTGTCAGCCCGAGGCGAGGGTTACCGTTCTTCCAAACTTTAAAGGAAACAGACCCATTCAGTTTGGGGGCCTCCGCAACAAGAAGCCTTCAAGACCTCAAGCGGTACCTCAAAAACCTTACCACCCTCGCCACTCGGAACCCGGCGAAGGACTCCTTCTTCTCGTCGCTGCATCGCCCCATGCCGTCGGCGCGGTGCTCGTCAAAGAAGTGAACGAAGGGCACCCGGTCCAGGCAAAATCCCCGTCTACTATGTCTCCGAAACCCTCGAAGGGCCCAAGCTAAATTACACGTAGCTGGAAAAGGTAGCCTACGCAGTGGGTCAAGCACTACTTCCGGGCACATGAGGTCACCATACCTTCGAGCTTTCCCCTCGACAACATATTCGAAACCCCGAGTCGGTGGGCGAGAATAGCAAAGTGGGCGACCGAGATCGGAGACCACGCAATCAGATTCGTCGGTAGAACGGCCATCAAGTCCCAGGCCCTAGCAGATTTCCTAGCGCATCGGACACGACACATACAACCAAGCGGCGAACTTGGACCCGATTTGGGGCACACCGACGGAGCACAGGGGGCACGCCGAGCCGGCATCGCTGCCATCATCACTTCACCCTCGGAGTCAAGGCCGAGATATGCCGCCAGGCTAGAATTCCAATGCACAAACAACACGGCGGAATACGAGGCAAAGCTCTTGGCACTAAACAAGCTCCGGGCCATGTCATGTCGAAGGGCCATCATCAAAACCGACTCGGAGGTGGTCTCGAAACAAGCCGAGAAGGACAACAAAACCAAGCACCCGAGGCTGCAAAAATACACGGCAAGGCTAAGGAAAACGGAGGCCTTCTTTCTGGCGTCACAACCAAGACCATATCCGGCGGGGACAACGGCGGCCGACGAGCTCGCTGGTCGCGTCCCGAAGCGAGCCACTCCCACGGGGCGTGTTCTTGAAAATCTGCGCGCAGCCCCCAGCGATTCAAGAAGGCGACCCACCCCCGAAATCGGTCAGCGCCATTCACAGCGAAGATTGGAGAGCCCCGATCATTGCATTCATCAGAGGCCTCTTCGAGCCCCAATCCAAGGAAGAACAAAAAGGGTTGAGCGAAGGTCCGAGGCTACCGTCTAGTTGACAACAAGCGCGTACAAGGCATCCGTAACCGCTCCATGGCTAAAATGCATATCTACCGGCGAAGGCTGCGCCATCCTAGCGGAGGTCCACGAAGGCATCTGCGGCTCGCACAACGGCCCCAGAGCGCTAGTGGGAAAGGTGTTCAGGCAAGGGTTCTATTGGCCCACCGCACTCAACGACGCCACGGAACCGGGTCAAGCACTGCTGCGAAGGATGCCACCGACACCCACCACTCCAACAGGCCAGGGGCTCCGACAACCCTCATCTGCCCCACATGGCCCCTTCAGCGATGGGCGATAGACCTTATCGGTCCAATGCCGCCGGCTCCGGGGAACCTCCGCCACGCAGTAGTGGCAGTCGAACACTTCACCAAATGGATCGAAGCCCACCCTCTCGCAAGCATAACCTCTCACTCAGTACAAAAGTTCTTCTGGCAGCAGATCGTGCGCTTCGGAACTCCCGGAGCATAACAGTCGATAACGGCACCCAGTTTGATAGCGAAGGCTTCAAACAGTTCTGCCACCAAATAGGCACCAAGATACACTTCGCCTCCGTGCGGCACCCCCAATCTAACGGCCTCGTCGAAAGGGCCAATGGCATAATCCTGCGCAGGTATCGGTAGCGAAGGTCCACGCGAAAACCAAGAGGAAAATGGGCGGAGGAGCTCACTCCGGTGGTATGGTCACATAACACCTCCGAAAGCCGTGCGACCAAATTCACGCCCTTCAAGCTCCCCTGTTCGAGAAGAGGCCGTCCTCCCGTAAGAACTGAAGCACGCGTCGCTAAGGGTCACCAAATAAGCCCCGTAAGAAGAGGCAGGCCGCGAAGGACCTCCTCGAAGAAACAAGAAACATGGCCGTCCTCAACCTCCACGCATACCAGAGGAGACCACAAGATGGAGGAACAAGAAGCTCGGCCTCCGCACGATCTCCGTGGAGACTTCGTCCCGATCCCGGGGAGCGTAACGCGAAGATGGGCGGCAAGTTTATATCCAAGTGGACGGGCCCATACCTCGTTACTAAGTCCACAAGACCCGGCTCCTTCCACCCGCAAGATCTCGAAGGCCATGATCTCCCCACACATGGAACGTCGGCGACCTCCGCAAGTACTACCCCTAGCGGTGCAATGTACCAGGCACTCGCGAGTTGTAAGGGGCTCCGCTCATTTTACCATTTCATTTTTTCTCTTCCTAAACTTAAGACCATGAACAATACGGGCTGCACTCTTTTTCCTTGCGAAGGGGCGCGAGGTTTTTTAACGAGGCAGTACCAATATCTAATATATGCAGGTTACTTACCCCCACATCGAAGAAAGTTGCAACGCAAGTACAAGATCAAAGGGGCTGGCCGGCGCCACCCACCCTCATCGGCCGCGAAGGTAATTTGGATTGCCACGCTCGGGAGGGCAGCGCAAGGCTGCACCCCCGGCTCGGTCAAACCAGCAAAAACACTCCTTACTCTAAATTATGTTAAGTCGGGCGCCCTGGCACCTCCGCCAGGGGCTCGCAATGAAGACGCCCCGCGCTCTCCGAGTATGAGACCCGCGGAGGCGCACAAAAGTCGGGCGCCCGCACCGCCGCCGGGGCCTCGCAATAAAGACGCCCCCGCGCCTCCGAGTATGAGACCCGCGGAGGCGCACAAAGCCGGGCGCCCGGCACCTCCGCCCGAGGGCCCGCACGAAAGACGCCCGCGCTCTCAGTATGAGACCCGCGGAGGGGCACAAAAGTCGGGCGCCCGCACCTCCGCCAGGGCTCGCAATAAAGACGCCCGCGCTCTCCGAGTATGAGACCCGCGAGGCGCACAAGAGCCTCGGCGCCCGGCACCTCCGCCTGGGGCTCGCAATGAAGACGCCCGCGCTCTCCGAGTATGAGACCCGCGGAGGCGCACAAAAGCCGGGCGCCCGGCACCTCCTCCGCCGGGGCTTCAATAAAGACGCCCGCGCTCTCCGAGCGAGACCCGCGGAGGCGCAAAAGAGCCGGCGCCCGGCACCTCCGCCAGGGCCTCGCACAAAGACACCCCGCGCTCTCAAGTATGAGACCCGCGGAGGCGCACAAAAAGCCTGAAGCCCCGGCACCTCCGCCCGGGCTTCGCAGCAGTACTCCCCCCACCCCTCGAAGTCCGGCCCCACGGGGGCACGGCAATCGGAGACGAGCCTTCGCGCTGGGGCTCGGCAACAAAAATACCACCACCTACCAACGACAAGACCTCCGCCGTACAGCCTTAACACCACCACCCACCAAGGACAAGACCTCCGCCGTACAAACCATAATCACACCAAGCACTTATGACATCCGCCCAACGCCGGGAGCACCACCCGCGGAGCACCTCCCGCCCCCAAGAAGCACTATAAAACCAAACCTCCCCCCCACGAGTCCCATGTTAGGAAGAGAGCAGCCATCGACCACATACGCCACCATGCTACCACCCATAGCCAAACCCCGATCCTATAGAGCGGGGCGCCAGGGATACCTCCGAAACCCACAGCCTCCCAACCCAGCGAAGGCACCACAATGGAAAATGTAAACGGACCCCGACCCCCCCGAGGCGGGCCGCAAAGTGCAATGAAGAGCAACAAAAATCTGAATGCCCCCCCGAGGCAAAAACATCCAAACCTCCGCAAACCAACAAAGACCAAATGCGCAGACAAACTAGAGCATTTCGGTCCTCCGCAACCCCCCCACGCCAGCGGTACCCAGGAGCACCTTGCGCGGGACCCGGCCAACTTCAGAGCGGTGACTCTGCGAAGGGGATACCACAATGGAGAATGTAACATCCTCCCCGTGGGCAACTCCACCAAAGGAATCAAAGTCCCGAAGGGGGTAGGGCGCAGCCAACACGAACGCGAAAAAGGGCGGCGAAACTGCGACAAACCGCAAGACCGCCATTCAACAAGGATGGGCGTGCACAAGGCGCGAGGGACCCACCCCCCACAAGCCACCTCTCGCAAGAGTCCCAATTCATGCGGGACCGTCCCGCACCCAAGTCTCCGGACGATGAGTCGTGCGCCCTGAATCAAAAAAGGGCGCACCCGCACCAACTTCAAGCTTCAACAAAGGGAACCCCGTGGGAGCGAAAAAGGACCCTCCGCGTCCCAAAAGAACTTTGTAACGAAGCCCTGCAATAAAAATCAACGAGTACTATTTGGTCAAGCAAACCTTCGCGAAACGCGCGAGCATCGCACTAAGGAAAATAGGGGACGCCACTGTCTATCGCGGCTACCTTCGCAAAACGCGCGAGTCTCGCACTAAGGAAAACAGGGGACGCCGCTGTCTATCGCGGCTACCTTCGCAAAAACGCGCAAGTCTTGCACTAAGGAAAATAGGGGACGCGCCTATCGCGGCTACCGCAAAACGCCAGCGAAGTCTCGCAGACTAAGGGAAAACAGGGACGCCGCGGCCTATCGCGTTACCTTCGCAAAACGCGCAAGTCTCGCACTAAGTGAAATAGGGGACGCCGCTGTCTATCGCGGTTACCTTCGCAAAACGCGCGAGTCTCGCACTAAGGAAAAAGGGGACGCCGCTGTCTATCGCGGCTACCCTCGCAAAACGCGCGAGCCTCGCACTAAGTGAAATAGGGGACGCCGCTGTTTATCGCGGTTACCTTCGCAAAACGCGCGAGTCTCGCACTAAGTGAAATAGGGGGCGCCCGGCATTTTGCAGCGGCTACCTTAAAAAAACGTCAGTCTCGCACTAAAGTGAAATAGGGGGCCGCCGTGTATCGCGCCACCGCCAAAAACGCTTGAGCATCGCGCCAAGAAAAATAGGGGACACCGCCGCCCAGCGGCTACCTCCGCGCACCATTCCCACTTGGTACATGCAACACAAAAAACAACTCTTTGCAAACATACCACATCTATTACATTACGAGGAAAGTTACCACGGCCCTCCGCGGGCGTGAAAGCCCGTGAGCCTCCGCACACACATCCTCGCCTACGAGGTCACGACCCCATACAAAATGGCCTTAACCAACACCTTCGCTACACGCTCCACAAACTCCTCTACATCCACCACCTCCACCACGTGGCTCTTGCCAGAATCGCGGCTCCGGTATCACAGGCTCCGAAAGAACAAGCGAAGTTCACCCCGTAGCACTCGATGCCGGTATACCCTCCGCATGTCGCTCCACTCGAAGCCCACATCCTCCCGCTTTGGAACAACGACTCGGCCTCCGCGATCGACCCAACAAGCCGCTTGCCCAAGTCGCGATGGCTACGGCTTCATCGTCCTCAATATCATCCTCCGCCAAAGCAGGGCGCCGGCTCCGCCCGAGTACCCGTTCCCACTTGACGGTTTGTCAAGTCATGGGACGCCCGGGAAGGCCTCCGAGGCCTGATTGGCTATCGTACTTCGAACCCTGCCCCACCAAAATCGCTCGAAGGGCGGTCCGGGGAACCGCCGCATGGCATGAACCCAAGTCTCCCCGAAATGAACACATCTTGGCGATTCATCATCAGCGGAACCACGTTAAGCACCCTCCGCGCGCAGCCCCACGGGTACCGCCGCGCTGCCAACGCAATCATCAAACGCGGTTAGCCCCAACCCCAACACGATCAAGCTACGAAGGTGCACGAACGCAACGGAAGCGCACAATCAATTAACAAATGAATGTAGCGAAGCCCCTAAAACTCAATTCATCATTCAACTTAAAAGCCCGAAGGCCAAGAAGTTTCACACCACATGATTGTCTCGTCACTAGGAAAGAATAAACTCCGCTCAATCTAAGGAGCCCTAAGCTACCTCTCGCGTCGGAGGCCGCAGCGGCATCGGCGGCCGGAGGGGTCGCCGGAGGCTTGGTGGGAGCCGGAGCAGCCTCCGAGGGCTCGGCCGGGCGGAGGCGCCGTCCGAGATGCGCGGAGAGTGGGAGAAGCCGCGGCTCCGAGGCGGGCGCCGAGGAAGCCGGGATGGCGCCGACGGCCTTCAAACTTGGCGGGAGGCACGAAATCGCCAGAAGCGACCACGGCACCTCAACCCGTTCGACGACTTGTATCTCCTCCGAGCAGCCTGGGAGCCCCTCCGCTCGAAGCGGCGGCAGCGACCTAGAACGACACCAAGTCAAGACACAAGACAAGGAAGTAGCAGCAAACAAAGAGGAAAAGAAGCGAACAGACAACAAAAGCAAACAAGTGACCAACCTTCCCCGGCGAGATCAGCCTTGAAAACTCGAGCAAGCTCCCGCCCTCCGTCGTACGGCGCTTGATGAAGGCTGTCCGCCAGCGCCACGTCCCCGCTCCTCCGCTGAGGCCCTAACCTCGTCGGGGCGGGAAATGAGCGGTCCGGGGCCTCGACAACGGCTCCCCGTCGTGCAATCCAGATGGCGAAGGGCCCCTCGAAGGCGACCGCGGCGGTCGGGCTCCGGTCCGCGCGCGCGCCACCACCACCGGCAGCTCCCCCACCTCCCGGCGCATCCAGGCGCCAACAAGGGCAGTGGTCGGGTTGTGAGCAAGCGGAAGAAGCGGCCCCGACTCCGCCCAAAACGCGTCAAGCGTCGCCTTGAAGGCCTCCGCCTCCGCATACCGGGGGCGGCTCAAGATCATTGAGCCTCTTCCGCCGGCGCCGCCACCTCGGCCTCTCCCCGCTGCGCGACCTCCAGCGCCTCCGGCGTCGGGCGCTCATTCTCCCGCCGGAGAACCCGCACCCTCCTTGAGGTCCACCACCTCCCTCGGGAGGCGCTCCGCCTCATCAATGGCCGCCTTCAGCTCCCGGGCCTCCCGCCGGCTCTCCCTTGAGCTCGCTAGAGGCCTTCCTGCGGGCGTCCGCGTGGTCGACGGAATCCCAGCCCTCACGGATGGCCGCCCCAGCGCCCGGCACTAGCAACTCCGATGTCTTCACCTTGATATCCTCATGGATATCGGCGAGGAGCGATTCGCCACCTGCATCTCGCCTCCGGCGGCGCACGCGATGTCCCGAAGACGCGCCCAATCATCCTCCTCCGCTCAACCTCCGAGCTGGCGAAGGGGTGTCGCCAGAGGTCGATGCCCGTGTGCAGCTCCACGTCGACATCATCGATGCCGATCGTCTCCGCCACATAAGGCGGTGAGGAGGGGGCCTCCGCTCCCCCAAAGGGCCTTCCCACTCCCGGGGCCTCCGGAGGGTCGTCCAAATCTCACCCGCCGCCCACCGCGTGGCACCGCCGTAGGGGCGGGGCACCCGCGTGCTCATGCGGCGAGTCATTAACGGACTTGCTCAGCGCCGCACCCCCCTCGCCACCGCCCGTCCCCCTGCCGTCCCCCTCCTCTTCCTCGGAGGGCCCCCGCCACGGCTCCTCTCAAATTCCTCATAGTCGGGCCGGCCGTCGGAGGCCTCCCTCCCTCCTCGCGTCCGCCTCCTCGACCGCCTCCGCGTCCGCCTCGCGTCCTCCGCCTCATCCTCATCGTCGAGGAGATAAGAGGCGGCGAGGTCAGCCACCCCGAGAACCGCCGGCCCCGAAGAACCCGCCCCTCCGGCGGCGGGTGGGGGCGGCGCGCCCCGCTTGGCCGGGGGCTCCCGAGGTGCGGCCAGGCCGTGGCGGCCTTGCGGACCCCGCTTCTTCCTCCCCGCATCCATGGCGTCGGCCCGGCCTCGGTCGGCCGGTCCGTAGCCGACTCCGGCGGTCGAAGCCCGTTCACCGGCGGCGGTCGGCGAGGCGGCGCGGATCCGCCCGGACCTCGAAGCCTCCAACTTTCCAATAAGGAAGTCGGAGCGGCGGTGGCCTCCGCCATCACCGGCCCCGGCAAACTCCACCTTATCGCCCTTCGCCGCCTCAAGCAGCTCGGGCGGATCGTCTCGAGGTCAAACTTCAACGCCTTCACCCCTTGGGGGCATACTCCGCCCGAGTCCGCCTTCAACGGAGGGCACCCCGCCCCCCCCAGGACTTGTACTGCGCCGCCGCCCTTGAACTCCTCCACCAGGTCCCGCGCGACGTGGCGGCGGACATGACCCAGCGAAGCGTCCGGCTCCCTCGTCGCCTCCGCCGTCTTCACGGGCTTCACCTTCGCGATGGCGAGGACTCGGATCGCCATACAGCCCCTCCGCACCCTCTAACCGGTAATAGAACCGGTGATCGAGCCGGGCGGCGCTCCACTTGTTCCGTTGCGCCGCGGGCAGAGCCTCCACCCCGCCAAGGGGATGAAACCGCACACGCCATACCGGGCGCGGAAGACCTCCTCCTCCGTCGCCGGCGGTGTGGCGGCTGATAGTGCACGGTGTGGGCTCGATGAAGCCATCCACCATCGGCTCCGGCCCGACGGAGCGGCACGCCCCGAGCATACGTCATCGACGTGGAAAGCACGACGCCGTGAGTTGATGGAAGCGGAGGTTGAACCTCCGCAAAAACCCGGCCAAAGAGCTCACACACGCGGGGAAAGCGGGCCCCGCGTGGAAGAACTCCTCGACGATGACTTCGCCGGCTTCGCGGCACCCTCGCCTCCGAGGCGCGAAACGCCTCTTGTGGAAGAACTCGTGCTCATCGAACGCCAGGGGGACTTGTCGGTGCTCTTGCTCCGAGGAAACTTGAAGCACTCGACGGCGGTCTTGGGCCTCATATGGTCTCCTTTGGTACGAGCCATCGATGGACCCTCCGTAGCGAAAGGGACCCTCCCTCCGCTAAAAGAGCAAAGAACTTAGGGCAGCGCAAATAAGAAGGCGAAAGCGTGAAAAGGAGGCGTGCGAAAAGCGTGGAAGCAAGGAGAGCACAAACCCTAAATCTCACCAACCGTGCGTATTTATAGGCCAGGACGGAGGAGGGGCGCGAGCGGGACGCAGCCGCGAGCCCCAGAGATCACGGCCCGATCCCAAAACAACGCCAGGCCCTCTCGATCCGCCCCACGCAGTAAAACCAACGGCATCCGTACCCCCCTAAACAAACACAAGCCACCCCGATCCGCGTCACTCCCAAACTAACCAACAAAGATCCGACCAAGGGCAGCCAAACCCTAACGCTTGGAGAAGCGGGAGGGCCGAGGCCCACCTCCTCCGAGGCCCACGAGCAGCCGGGGACGCCGCAAGCAAGGGCCCATGGGGCGGCAAGCACACCACCCGCACGGGACCCTCCGGGAAGGACGTTTTTCGCTGCCGCCCCCCTCGGGGAACCAGGACCTTCGAGGGGCTGCTGTTGGGGAGGGCGACCCTCGCCCCTCCCCGCCCCCGAAGGCCTCACCACGGGGGCCAAGAACTAATCTCCGTTAACATATTGCGAAGTCTTGCGGGATCGGCAAGCGGAGGACCCTCCCGCGAACACGAGCGGCGGCGTCACCCCTCCGTCTAGGGTGGCCCCCGAGCAGGCATTCGACCGGGAGCATGACCCCCCCCCTACGCGACGGGGGAGCGCCGGCGAAGGGGTCTCCCAAGCAACGTGAGCCCAAGTCGGCGGGAAGGCCACGGAGGGGTCCCCGCCGAACCGCCCCCTCCCCGCAGTGCACGGGACCGGCGGCCGGGGGGAAACCCTACGACTCCCAGGCGGGGAGAAGTCACACGTGTTTTTCCGTACTAACCCCATGCGAATAGTTCTTGACTTGCCTGCGGCCCAAATTTGTAAGTGTGTGTTCCCCTACCTACCATGTACCAAATTGTAAATCAGCCCTCTCGACCCCTTGTATTCCTATAAATACCCGGGCACGGGCTCAAGGAAAAGGGAGGATGGTTGGTCAATCTAAAGACCATTTACTCGTTTTTATCACTCCCACGCCTCGCCTCGCGACCCATCCTTTCCCTCCTCCTTCGAGGACCCGGGCACCCTCCGATTACCTCGACCCTCGGAACGCGCCCGTGAAGGTCGGCGGACCGAGGCCGCTCCGGCTCCCTCGATCGTGTTCTCGACCTACCCCGTGGGAAGCCCCTCGCCCCCTTCCCGCTCCTCCTGAGCGAAGGCTAAGGGGCGGAGTGATCCCCACAATAAGCAAGGAAGAATTCACCGCAACATTCATTGTTTTAGGGTCATTGGATATCCATGTGGTTCTTGGTAATGGATGGTTATGTGCACACAAAGCGGTTGTTCGGGGGTAACCAAATAAGACAAGTACTTCTAACATCACCATCGGGAGAAAGAATAGAGTACCTTGGTGGCCCACTTCAAGTTGATGATTTGTTCCCAAGTGAGCACATTAAGGGTGTGAATGTGAACGATGGGATATCAACTAACAACATAGGAGGACAAACATCTTTGGTGGAGGTCAATGCAACAAATGATCCTACATATGCAGCTCATCCAATGGAGATCTTAGCATTTGACCGAAAAGATATTTAAAGGAAAGATGTGTAACGTGTGCAAGGTGCAATGGAGTAACCAAACAAAGGAAGAAGCGTAATGGGAAGACCAAGAGTATATGCGAACAAGTTTCCTTTTCTCTTTGAGATATGAGATAATAGAGCTAGCAATAAAGATAGACATGTATCTTTTCAAAGGGAATCTTCGTTAATAAGTTGCGACCATGAAACATAAGTTGCTTGATAAATTTTGGTATACAAGTTATGAAGTTGAGAAATGTCATCAAGATCTTTATCATGTTTCTCTTCCGTGATTCGAAAGTCTCTTCCTAATCTCGGACGAGATTCATCTTAAGGGGGTAGAATTGTAACACCCCAAATTTTACAATTTTTGAAAATAGATTAAATTGATTTATTTATGAATTTTGTGATCATTCCAATTTAAGTAATAATAATTTTTGGGAAATAAAATGAAATATAAGGCCTAGCTACATGTTTGTTGCATTCATGCCGATGCATTATTTTATTGTGTGATAAAAGTGAATTTATTAAATTTGTTTTAGATGTGATTTGATTTTTAATCTACTTGTCACAAACTAAATTAAATAGAGAAATGGATTATGTGGCTTTATATGAGATCAAGCTTTACTTTCAAAAATCTAATAAGATTACTATTAAAATGAATAGTTATAAATGAAATCAGGTTTTAATTCAAGTTGATTTCATTTTATATAAAGGATAATACTAATAGCAAAAAGAAAATAAAAAGAAATGTGAAATTCTCTCCTCTTCCTCCTATCCGCCGACGGCCTAGTCACCTTTTCGGCTGTTGGCCCATTTGTCCTTGACTTGGCCCGATCGCCTATACGCTCTTGGGCCAAGTCTTGGCCCGAATCAACCAGCGAGCCAGCCCGCCCACGCCTTGCCTAACCATCCCCTACCCCGTCCGACCGCCCAGACGATTCTTATACGGCGCCGCGGCGCGCCATCCATAGCCGCGCCGCAGCGCGCAGCCGTCGTGGCCGGGGGGGAGGCGTGGGGAGGGGCCGGTGGGCGGAGGCGGCCGGGCGGCGGCGCCGCGCCGGCTGGACGAGGAGGCGGTGCCGCCGCGTGCCCTGGCACAGGTTCAACCACCATCCCTAGCCTTAGGGCCCCTGGGGGCCTGGCCAGCGTGCTGGCGGTTAGGGTTCCGGGGAGGAATCCGGGCCCTCGGTCGACCGGCCCGGCGGCGGCGGTCGTGAACGCGGCGGTGGTGGCGGATCGGCCGGCGGTGGCGGCGGCGGCGGCGCCACGAGGCCGGGCGTGGCGGGCCCCATCCGGTGGGCATGGGTAGGCGGGGGGGATCTCGCCGGAATCCATGGCGGCAGCGATCTTGCCGGCGTTGGAGAAGAAGAGGGGGGGGGGAAGGCGGGCACCGGCGCCCTAGGGCTCGCCGGAGCTCCGGCCCAGCCCTAGGGCGCCCTGCCGGGGGGGGACCACAGGGCGGGGCGAACGCGGGAAGAAGAAGGGCGTGTGCGATTCGGATAGCGGCCGTGCGCCGCAGCGTCGCCACCCGACCGAGGGGAACCCCGATTCCGCGTGACCGAGCGCCCGACCAAGCCGAGCCCCTCCCGAGGCCCGATGCTGTCTTGGCGGACCAGACCAAGCCACGCCTCCCGAACGGGCGCATCACCTCCGCCCAAGCCCCTGTCGCACCTCAATCCATCCCACTCGGAGATGAGTCATGCCGCCATGACCGGCATGGCCTAGCTCACGACCTGCCCCCCTCCGCCCCTCCTCTCCGCTAATAAGGAGCGCACCGGAACCACGGCTCCGTGGCGCCCGAGCCACCCCTCTCCTCGCCTGCAGCTCAACCGGGTGGCCCTCACCGCGAGACCACGCCCGGCTGGAGCCCCATCGCCACCGTCCGTCGCTCGTCGCGGTTCTTCGTCCCTCGCAGCGTCTCCGTCCAATTCCTCGACCGGTGAGCACCTAATTGATCCCACGGATCTTTCCCTTCCTCAATTTGTTGATCCGCGGTCTCTAGGGCCCTAGCCCCGGCGTCGGCGAGCTTGCTCGCCCCGGCCGTGTCCGGCGGCGTTGCTGCGGCGTTCCGCCGCATCGAACCACCGCAGCTTTTCGTTAAGGCTCCGCCCGAGTTCGCGATGGCGAGCTCCCTCGCTCTACGCACTGTAAGGACCACGCCTTTGCCTAGCGCGCCACGCAGCCCGGCCTCGCAACTCCGGCGATCTGATCACCACCCCACAGCGACCAGCGTTCCGCCGCCGGACAACCGCCGTGGTCAAGAACCCCATGGCCGAGTCCGCGAGACCTACCAGCGTCCCTGCCCTTTTCCCGAACCGAATTGACCACCGGAGCGCCAAACCGGCGAACTCCGGGCGAAAGCCCGCCGCACTCCGTCGACAAGCCGCCGTGGACCTCTTTTCCCGCCGGAGTTCCCTCCCCATCGCTCATTGCCGTCCGATCGATCCGACGATCCGATCCATTCTGCGTACCGGTCAACCCCCGAGTCAACATGGTCGGTCGGCCGCCACGCCACCGCCATGTCACCGCCACGCCAGCGTGCGCCACGTCGCGCCACGCGTGACGCCACGCCGCCAAGACGACAGCCCTAACCGAAGTCAACACGGTCAATCTAGCCACGCCATCGTAATTTTACGATCTAGCCCCTGTTTTTTACTTAATCGATATCCCGCTTCTTGAGTCATCGGGTTCTTCCGATCTAGCCCCTGTAGTCTACGGTTAATTGAGAAACAGTCCAAACCTGTTTTTAATTCGAAATTAAATAAGTTCAGTCTATATACGATTCTGCCACGCATTCAAATGCCTATAACTTTCACGTTTTAACTCCAAATCGACCCGTTCAACTTGCGTTAGATTCGTTATTTGATCCTCTACGGCGTTAGTATAACTGTACAATAGGTTTTAATCATTTAATTTTCATAGTTGGAATTAATTAATTAACTAATTATCCAACTATAGTAAATCTTGTAAAATCCAGAACTTATTCGTCTTAGCTCCGATTTTTGTGATCTTTAAGTCTATGTGATCGTTAATGCGCTACAGATCAGTTTTATAAACCTTTTATATTGTTTTACCACTGCTGGTGTACTGTTCTAATATAGTCTTGTTTGCTTCGTGCATGATTGTCTATGGATGTCTCCGTGCATTTGTTGCTTTATTTACCGAAGTTTAGACGGTGAGCAATACCTTGAAGATCAAGAGCCATATTTTGAGGATCGAAGTGTCGCCAGAACTTTGGAAATCAAGGCAAGTATAGTTTTGGGATATGTTAACTTTAAATCATGATCATATGACTTAATTAATGTTAATGCATTGAATGTTAAATGTGAATTGTTTAGCAACATGTGGACTTGTCTCACTAGTGTCTCCGGAAAACAAAGCACAACCGTGAGGGCTAATGGGCTCGGGTTTTAGTTCAGTATGAGGACCTTGTTTAACTTGTTAGTGGTTACCGAAAGGCGTTAGGGTAAAACAGACTGTGGATCCCCGTGGAGGGTTGTATCACACGGGACTGCCGCACTCGTGGATCCCTGGACAGGTTGTATCGCACGATCTGACGGAAGATACCTAGCGGCCCTAACATGTTAGATGAACCTTTGAAAGACTTCATAGTGAACCCCGCTGACCGCCCCTAGGAAGAGGGTCAAGAGGTCGACGGGCCTCACACGTAGGGGCAATTCACGGCTCACGGTGAAAGTGTACACCTCTGCGCAGAGCAAAACTGGTATATCAGCCGTGCTCACGGTCATGAGCGGCCTTGGAACCTTTGCATTAAGGATGATGACCTATGCTTGTTTAACAGTCCATAATTTATCGTTTATGCTTTACATTATTATGTTATAATGATCATGGAATTTGGATAAGATATTGCCTTACTATATTTGCTGAGTTCGACATGGACTCACTCTTGCTATTCCCACCACACCAGTCTCAGATCAAGGATGGAAATGAAGATTATCGCCAGGACTACTAGACTTGTGGAACCCCCAGTCGACGTACCCGTTCTTGGAGCTTCCGCTAGAGAGTTGGAATGTTTTCCTTTATTTTGTAAGCTTTTGTATGTTTTTAGTATTGTGATGATACATTCCAACAATTTGTCACCTTAGGTGTGTTTCGGTTTTGGGCACATTTAAGGTTTTATGTACCCAATTTTGTTCTTAAAATTTGGGTATGACAATCCACTAGTTTTGTCCTCTTCTTCACAGAATTCCCCATCATGCTTGCAATCCTTGCCCTCGCAGATCTTGATGATGGTGTCGTCCTTGACTTGTAGTAGCGGGCACAAGTTCCACATGCACTGATTTTGCTCGCTCCAGATTGACTTGGTCCTCGGTCCACTACTGATCAACCACCTTCTTGTTGAGGCCAACCAATGGCATGCACAAATTAAACACATGCGACCAAGTCAAGAAAACTGTGCAAAAGTGTGAGGAGTTGGAGGACTCTTATCAAACATTTGTTTTATCTCTTAAGTGTTGCCGTATTAATTGTTATGGAGTATGGCTCATTAGTATAGTAATAATTGAGTTATGTAACTGGAACTTTACGAAGCATGTTCTTTGAGGAGATATGAAACTGGAACTTTACTTTTATGTGGAAATTGATATCTCCAACGATTAATGGAAGTAACTTCATGTGTGCAAATTGAGTAATATCTCAGTTAGTTCCTACCGCAGTGGCACACCCAAAGATGCTATGTTACTAGCGTGAAAAGTTAAAGAATCATGTGTTCTGCCAGAATCATTCAGTAACGGGATCTGATCACCAGAATCAAGATTCATTTTCTTGCATGATCCGTCACAGTATATAGTTACACGTGGATGTAGTTGCTGTTGGTGATGTGGACAATAAAATTAGTCTGTCTCTCTCGCTCGCTTTCAACAACCAACCCCTGCAATGCCAAGTTATTGAACACGTCAGTTGCAAAAACATCCAGTTTGTTGCAAAAAAAAAAAAAAAACAAATATTGATGTCGGGGCATCAATAGAAATTTCCTTATTTGTTTTGTATGTCAAACATTCCATTTTCCGAGGGTCACAAATCCTTGACGAGAGTAGCGTGGATTCATGAAGAAATTGGACTTGCTGTTGCAGAGAGACTACTCATGCAGAGCGTGTTTTAAGAGTTTGAATCAATCACGCAACTAGATGCTTGACTTCGACTGTCCTAGAGATTAGACGATTGAGTCCTAGGCATAACTCATTGTCGAATTTTCATCTTAATTCATTGCATCACCTCCAACCACTAATTGAAATAGCCTTTCATATATAGTTGCCAAAGGCACCCTCATCCTCATAAGAAACCTACAAAGTTCATAGGTACCACCAGCTAGCCTCAGTCTTATAAACATTTTTTTTGATGAAACCTCAGTCTTATAAACATATGTCTTAGTTCCAATAAAAATGTCTGGGCACGTAGCATAGAAATCACCCAAGATTTGAGGCACATATATTAGTATTATTGTATTATTTCTCACTACCATAAGTTGGTCGTGGGATTGGGAAAGATCAGGACTGTTTGTATCACAGTGGAAGGAGGACACTCATTCCACTACAAGAAACGTCCACACCAAGCCCTGAAATGGAAGCCCTGACATGGACAAGTGTACCATCCACCTAAAAGAAAATTAACTTATTGTCTCTTTGGCTCAATGGGGGCCTAGATCAGAGGAAAGAAAGGCCGGATTGTAGTCCAACCTAGATGAGGAGAAGGGGAGAGGTAGACAATTCCATGTTAGCTGATCGATCTCTCCACTTTGCAAAGGGGCATAGGCTTTTCTCCATTGTCCTCATCTCCCGTTGCTAGGGCCTGATGTCCAGCTGCGTTTGCTTCTCCTCATGGGTGCCAGACTGACACAACTCTGGTGCTGCTCTCATCATTTCTACTTCCATATTGTTGGCAACAAAACGCGGCAGTTGGTCGAGATGGTGCGTGGTTGTCCAGGGAGGAGTGACCAGGCGAAGATCTTTTATGTAATTAATGGATAAAATTGTTTGTATCTCCTACCATTAAGTGTTTTTAGTGCTTAGTGTCATGTCCATCGGTGCTCTTGGTTTAGTCTTGTTCCTTTTGCACGGCAGAGTTCGAGGCGAAGCAGTAATAGATCAAAGCCCGTTTCGAGGATGTTCGGTGTCGAATTGGTAACTCCCTTAGTGACTAAGATGATCGAGTGCTGCTTGGCTTGGTGTAGTAAGCTCAGGTTCTATGGGTTCTAGCATCGACGTCCTAGTATATGCACTTGGACTCATAAGGTCATCGGTCATGAAGTTGGCGGTTCCTTCCCTCTGTAAGATCCATGGTGAACCCGCGCTGAGCGAGAACATACCAGCGTGTAACCTATGGACATGGGTCAGTCTTGGGAAATGGGGTTCTGTACATCTTGTACATTAGCGACATCATGTCACCAAAGCATTAAATGGCGCCATATGTATCAAGCAGTATATTTTGCTACCAAGGGGGGCATAGTGTGTTTCGTTGTTGCTCACAATGCCTGCGCCGCTGCTCCACACCAATCGCGCCACCATCACCAAGAGGGAGCCCTGGGAGAGTGCTGCTGGAGAGGGAGGAGTGACAGCTGTGGTTGCAAAGGATGGAGGGAGAGGGGCATCATTGGGAGGGAGGGTTCGGTAGGGAAATAGGGAAAGAGAAGGGTGCCGTTGTGAGGAAAGGGCATTGGGAGCGTTAGAGGGGTGGAGAGATTGAGGAAGGGGCTCATTGGCTGTGTGGGCAAGGATGACTGAGAAGAATCCAAGCCCTCGATTATGTATGAGCTGGATTTACCAAGGCACGGTTGAGTTAGAGTGCCCGTGTTGGTTAATGATTTACCAAGGCAGTTGCGTTAGGATGCCCACATCGTTTATGTGGACGTGTTTGGTTGCCCAGTTCCCCGCGTCAGTTAAGCGTTGACCGAGGGCTGTTGCATGCTAGCTGCCTGGCCAATCAGTAACAGAGGCAAGCAACAGGCCCGCCTGCCTCCGAGCCCGTTTTGAAAACACCTACCAATTTTTTCTCTGTAGTGATGTACATCTATACTACTACTTTAAACCTGCGGATGCCTCGCTACAGTGGATTCCTCTCTCAGTTCCACTGTACAACTATAGTTGAGCATCGCAGGCCGTTCGATCAATCTATACTACTATATACTGCTACTTTAAACCTACGGATGCCTGGCTACAGTGGATTCCTCTCTCAGTTCCACTGTACAACTACAGTTGAGCATCGCAGGCCGTTCGATCAAACACAAATAGAATCCCAGCCGTCCATTTCACACGCATGAAGTCAACACAGATTCTGGAGCCTTCACGAGTCCTCCAGGAGACTTCACGAGTCGTCCACAAAATATGCCCATTGCCCAGCATGACCTCTTGCTTCCGCCCCAAACTTTAATGATTGTGCCTCAAAACATGTATCAGGTGGTGTTAACTAAAAATCTTTGCGCATTCACCTGACAATGATAGATCAATACAGCTGCTACATAAAAAATACAGCTGCTACATAATTAATAAAAAAAAGTGATGTTTTTTATGTTCCTTTAATTTTTCTTTTGTTAAGTAGGCAATGAAAGGTTTGACATATTTACTGACTGTCCTATTGGTGTCTATATCCACCTTCAACATCGCTGTGTCTATATCCACCTTCAACATCGCTAGCCTATAACTAATTTAAGTAACATTTTGGTTCCATTATTTGCATCTTTCTATAAAAGCGAGATTGCTACTATTTAAACTGTGGGCCATAATACTATCATATAATAAGCTATGGTCCTGGCTTCCTGCCCTGTGCGAAGCACGGGGGCACCTGCTAGTATATAGCTCTTGTGCAGTGGTGAGGCTCTCATCAATCATGACTGACGCAGGGTTCTTGGGATTATCCGTGTTCACTGCAATGCAATGGAAGCTTCTCGTTTCTTCAGGACGTAGGCTCTTGGAGAAACCCTGCCACAGCCAGTGATTGTTGACAAGCATTTTTTGCGCAGATGGGACAAGCTCTTGAAACAGGCAGAAGGTTCCCATACATTGGGTGACGGTGAGGCTCTTGAAACAGACAGAAGGTTCCTTGGCCGACACATGTACTTGATCCGTAGAGGAAAAGTTTATTTTGAGTAGTACCAGCAGTTGGTTATCTCGCATCAGCATCAGGCAACTTGTGCTAATTTCTTACAACACACGTGTAACATGGGGTTGCAAAACTTCTGGGTGCTTCCCAATTCGAACAACGGACACCATGGTATGAGCTGTGCTATGAGTGATGTTAATGTTTGATGTTAATGTTTGATGCACTGCCACTATGAGGCCTGTCTTTTACCCGGAGGGATACAGATGATCAAGTCAACTTATATTTAGAGTCGAGTGGGTTGCGTCCATGTTCCTTCATTTATCTCTTATTTTTTTCATTGAAATATCTTTCCTATTCTTTCACCAATTATTGCATGTATGTTTCAAAAAAGAATTGCCTCCAGCATGCATGGACATTGAAGTTAGTGAGTATATATTGAAACTTTAACGCCCTGAAAGTAAATGAAACAAGAGATTAAAGGAATGAATGACTATTGATTAAGGTGTTATCCAAATGAACAATCGGTTACATATATATAACGGCCCTGCCTATTCCATAGGACATTTCCATTCCTTAAAGGTCCCTTATGACATCGTCACAAATTTAAATTAGTATGTGCTTAACAATGTGTAGTGACACAAATAACCACTAATTGATCATCCAAATATGATTGGACACTTGCAATCCCCATTTGATGATACATTGATTATGTATGTAACCCATATAAAAACCCAATTTGAAAATCTAACGACAATCTAAAGTGTTAATATGACAGTAACACTCCTTTAAACACCAAACAAAGTCATTCTCAGATAAATTCTTTTCATTCTCAGATACGTTCTTTTTTTTTTTTATTTATAGAGGTGAGCAGAAGGTTGACTGCCTTTAAACAAATGTCACTGTTAATCACAATTTACTGAGGTGGTCAGACTACCAGCCTCTAAGAATCGATTAATGGAGGCATCCACCATAAGATATGATACCGCCAAAAATCATTTTTCCCCAAAAACACAAACACACACACACACACACACACAAGTCCTTTCTAGCAAGGCAAAGAAGCCACTTTGCCGAAGTTTCAATATTTGCTGAGTGTATTTTTTCCTGAGTGCGACATGCCTGAAATTTTATACTCGGCAAAGACCCCACCTAGACAGAAACTGGCTCTGGTGGTCATCTTACTCGTTGGCCAGTGCATGCAGCAATGGCTACTGTCTCAAATAAGGGGATGAACCCCTTTGCAATGCCCAACTACTTGCATGTACAGGTCTGTATACACGTAGAAGCTCTGTTATACTTTCATCCTCACTTCATGTACAACATATATACGTTTGGAACAATAGGAATTATAAGCTCGCACTCACCCTCCTAAAATCCAAGATGAACCTAAATACATCAATTTCAATTCCTCATGTGTCAAAGCAGCCACACAGACGAACAATACAACTACTAAAACTACAAGCTTCTAACGGATTAGGGTGTTATAGAATTAGTTGGTTTTCCATTTTGGGTGCTACAAACGGGCCTGTAATTTACTGCCTGTGTAAATCCAGTGTACATGCATATACAATTCTGGACTAGCTCATGGCTTTCCCAGTGTTCATATGTAGTTGCATCAACTCCTCTTATATCCCCCATGAACCAATCAATAGAATAGAACCAAAATTTAAATTTCCATATTGATTACTTGCACCTACTCCCATAGCCAATCATATATAGTTGCCTTACCCACCCTCATCCTCATGAGAAACCTACAAAGTCTATAGGTACTACAAGCCTCGGTCTTATATATCTATCCTTGTTCCAATAAAAATGTTTACCATAGCATAGAAATCACCCAAGATTTGAGGCAGACATGCTAGTATTATTATAGTATTTGTCACTACCCAGAATCAGTCCTGTGATTGGGAAGCATCAGGACTGCTTCTATCACGACCGCCGGCAGCTTCAATCGTTTTTCCAAAGCCAGCAGCTTTCCGACAATCCAGACAAGTGGCTTTGTATATGGGGTAACTCAACCTCATCATCTAAGAATGCTTATGGTCATCTCCTTGGGACTTCTAATGCTCTGTAGATTTTCATGTGGGTAGGGAAATCCTCTTGTCAGCCTAATCATAAGATATTTTTTTCTGGCTACTTATCTAGGATAAACTCAACACTAGAAACATTCTAAGAAGAAAAAATATGGTCATCCCTCTTATTGTTGTGTTCTCTGTGACATGAATGGTGAAGAAACTATTGATCATCTGTTCTTGGAATGCCGAATTGTTAGATATTGTTGGGGTTTAACTGGGATGGCTGTCATTAGCACAGCAGATTCTTTTTAGAGATTTAAAAGCTTCAAACAACAAATCAATGCAAAATTTTATATGGAAATCATCATTCTTATGTGCTGGAGTATTTGGGCAATCAGAAACGATGCCATTTTCAGAAGGATTCCAGTTAGTAGTCTTCGTTGCATCGACATCTTCCAAGGCATCTTTGCTCAGCAGCTCTTATGGGGAGCAAAAAGAAAGTATTTCCCACAGATATTGAATCATGGCTGCAGTGTGTGTGTGTGTAATTGAGCTCATTTTTTTCTTTCTCTCTTTTTTTTTTGTTCTCTGTTACTCTGTTGTAACCGGATTCTTTTGTTATAATATATAATTCAGTAGGGGCTCTTCTGCCCCTCCTGTTCTTTCAAAAAAAAAAGAGAAAACAACTAGGGAATATAAGAGGGTGCTAATTTTATCTCAAATTCACCCCCACCGTGCAAGCTGCTGCCACTGCACTGCGTTTTTTGTGGGCCATTGTGGTCATGGCCGATGCACAGAGGTGGTGGAGAGCATCCAAGGGGTTGATCTGGAAAGCCAGCTTGCATTACGCGCGGTCACACCATGGATGAAGCATAGGAGGTGAGGATTATGGAGGAAGCACAGGAGCCAAGCTCCAGGTTGTAGAATGTTCTTTTTGGACACAAGTATGAAAAGGACCTCGATCGGTCTCGTATTGAAGAAGCTGTGCTGAAGCGCGCTGGACCTTTACGAGCGGCTTCATTTTTCGCGGCATAAATAACACGCATGTGTTTTAGTAGACACAGATAAAGTAATGGCATCTGAAACGATGCTGGCACACTGGCCGGACACAAACTAAGCCGCACCAATGGTAGCGGCATCAGGTCTCCAGACGAGTTGGATATGCCATGCCACATAAAAAGAAGTTAGTAGCTGGGAGTTTTTTATTCATGAAAATACTCGGTGAAAAGTCTTTTCTTAATTTCCATGTTCCTTCAAATATAAGGATATTAAATACTCGTCGTGTTCATATCACTTTTCATTGTGAATACCTTCAATGATGGTCCGCTAGGGATTTTTTTTTTTTTGAAATGGAAGATTTTATTATATTCTAGTACACCGAGATGAGACAGAACTTTGGAACAAAAAACTTCCATCCTATGCCTAAAGGATAGGCACACAGCTAGAGATAAAAGACTGAGTTGTAGCTCCAAACATATGTTCTACAGTTTGGGACAGCTTGCTGAAGGCTAGGTGATGCAACGACACGCAGCATACTCAATGGATAACTCGTATGCAATATCCTAGCAGTCCACGCAGCATACTCGGTACTGGCCACGGGATATGACAGACAGGGCAGTGGGTGGTGATCCGCGCGGGGCAACTAGTATCTATTTCTTTCACGGAAATCATAAGTGCAAGTTACAAAACTTCCCAGTGTTTCCCAATCATGATGAGCAACGCCAGCAGTGGGCTCAGGACGCTAGCGAGCTCCTTGCAGCTGTGACGTTCTACTACTTATAGATGGTCACCAAGTGCTTCCATGGCCCCGAAAAATATCCATGCCTTAATTAGCTGCGGTGGTCCTTGCTGTAATTCGCTCTTCTTTTTCTTATTAATTACCACACCTTTTCTGTCCACAGTTATATATTTATTAAGGTCTTATTGAGGTCACAGATTATGTTTTCAAGGTAAAATGCATATATATAAGTATACAAAATGTTTCCCACACGCTGATCCATTTTGCAGATGGGTTAACTTCGCGACCATTATGAAGCTAATCTAAAATTTAGGAAACGTGAATATCATGAATGTAACAAATACACCATTAATTGGCATAGTGAGAACACTAACAGCCCTATGTGTAATCAGTCATCCTAAAATGTGAGGAATGAAATTTCCCAAAGTGTCACAACAGTGTGTTTGCGATTCCATGAACTCAAACAATTATGCAATTAACAATATATCTTGGTCTCTAAATCAAACATTTTTCCACAATGGTAATACCCGAATTTCATTACTAAGAGCAACAGAATTACAGCCGACTTTTACCCAATCCCTTGCAACAGTTTTGCCAAAATATATTCGCTCAGATGAAAACAATGAAAATACCAGCCCTGACTACTGACGATACTAGGCAGCAAGAGAGAATGAAAATAGAACAGCAGAGTTCAGTAGCAACGCTACATAAAGCTTCCAGGCTACAGCCAAAACCAAAAGGACCTCTATTAGAAGAGGCTGGGTCACACAGACCATCTAGCCGACACAGGCATTCAACCAGTAAACGCCACCAGCAGATATCCACCCGGAATGTTTCATGTCTTGTCTGTGAAAGTAGAGAGCTCCCGCTATCATCACTCTAAATCAAACATGACGATATAAAACACTATGAATGAAAGAATGACTTTTAGTATGTTAACTATGACAAGTCGTTTTCATCTCAAAAAAACTTTGTTGAGTTGATAACCTATTTAGGCGTGTAGCACAACGCACTATATAGAAAAAACATATTTAGATGCCTCCATTTCGTTTGTCAAAACCACGCCGTTGCTACTTCTAGCGGACACAGTAAAAAATAGACGAAATGACACCATCTTACAAACTACCACCTAGCCGACACAGGCATTCAACCAGTAAACGGCACCAGCTGATATCCACCCTGGGAATGCTTCATGTTTGTGAGTGTAATTCTACCATCTAGGTGCCAGTTCAGTGCTGAGTTGGAGGCGAGGGTGGGAAGACTTGGATTTGAATCAGGCGGTTCGGGAGCACGGGTGAGCACACCCACGTCAGCGGTACTGGACGGCAGTTTTATTCTGCCTCACTTGTATCGGTGTGTTAGTGGGTGTGCAGTTGTTAATTATAATTGAGGCACTGATATGAGTATCTTGGGACTCAATTGTGTGAGTTAAGTCATCATTTCGCATTGTAATCGTGCAAACTTCTATCTAGCACGTAGTGAAAAAGGGCACTGTCTCCTAGTGGTCAGTCGGAGAGTTGCCATCGTGTACTCACCAGTGGCGGAGCTAGCTTCTGAGGGTTGGGTGGTCGCCCCAAAAAAATTTCTTATACAATTCGGTAAACTATTTACGATTCGGTAAAATTATGAATGAAATAAATTAATTTTAATATGATAACTTTCCCAAGTCGATTTCATTTCAAAAAAAAAAAAAAAAAAAACTTTGACGAAGTCGATAACTTATTTAGGCATGTAGCACAAAGCACTATTGCAAAAAACTTATTTAGACACCTCCATTTCGTTTGTCAAAACCACGCGGTTGCTACTTCTAGCGGTCACAGTTGAAGTAGACGAAATGACACCATCTTACATACTACTGCATATAAAATAGATATCTACCACTACTTTGAAAATATAAAGCCTCATTTAAACTCGCACATGAGCATCTGACCAGTCACATTGGTAGAATCCGAGATCAATAAAACAAAGATGCCTGACTGGCCATCATGGTTGTACCAGATGCATGCCTTTATATTCTTGATATTCAGAGAAAAAAAACATCATGTTGCAATACCAGGGTTATATATAGACTAGAAGTTGAGCCTCAAAACGAAATTCTTTATGATACTCTGTGTGTCCAACATTTTACACTCTGAGCGTCACAAGTTCCCAATGAAAGTCACAAGCGGGACTGGGATGCATCACGAAATTAGTCTACTCGTTGCTTTGAGAATACAGTGGCAGAAGAATATGAAATGGGAAGCACTGGAGGCAAAACAGCACCACATCACGTATCTTTTCCTCTAGCTTAGGCACTTCCTGAATATGCTTGTAATCCTTTCCCTCCAAGTTCTTGATGAAGATGTTGATGGTGTGCGCCTTGGCTTGGATGAGTGTGCTAGGGTTCTTGAATGGATGTCCTTGGAGGCGACAAGACTTGTAAGGTAGCTAGGACTTGATGGTGGTGGTTCCCTCTGCATGCTTGAGAATGAAGAAGTGCTGCTGCAAGGACGATACACCAGCCTGTAACCTAGAGAAATGGGTTCGTCTTGCCATTTGGGGGCTTCTTCATCACAGGTTGTGGCCTGGTGCAAAATGAAGCTGCAACAGCAACAAACATACAACAGCTGCTTCAAAAGGTAACTGATGAGACAGAAGACTGGATTCAGGCAGGATTTCGATTGCTGGCTATGGTGGCTCTGCTGTGGTCATAAAATTCAAACATCTTGTAATCCATTTATCACGGATCCACTAGATAAGAGCCTTGACTGTGAGTACTTGATGGCTACTCGACTGTGAGTACTTGATGGCTACTCGCCATCGAGGTTGCTTCAGGCTTTGTATTTGTAAAATTTCCTCTTATCGAAATACCGGTGAATGTCCCGCTCCGGAAAAAAAGCTGCAGTGGGTCACAATGTTTGTGTCCAGAACTGCTGTTCAATCTGCCAAAATTGTTTAGTATGCAACACTTTGCTTTTATACGTTTTTGCTTCACCAATATGAATTTGGGTTTCAAAGTTTCTACTAATAGCAAGACTTATACCCACACACGCTAAGACCTGATCAGCTGGATTGGGTGGTGTTCCACGCCTGTGAAGTAACAGCTGTGCTAGGAGTGGGCGATCGATGTCAGTTTCTTTCCAGGCAGTCTTAAAAACATTTGCAAAAACTAACAAATGTTTTCCAATCCCGTTAACTAGCAACAAGATGACATGATTGTGCTACCATTTTGTGGCTTTTCATTTTATTCAGCGGGATCTGGACCCTCTTGGGACCCGTGAATTGTGCAACTTATAGTCCAAATGTTTCGATGCAACAGAGGTTATATATGGTCCTTGGCTTAGCTTGTATTTTTTTTTACCATATTAGTTATCCTTTATCAATGACACTTATTAGGTCTGATGCATACATAAGTAGCTAACAAATACGTGAGTTGTGCCTTTTTGTTGCAGGGACAGTTGTTTATGTTCGTATGTGGTAAAAAAAATGTTGCCTGGTTGAGTGCCAGCTCAAGGTGGTTGTATATAGGACACTTTTAAAGTAGATCTGATGCAGTTATTGAAAATCACATGAACAAGGCTGCTCTGTTCCAGTCACAGGAACTGATGCTCAAATACAATCAAGCCCGCGATAACTGAAGCCTAGTTATACAAGCTGAGGACACCTCTTGGTTTGCAACTGAAGAAACTATAGGTTTTTTTTTTTTTTTTTTTTTGAGAGAGAGAGAACATGTTTGATATGTATACAGCTAGCCTGTGGCTTTGGGAGAACAACTTCGTCCATGGAAGAATGTGTAGGATTAGGCGGCACTGGGACTCTATTAATTAAGATCATAGCACATAGAATCACTTGCAAACGCCTCTGCTTGTTTTTCCTCCAAAAAAAAAAACTCTCCCTGCTTGTAGTCTAACATCTTGAACAACCCCATCTATCTCCTCGTCATCAGCATCATTTCCGTCTGCAGCAATATGGTTCTCATCCATGTCCACCTAACACCCTGAAAGAAAATTTAATTTCTTTAGCTTCCAGACAGGCCAGAGAACAATCATTGAATCAGGGAGAGCTCATGACCTGAACTACAGCTGAGGAGAGGGACGGGACAAATACAACATCAGGATAAGAGCTGTTGGATGATCGTGTTCAGTCTTACCCCAAGACAGTTTCGGTTGAGTCTGATGTGCTTCTGAGTGGTAGAAGTAGTACTGGGAGTATAGATGTTTGGCCAATACGCAAAGTAGTGTTGAGCATTTTCTTTTGTAATGCAAAAGCAGTGGTATCCTTCCTTTTAAAAATTGCCTTCAATGAATCCCTAGAAAACATAAGGAAATCTACAAATGCTACCAGAATTCATTTGAAATCCATTCCCACTTAAATATTGCAGGACCACACAAAGTAATCTACTTTAGCAACATCATAAACAGCGGCTTAAGGCCCAGTTTGGCATAGCTTCTATAGCGGCTTTAGGAGCTATTTGGAGACTTTTTGTGCCAAATGGGGTAAACCAAAATGGCTCCACTGAAGAAGCCCCTTAAATCATGTCTCACAAAGATTTGAGGTATGATAGAGCCAAAAAATAGTAGCTTCATCTGGCTCCACCTCATCCTACGTGTCAATCTGTGAGAACATGTTTTAAGGGTGGAGCTGGTTTGCCAAATGGTTCACCAAAACGGCTCCAGCTCCACTGATGGAGTTATTTATGGAGTCAAAGACTAAACAACGGCTACACTGTTGAAGTGGAGCCGTGCCAAACGAGGTCTAATTAGTTGATCGGATCCACTGTATAATCGTCAGATACATACAAAGTTCACTGTAAAGGACACTGTTTCCCACAATTGATACACATGTACTATGACCTAGACTAACCATATTTGACTGCCATCGTATATATAAGAACAGAGGGTAGAGGCATTCCCATACTATGCCGTGGTGGAGAGGCCGCTTTGACGAGATTGAAGCTCGCCTTCGTCGCATGGAGTACGCCTATGCCAACCCCAAGATCAAGCGGCCTCCACTACGCTCCACGATGACACCCGAGGATGACCAGGCCATGGTCACCGCCGCCGGGCCGGGCGTCCCCAGGCGCCACCATGGACGCCACCCTGCGCCCCTGCCGACGCCATCAACGATGACACCGACCTCGTCATCCGAGGCGACGCCGATCATGTCAACACTCCCACCATCCTCGACATCACCATGGAAGACAGCTCGACTCCGTCACCCGCTACTGCTGAGGAGATGGGACACCGGGCGCCTGTCCCGATGTCTCCATCGCCGCTACACCTCCAACCCCGCCAGATCCGTGATTCGCTTTGAGGGCCCGGCGCGAAGGCAAAGTGATGATCCTGTGCTTTGGCTGAACAAGATGAGGATGTTCTTCGAACTCTATCCGAGATTGATCCGAGTTCCATGCACGGTATGCAGCTTTCAATCCGACAGGCAATGCTGAGCTTTGGTACATCCGGCTATCCAAGAGGAGGCCGTTGGTTGAGTGGGAGGTCTTCTCGTGCTACCTGCGGCGCGACATTGGGACACCCATCACCAACGACACCCACGGGCGTCATCTCGCACCACCAATGCAAGACGGAGTACGCTTACGCCGCCGACCCGCTAGACCGCGTCCACCTCTTCATCGGGCGGGCTACGCAAAGCTCTCCGCGAGGCCCCGACACAGGGCGCCGCGCGGGATGCACGAGGCGATCGAGCTCGCCGCTGTCGATGGAACTGTGTTGCTCCCGGACCCTTCCGATTGCTCCTTTCATGTAATCCGGTAGCTTTCAACTTGTTGTAAACTCTGTGGAACTGTGTTCCCAGCCACACCCCGGCTCATACCCCGCATCTGTGGCTTTGGTAATATATCAGTGCAGGTCTTAATATAACAGGGCAATATAGACTAGAACCCCGAAACAAAATTCGTTATGATACACTGTGTGTCTAACATTTCAGACTCTGAGGGCCACAAGAACCTGATGAAAATCACAAGTATGACAGGGATGTGCATCACGGAATTCGGCTTATCATTGCTGGCAGAATAAAGTGGCAGAGAGCAAGAGGAAAACGCATTGGAGGCTAAACAGCACCACGTCACACATCTTGTCCTCTAGCTTAGACACTTCCTCAGTATCTTTGTAATTCTTTTCCTCCAAGTTCTTGATGAAGAGCTTGATGGTGTACGTGCCCCTTGGTTTCGATGAGTGAGCTAATAAGGTTCAGGATGTTCTGAAATGGATGTCCTTGGAGGCACCAAGACTTGTAAGGTAGCCAGGACTTGAAGATGGTTGTTCCCTCTACATGCTCTAGAACTAAGATGTGTTTCTGCAAGGACGATACAGCTGCAAGTAATCTAGGGAAACAGGTTCATCTTGCCATTTAGGGTCCTCTTCGTCGCACATTATGGCCTGGTGCAAAATGAAGCTGCTGTGGGTCGCAATGTTTTTTTTTCTTTTGATGAATCTTAAGGGGCCGAGGCCACTACAGTAATGTATTTAAATGGGCAAACCGAGAGTTTGGAGAGCACAACAACCAAGAAACAAAAAGGACGAACTAAAAAATAGATTGAAAAACTTAAAGAACAAAAAAAAAATATAAAAAAGAAAATCCAAGCAACTGGATGAGGTTTGTAACCCTGACCCATGACTCAAACTGAACTTCAGCAGAATTCTTTCGCCAAAAAACTCCTGCAAGCCTGAATACAAGGCTGAGTTCCTTTTAAGATGAGATCATTCCTAACTTCCCATATTGTCCCACAAAGTAAAATAATCCCATCCATGAAGAAGGGAGAACTGATCTGAATTTTTATCTGAGAATTCCATTCTAGGAAAGCACCACCAGTACTAGGAGTCTGAACCCCGATCAAATCCCAACAGATCGCCGAGAATGGGCAGTCAATGAAAAGATGCTGCTGCGTTTTTTCTGCAAGGCTGTTACAAACTTACAAAAGACAGAGCTATAGGAGTCTAAATGCATATTTCTTCTCCTCATAATGTTTCTGCTGTTGAGTCTATCTTTCATTAAAATCCAGATAAAAACTTTGTGCTTGAGTTGACAATTACATTTCTACAGCCAATTGAAAGATGGATGAACTGCCTGATGGCCAATCAAAGCTCTGTAAACTATAGCCGAAGCAAAGGAACCAAAACCCCAGCTGTAAACCCACCTATCGTTCTGTTCATTCAAAGAAGAACCCATGCTTGCTTGGAAGGCATGGGGTGGGGTTGGGGGTGGGGGATGGGGGGCGGAGGTCGGGGCCTTGGTTGCATTTCCAAATATATTATGTTGATTTTCCATAGACCAGAAACACTTAACCTGAGCCCACATATTTGTTGAACTTCTTCACAATGCACACAACCATTTTGTCCAAACGAAAAAAAATAATTTATAGTCTACTTGGATTGTAGAACACAACAGTTTATTCATAATGCACCAATGAAGTTCGTCGTGTTCCACGTGAACTAGAAAAACTGCCGAACGTTTCTGACCCTGATAACTATCAACAAAATTGATGTGCTACTAATTTTGTGGCTTTCATTTTATTCAGCGGGATCTGGACCCTCCTGACAGCTGCGAAGCTATATATGGTCCTAGGTTTAGCTTCTATTTTTTTACCATATTTTTTGTCCTCCCTAAAAAATGTCATTGATAAAAGTAGTTAACAAATGCTTGCTGTTTGTGTTGTAATTGAAGTGTACAATGGGGGTGTAGATGTGAAGAATGGTGTACTCTGGCACGTATATTATTTATATCGTTGTGAGTAAACAAAATTTAAGCCGGCCTCTTGCATAAACAGAAAAAGATACAGATCTATGGAGACTATAAATACCACACCACCAACACTGGAATTTCTATATATTATTGTGTTTGTTGAACATTCCATTTTTTTGGGGGATCACAAGTTCTTGACAGGAGTCCAAAGTGGAATTGGGATGCATCAAGAAATTGGATTAATTTTTATGTGTACGATAACTCTTGTAGCAGAGGCAGTGGGAAGGGGAGAAAATGGGGCCAAACACACCCACGACAATTTCTGCTCCTTTGGTTAGAGTAGCGTGCTGTGGTTGTACAAGTTTCTGATGTCCAATGAAGCAACAAGACACATAGGGTCAGCCATGAGAAACCGTATGAATTGTTGTGAAAACCCCTTCAGTATGACAGACCATGAGCAAGCATGTAGAATTGAGAGAACAAATTCCTCCGGCGGAGAACCTGTAGCTTTGGGCTGCTTCGGGACATTGAGCATCTTGCCATATGTACAAAGAATCGTGGTAGTGCAACAGTTGCCTGCTGAAAGTTAAATCGTCGCTTGCGACTCTCTGATGCATATTCGCTTAATATTGCATCAAGCCGGAAATATTGAAATTAATTAAAATGTCACCGTGATAAGTAAGTGAATGTTTAACCTGGCCATTTTTTAAAAGCAAATAATAATCAGCATTCAAAATAGGCATGTACCTTGAAATAACCGAGGGCACTATGAAAGTATAAATCCTAATTTGAGCATAGCCTCTTGAACCATCCTGAGAACTGGATCAGCCACATTTCTACAAACAGGTCAAAATAAAGATGTGGACCAGTCGTCATGGTTGTACCAGAGGGATACTTTAAAATAGGCCAAAGCTGACGGCTATAAATACCACACAAGATACATGAATTTCTTTATATTGCTCCGTGTGTCTCACATTCTATTCTTGAGAAATCCTCCACAAACAGGAAGCCAAAATGAACGTTACAAGTTCTCAGTGATAGTGGCAAGTAGAACTAGAACCCGTCAGGAAATTGTGTTTGTCATTGCCGAGAGAACACAGTGGAAAGCCACAGGCAAGCGAAACTAACAGTGGCAAAGCAGCACCATGTCGAACATCTTTTCGTCCAAGTCAGACACTTCCTTAGCGTCCTTGTGATCCTTGCTATTCAAGTTCTTGATGAAAGCAGTTGTTGGTGTGCTCCTTGGTTTGGATTAGTGAGCTAAAGTTCCAGAGGTTCTGATACGGATGTTGAGATACATTGACTGCATGTTAATCCTAGTATCCACTAAGCTAGTTCCATAAGATACCAAAAAACATTATTTATTGTAACAGATACATCACTTTGATTTTATACAATTTATTAAGGTCGTACAAAACTTGTTGCATGAAGAAAACCACATGCAGAGAATTGAAAATTGCGCTAAAACTGTGCAGAGGTGTCAGCAAAATATGCTCATCCATATGTGAGGAATTGGAGGGAGATGATGTATTATGGAGATCAATATCCGTAAATATATATTATCTAAATTGGTACTACTAGTCCTGTATGGTTCCCAAAATTCATCTTCATAGCGTTGCTGATGAACAGTTTGGGACACAGCATGAGTAGACAAGCATGCAAGCAACTGAATAAATCTGTGTAGGATGAAAATACTGCTGTTGAACTTAAAAAAAAAAAAAAACTGAACTGACACATGAATTCTTGGAAACATTGAAAACAGACTCGAGACTAGACTGTTGGCGCTGATCAGAAAATGATAAACAGTAACCAAGTAACAGCGAAGTAACCTGTGCCCCTACGAATGCTGATCTGATCAAATATAATATAATCTAATAAAAAAAAAAAAAATGAAACAAAACCACCATCTTCACAATGTGATACTAACCTGCGGTCCTAAATAAACTGCCATCCTCAAATATGAGGCAACACAACTTTTTTCCAGACTATAGACGATAATTTGATAAATAATCTCTCCTGCTCTTAAAACATAATACCATAATGTAAACCATGGCACAGACTACAACAAAGTGTCACACGCTGAACATCACTAATAGGACTGATCTGAGTTCACCTAGATATTATGTTGATGAATAAACTAGACAACATTGCATATATAGTTTTTTATTACGGTAACATTCCATATATAGTTGTATACCCATAGCATGATCTCAATTTTCAACATTGAAAGAAATGCTGGTATCTACATTTGTAAATGTATGCAGCCAGATCTGTGAGACAGTTTGAGGCTTTGAGCAGCCAGCTGAGTTCCTATGAAAAACCAAATGCAGCAATATGTTTAATTCATTGTCAAATCAAACCATTTAAGATGTTCTTTTCATTCCAGATACGTTCGATTTTAGTTTATGTAATTTCATTCCAGCTTATAGTCATCACTTATATATAGGCGCAAACTATATATGGTCCTTGCTTTTGGCTCCTTTTCTAGTACCCGGCAGAAAATTAATTGTGTAATTTCGCTGTCAGTGGCTCTTAAATCGACTAGAACATTTTTGTTTGCAATAGTGATACAGTGATACTTTGTATATTTTACCAGTTCTATTTATTAATGGGTCAGATGGATTGCATGTAAACAAATGGTTGCTGGACGTGTACTAACATTGTGGGTACAATCAGAAAACATCGTGTTTCTCATAGAGACACAGTGCATAGTTATGAAAAAATATCTTTGGAACAATCAGAAAACATTATTATTATGAAGCCACAAACATATCACAGTAATTCATGTTTTATTTATACAATGTCCACTCACCTATGCATATCCAGAATAATTCAAGTTTTATTTTGTGAAACGAGAAACACGAGAGTGGCAAAAGCTACCAGACTTTGATACTGTTAAACCAGTGGATGCTGATCGGAGCGTGGTAACTGGCAGTTTCTAGCCTGCTTCCATTTCTTGCCACGCTACAGCGTATAGTACCTGTTTCTTCATTGACTCAGTGCAGACGCCACAAGCAGTGGACTGCACACGAGCCGCTCTGCCGATACAAGCCCAGCTATTCCCAATGCCTTCCAATCCTGATAACCAGCAACATGAATGACTCGCAACCATTTTGTATTTTATTGTTACTGATCATGACCTTTCTTTGTAACCGGCACGTCCTGCTACTTATATAGTCCAAATTTTTTCATGCTACAGATAATATTGGGGTCCAGCTATTTATGGTCCTCGCATTATCTCCTTTTTCATTGCCATATTTTTATGTTTTACTAATTCTATTTATTGATAAAATGCATATATATTTAAAGAAACTGAATGGTTGCTGCAGGTACAACCATGATAGTGAGCAGGGAGTTTCGTGCACTGACATCATGGAAGCAATTGTACACTTACTCAACAAGTATCTTCGGAACAACCATCACTATTATTTGCAATTCCAATAATATTAATGGAAAATTGAGTTCTTGCCCCTGTACAACAGTCTGATTGTGATTTTTCCCTTCTCTTTTCCAATTTACAATTTTGCCCTCGTTATTTGAAACCAACATTCCATCTGCCCCTAATTTGATGTCTCTTTAAATTGACATGGAATAAGTCAAACTAAGAAATTTAAACCCCTGAAAACAAAGGCAAAACCGCGACGGTGCAGGAATTGGTCGTCCATCCTCCTGATCGAATGCTGGTGCACCTAGCCGCTTGGGCCTGTTGGTCTAGGTGTGGTGCCATGTGCGGCTCGGCCCTTGGTGTTCAGAACGGTAGCCCAACCCAGGGTGTAGTGTCGTCTCTAGGCACTGTAGTTTGCCTATCTATTTGATTCCATGTTTGTTGCGGGTGGTCATATTGCTAATAAAATATATTGAAATGGTGTTATGAGAAATTGGAATATTTTTCAATAATATTGATTGTGAATTGGAGCCAAGCTCTTAACCTTTGTGAGGTACTAGAAACGAAAAACTTTTACAGATATTCTCATACATTTCTCCAAATATCCATTTATATATACTGCTAGAGCTTCCAGGTCTGTGGTAGACATAATATGTAGTGTCAATAGATTGACTCAAAAGTCAAGAACTCCATACAAAGCACACACACAAGTGGTACCACTGGTAGTCTATTTAACCTACTTGAATGCATACATCAGACAGGGAAATTAAAACTCATGTGTGATTCGAAACTACCATTAGATTGGGAAGCATTTGGAATTCATGTGGCGATATAGTCACGACAGCAGGCTCCCACCAGAAACCAAATGGTGAATCCCTTCTTAGATGTGTTTGATTTGCACATGTAATCTGTGAAACCTCTCAACTCTTGGTTCCTAGCACTACTACAAAAGGCCACTAAGAGGGTGCCTGCCTTTTTGATTAGGGGCTGCTCATACTTTGAGCCGCCCCTAATGTATATGAAAAATTCTGGCTGTTGACATACCGCCTCTATTGACGACACATTAGGGGCGTTCGGTACCAGCCGCCCCAAGTATCGTGGGCGGTTCAATCATCACCGCCCCTATCAAGTATCGTGGGACGGTTCAATCACCAGCCGAAAGTGAGGTCGTTCCATTCCTCCCCGTATGTCCAGGCAGATGTGTGAGATCTCGCCTCAAGCAGCCAACAATGCATTGCAGCCCGGAGGAGCCATGCAACCGATAACACAATAGGCCATGCTTTGCATCCTCAAAGTACTTGAAAATACGTGACGTATTTGCAGGTATTACACACCGACTCTCAGAACACCCGTGTTTTTACATCATTTTAAAATTCACTAAAAATTTGAACTTTTTCGAATTACAACTAAAACTTGATTTATTTTCCCGCTAAAACCAAAACCTTGCTTTCGAAAAACCCCCTCGCATTTCAAAAATCCCACCATATAGAAAAAACTAGGTCCCTTTGCTTGTTGCTTGCCGAACTTTATGGTGACCGCGGATGCAAGGTAAGTGCTAGATTTAAAATTATGGAAATATTGCATGAGTAATGATTTACAAGTTACCTCTGGGAATAAAACATCAACCTCGTGTGTACTAAAATATTTATAAATACTTTTACGAGCACAACAAACAATTATCTTCGACCATAAAGTCGTAGAGGTACAAATGTGCTTGAGAAAATATTTATATTATATGTCATACACGAAATAATGAGAGAGAGGATATGTGTGTATATACATATATGTCTAATTATACAAGTGACCTTGGATAAATATTTTCCATGAATTAAAGTCATGGGAAGACATGAGAGCTTGTATAAATGATGAGGACATATAATTGTTTACACACATATGAGAAATAGGGAGAGAAAGAATGGTAGAAAAGAGAAATAGGGAAAAGGAAAATAGAAAAGGAAAAGAGAAAAGGGAATCAATCTTGGGCTCATTCTTCCCTCCTCCTCCCCCTCCCTCGGCCCAGCAAACCCTTCTCCTTCCCTCCCCTTCCCGCGCCACCGAGTGGGCCGGCCCAGGCCAAGGAGCCGGGCCAGCCAGGCCCAGCCAGCCCGACGCCAGCGGAGCCCGCTCCCCTTTCCTCCCCTCGCTGCCCACCGGACCCGCCGGGAGCCGTCGTCTTCTTCCTCCTTCGTTCTGTCGAGGACGACCGCCGCACGCGCCGCCCGGCTGCGCTGTCCCCCACCGTACCGGCTGCCCTCGTAAAGGGAGACCGACACACAAGGGGCGGCCGCGCCCCTCGCGATGTGACGCGTCGGGCAGAGCGCAGCCGCCTCACCTTGACCCGTGCACAGCGTCGCCACTAACGCGTGCGTGGAGTCCGGCCGCGGCTGCGCGACCGACGAGGCGTGCCGGAGCTGTGGACGACGACGATGGCACAGCACCCTCCCTAGCATCCCTAGCCAGACACCTAGACGACGCCACTCGCACAGCAGCGCAGGTCAACTGGCACAGCAGTCCACGAGCCAAGCTCGGGCGCTACTGCCATGGCGGCCGCCGAACCGCCACTGTGGATGACGAGACGCAACGACGACCAGCTCACCAACGCGCGGATGCCAGCACGGGGCTACCGAGGAGCCAGTTGGAGGTCGTAAATGGCTCTGACGAACGGTCGGAAAAGATCTCGTGGAGGTGGAGTCCTCGCCGGCCGAGAGCCCGGCGGCGAGGCTATAAATAGCCTCCCCCGGCTCACGATCGAGCACACCAATCCCCTCACGAGCTCCGCCCGACTCCGGAACACACGGTGCTCGCCTTGGCCACCCTCCTTCCCTCTCCTCCTCGCGGCGTTCCCATTTCCCCAAACTGGAACTCCGCCGCCCGGCCTGACTAGGTCATCCCGTTCCAGCCGTCATAGTCGTCGTGGATCAAGGTGGTCAGGTCAGTGAGTCCTCTGGAGTCCTACTCTTTCAATTGCCCCTGTTTTCTCTCGGTGTACTGCCTTGTAGCCTGGTGTCCGAGCGCCGCCGCCGTTGGGAATCCGCCGTGGCCGCCGCCGCCGAGGGAGACGAGCTACCCTGCCGCCCAGACCTACACCAACGGGTTCGGGACCGCGCGAGGATGCCGACAAGCCCTTCGCGGGCGCGAGGATAGGCGAGAGATGGCCACTCCGGCGAAGCTTTCGGCGGAGCGCCGCCGCGCATACAGGGCGGACGGGACGACCCCGATGCCGTCCTAACGGCCGCGGACGCCGTCACCCATCGACGAATGGGAAGTCGACACGCCACCTCCCCCGCTCCCCACCGTCCCCGATCCGTTAGGGCAAATGGTAACCCACGTGGAGCTGACGTGGCTGCCACCGTGGTGTCCAGTTGGACCCACGTGGTGTCCACGCCAGATGGATGCGGTCCGTGTACACACGATCAATTGCTAGGTCTACCCGGTAATTGTACACACAAGTGTTGTAAAAGTAGACCTTCCCATGTCCGAAAAATTCCCAGAAAAATTTGTAAATTCATTATTTGATTTATAGAATTTTATCATGTAATTAGTTCCAATATTATTACATGACAAAATTATATTATAATATTACCCTAATGATTCAATTAGGGATTAATATTATAAAATCCATATCTCATGCAAATTAATTCCGTTTCGCGTGAAACGGCTTCCATAATTTATCTAAAATCTAGCTCTATGCATCTAACCCATTGCCACCATAATGTTCTATGTTTGTTTTGTGTGCTATAGTACAAGCTAGGGTTTATCGCCAGTCGCAAGTAGATTCGACGACCCGATTAGAAGCTTCCCGTTCGGAGCAAAGCTAGGAGCGCTCGACGCCGTGCCAACCTCCCAGGCAAGTCCTTACCCCCCCTTAATCATGACCTTAATATGATGATATAATGATGATGATAATAATAAATCGGATTAGTAAATAGTGGTGTGAGCCTGATAACGTAGCTATGGAGCTAAGCCGGATGACGTAATCATCCACGTTATCTACGCCATACGCTGTGATCAAGAGAAACATGAGAATGCCTAATGAACCCTAACCAACAAAAAGAGGTGAGTAGTGGTAGTCCGTAGAGCCTAAATACCACGTCTGAATCGCCATGAGGGGTTCCTCGCGGAGAGATACTCGCCTCCCCTAAGGACCGGTTCATAGACCTTCTTCCTAGTATAATGTTACGCATGCCACACGCCGTTTATGGGGCGGCTTGATTCACACCCCGTTGGGTTGAGGTATAATTGGGATCCAAGGTGGCCGGAGTAGGCAAGCGACCTATTAGGAGCAGATGTGGGGAGAGTGGCCCCATGTCCTGGTTGGCGTGGATGCCGAGTGGTCTTCCACGGAAGTGTTTGGGCGCGTGGCGCAGTGCTAGAGGCACATATTGATGATTTGAGATTGAGAGTGGTGTTGATAAAGATAGGTTGGGTAATTAGGTATTACCTCGTAAAGCCGTGGGTGATTTGGTATCACCATATTGTCTAGGTGATGCGCCATCTTAGGGTGGCGTGTTGTCCTTCCAACCCCTCGAGAAGTCGTGGTGAAGATTATACCAATATACCTAGGGTAGCACCTGCGGGTACGGATCTCGTTAGGCCCGCCGGAGCCAATGACGCCCGGTGTAAGATCGCGCCCTATCGTGGTGGGGAAATTTGTACACCTCTCGCAGAGTTAATTGAATCTATTCAATAGCCACGCCCTTGGAATGGGCAAGTGCTAGGGACGAACATCTATGATTAGATATACATTTTGATGATGACTAACATGTGGTGTCATGACAAATGTGATGACATGAGATAAACCGAACTAGCGAGAGCAGCTTTTAGAGACTCGCTAGGGCCCAAACCCTTAATAATTACAACCCCCTGGTTGGGACTTGCCGAGTACGTTTGTACTCACCCCTCTATTTTACGTATATCGGCACATGTGAAGGTAAGATCGACGACGAGGTAGAGGATAGCGTATCGTAGGAGTTCGAGAGGTGTTTTCTTAGGAGAAGGACGTTGAAGCCCGTGATTTCATCCGCGCACAAGTCCGTCGCCTTTTGGAGTACGGGGCGTTGTCATAGTTAATCCACCGCTTCTCGGTTGGCCAACTCGATATTGCGACCGGCTTGGTGACCCTTCGTCGCCATCGTAAGCCCCTTTCCATCCTATATTTCTATAGCTCGGTTTATTATTATTTCGTTTACCAATATCCGTTACTAATAGACGTGTTTGTGGCGTGATCCCGGTGCAAACACGTGCGATTAACGACCCATTGAAAGTGGGGCGTGACAGAGTGGTATCGAGCCGAAGCTTGTCCATAGGATGAAATTTGGGTTAACGTAATCTTAACTCCACATAAGGATGACTACTTTTAAACTTGTTGCTACGAAAGTACGCCTTTATTATGATAGTTCATAAGTTACTTAAATCGATGCTAACATCGAAACTCTAGTAGCGATGGACTAGTAAGGATGATCTCAAACGGATCGCCCGAACAAAAAAGGAAAGTTTCCATAACTTCCTCGGGATGCTAAAGTGCCTAGGATATCTTGACCTTCCTCGATATTAAAATCGATAGATTCATGAAGACCGAGTATCGAAGTACTTAATGAACTTGTATATTCCCAAAAAGCTCCCAACAGAAGGATGCAAGTGCTAGCCAGCCAGACAACCGAAATGCCAAAGTTGTCCGAGTACCTCGTGGGTGCCGATGTAATGTGCAAGTCTAGCATCGAAATAGGGCATGGTCCCGCAAATCGAAATAAGTATGAGTAGTAAAATCCTCGTGCAAGCTTGTTGTGCAAGCAATGTCTTGGCATTAATTGCTAAGTGTTCGCTAGCCATCGCAGATGCCTAGGCTTCAAGGCCTTTAGTAGTTGTAAAGTCGCCAAGAATAACCATCATGGCAGTTGCTATGTGTGGTGCGACCATGTACCATCAATGGAGCTGTCCCGTGATGAGAACTATTGACGCTTTGTTTGTTTAATATAATGCCTTATTTCTTCTCAATCCTAAAGGAAATTTCTCCATTTTTACTACTCATAGTGGTTAATAGAAGGAAAATTCCAATAGGATCAGTGAACGTCTTGAAAGTTCCCTTAGGTCACGAAGTAATAAGACGAAGTTTCTTACAAAACTTAGTTCACCGTGACTAACTTTTCATACGCCTCACACCGTAAGTTTGTATTGTGTTTTGACACCCGTGTTACTAGGATACCCCAATAGTCTATCTCTACCCAAAATGCTTGCTTTCCCTCTAATCCCCGCTAGATAGACCCATATCGCACCTTGTGCTATTCCCTCCCGTCTATTTTAGTCCAAGTAGATTAGGAGTTAACCCGCAGAGACACGACGACAACCAAGGACTCCACGATCAGAGCCGTTGAACCACACCGGTGTTCTTCCCTACAGTTGCCACGCCACCGTCGCCTCGCTGTTACTATAACGACGACCGTGTAACATTGCAGCATAAGCCGCCGCCACACGCCTAAAGCTACCGAGACCGCTGTACCATTGACTCCGAACCAAGACCCGAGGAGTCGCCGAGACACCGCACACAGAGGCAACCAAAGTGCCATTACGCATAAGATGAAGCTGAAGACGAGAGATTTCAGACCCATGAAGATCAATTAAGCCAACTAAGGGCGTAATGACCTCGAAACGCAAACTAATGCTAAAGGTTAGCATGTGACACCGCTGACAACGACAATGCCATAGGCCCCACATCATGGGAAATCCCACCACCAAGGTCACCGCCACACACTCTCAAATGCCGCACCATCGCCGAGGTCAATGCGAACAGAGACCCACTCCCGCCCTTCTCCCCACACACCTGAACCACCGCACCAAACCATCCAAGCTTAGCCGCTAAGCTTCCACCCTCCAACCACTATAAAACGGACACCTCCATCACCGTTACCCTCAACCCACTTCAACCGCTCCATTGCTATCCTCCAACTACTCCCCTCACCACTAGAACCCTCACCCTCCACCCACAAGACCTTCCACCACACCCCACCAAGAAGGCCGGCAAATCGGGTTCACAACCGGTGCATCAACACCCCCGGATTTCCCCAACTCCTCTACACCACCATGCAACACCTTGGCATCTCCGAAGGTCCCGAAGTATGAAGGCCACGAGTACACGGAGAGCTCGGCACCTTGCGCCGCGAGGTCACTATCTACATCGCCGTAAGCCGAGACTACCCCGACATCGCCGACGCATGGAACGTGGACCGAGATCGGTTTCGCTTCCCCGACACCTACCAAGTCGCCGCCCGCCAAGCCCTTCGACGCCTCGCCACACCTACAGAGAAGCCATCATCCGCACCCCCATGAAATACTTCCCTGCCCGAAGAAGAAGAACGACCCCGCCTCGATCGCCGCGATGAGGGCCCTAGAAGGCCCGTAGGTTGGTCCCGTCATCGAAACCGCATCGGCCTACCTACTACCTCGACGAGCACTACGACAAGCAGGGCGCTGATCGCGGAGCCAGATCCGCCAAGGCCGAAAGGTGGCGAGAGACTCATCCGGTCTCTCCCCGATGGGGCTCGCCCAAGCTTCGGGAGCAGTCGCCACGGCCGCTGGCCGAGAAACCGCGCCAGCCGAGACAATCAAGGCCACCCAGAGCGCCACGCCCAAGAGCCGACGACCGCCTACCGCGTCACCGATCCGCACGTAGAGCGTTCGCCATGATGGGGACGGAGCCCACCATCCAAGAAGGGATCCCCATCCACCCTCCCCGAGAGGCAAAGGATGTACGCCACCGTGCCGCCGCACCGCCCGGTAACACCAACCACCCTTGGCCTCGACGGATCCTTCCTCTCGCCGCCTCCCAAAGACCGACATAAGACGACCTCCGCCCCGTGGACCGCCGACGGACCTACGGCATCGCCGCCTCAAAGTCATCAACCTCGACGGTCGACTAGCTACTCCCCGGGAGATGTATCTGCACCCTTTCCCATTAAAAAAAATAAAAATAAAAATTAAAAAAAAAAAAAAGGGGTAAAAGATTAAAAGGATTGCTCGTGAGGAAAGGCACCAACAGAGAAATCTACGGGCACCAAAAAGAGAAGCCACGGAGCAAAATGATAGAAGTAAAACTTTTCTAAGTGGGGTAGATCCGCATCCGTGAGGAAGAAGAGAAACATAAAAACGGGCCGATGTAAGCGATAATGAGACAACGGAAAACTTAGGGTTACCCGACGAGAAGTGGTCACCCAAGTTCACGCTAATTGTTGCCCGTAAGAACCAAAGCAACGATCTCGACCAAAAAGTGGCACAACCAGCCAGAAGACCAACTCAAAGACTACGAAGATGGGAATTTCCCCTAACCTTAGAGGAATAAATTCTCTAAGTGGGGTAGCCAAGAAAGGAGATTTGAAGATTCAAGACGAAGACGCAAGACCAAGGAAAATGGGGTAACAAATGCAGTAATCATTGGCTAAAGGCATACCCTCCACACTATCGTGCCACCCTAGGAATAGAGTAGCACGGTAATAGTAGAGGCTCAGAAAAGACAAAGATCAGTAAGCAATGGAAGGTTTTCCCTCTCTCTAACTTCCTTCCCGTTAAACCTTAATTAGGACCTTCACTCAGACTAGGAATCTCGGGGACGAGATTCATCTAAGTGGGGTAGATTTGTAACACCCGTGTTTTTACATCATTTTAAAATTCACTAAAAATTTGAACTTTTTCAATTACAACTAAAACTTGATTTATTTTCCCCGCTAAACCAAAACCTTGCTTTTCGAAAACCCCTGCATTTCAAAAATCCCACCATATAGAAAACTAGGTCCCTTTGCTTGTTGCTTGCCGAACTTTATGGTGACCGCGGATGCAAGGTAAGTGCTAGATTTAAAATTATGGAAATATTGCATGAGTAATGATTTACAAGTTACCTCCTCGAATAAAACATCAACCTCGTGTGTACTAAAATATTTATAAATACTTTTACGAGCACAACAAACAATTATCTTCGACCATAAAGTCGTAGAGGTACAAATGTGCTTGAGAAAATATTTATATTATATGTCATACACCTAAATAATGAGAGAGAGGATATGTGTGTATATACATATATGTCTAATTATACAAGTGACCTTGGATAAATATTTTCCATGAATTAAAGTCATGGGAAGACATGAGAGCTTGTATAAATGATGAGGACATATAATTGTTTACACACATATGAGAAATAGGGAGAGAAAGAATGGTAGAAAAGAGAAATAGGGAAAAGGAAAATAGAAAAGGAAAAGAGAAAAGGGAATCAATCTTGGGCTCATTCTTCCCTCCTCCCTCTCCTCGCCCAAAGAAACCCTTCTCCTTCCCTCCCTTCCCCGCGCCACCGAAAGGGGTCGCCCACCAAGGAGCCAAGCCAAGAGCCCGGCCAGCCCGACGCTGGAGCCCGCTCCTTTTCCTCCTCTCCGCCCATCGGGACCCGCCGGAGCCGCCGTCTTCTTCCTCCTTCGTTTCGCCGAGGACGACCGCCGCCTGGACGCCGCCGGCCAAGCTGCGCTGTCCCGCCGCACCGCTGCCCTCGTAAGGGGAGACCGACACACAAGGGACGGCACGAAGCCCCCTCGCGATGTGACGCGTCGGGCGGCAGCGCAGGCCGCCTCACCTTGACCGGCCGCGACGTCCGCCACTAACGGCGTGCGTGGAGTCCGGCCGCGGCCAAGCGACCGACGAGGCGTGCTTCGGAGCTGTGGACGGCGGCGATGGCACGGCACCCTCCCTAGCATCCCTAGCCGGACACCTAGACGACGCCACTCGCCAACGAAATAAGAATCAATCAGGCACAAAGCAAATCCACGAGCCAAGCTCGGGGCGCTCGCACCATGGCGGCCGCCGAACCGCCAGCGTGGATGACGAGCGCAACGACGACCAGCTCACCAACGCTGGATGCCAGCACGGGGCTACCGAGGGAGCCGGGTTGGAGGTCGTAAATGGCTCGACGAATGGTCGGAAAAGATCTCGTGGAGGTGGAGTCCTCGCCGGCCGGCGAGAGCCCGCGGCGAGGCTATAAAATAGCCTCCCCGGCTCACGATCGAGCACACCAATCCCCTCACGAGCTCCGCCGACTCCGGAACACACGGTGCTCGCCTTGGCCACCCTCCTTCCCTCTCCTCCCTCGCGGCGTTCCCATTTCCCCCAAACTGGAACTCCGCCGCCGGCACGGCTAGTTCATCCCGTTCCCGCCGTCATAGTCGTCGTGGATCAAGGTGGTCAGGTCAGTGAGTCCTCTGGAGTCCTACTCTTTCAATTGCCCCTGTTTTCTCTCGGTGTACTGCCTTGTAGCACGGTGTCCGAGCGCCACCGCCGTTGGGAATCGCGCCGTGGCGCCGCCGCCGCGGGACGAAGCTACCACCGCCCTGACCTACACCAACGGGTTCGGGACCGCGCGGGATGCCGACAAGCCCCTCGCGGCGAGGATAGGCCAGAGATGGCCACTCCGGCGAAGCTTTCCGGCGGAGCGCCGCCCAGCGCCTCTGAGGGCGGGCCGGGGACGACCCGATGCCGTCCTAACGGCCGTGGCGCCGTCACCCATCGACGAATGGGAAGTCGACACGCCACCTCCCCGCTCCCCACCGCCCCCCGATCCGTTAGGGCAACAAAGTAACCCACGTGGAGCCGACGTGGCTGCCACCGTGGTGTCCGATTGGACACACGTGGTGTCCACGCCAGCATGGATGCGTCCTGTGTACACACGATCAATTGCTAGGTCTACCCGGTAATTGTACACAGTGTTGTAAAAGTAGACCTTCCCATGTCCTAAAAATTCCCGAAAAATTTGTAAATTCATTATTTGATTTATAGAATTTTATCATGTAATTAGTTCCAATATTATTACATGATAAAATTATATTATAATATTACCCTAATGATTCAATTAGGGATTAATATTATAAAATCCATATCTCATGCAAATTAATTCCGTTTAGCGTGAAACGACTTCCATAATTTATCTAAAATCTAGCTCTATGCATCTAACCCATTGCCACCATAATGTTCTATGTTTGTTTTGTGTGCTATAGTACAAGCTAGGGTTTATCGCCAAGTAAGTAGATTCGACGACCTCGACAGAAGCTTCCCGCTCGAGCAAAGCTAGGAGCGCTCGACGCCGTGCCAACCTCCTGTGCAAGTCCTTACCCCCTTAATCATGACCTTAATATGATGATATAATGATGATGATAATAATAAATCGGATTAGTAAATAGTGGTGTGAGCCCGATAACGTAGCTATGGAGCTAAGCCGATGACGTAATCATCCACGTTATCTACGCCATACGCTGTGATCAAGAGAAACATGAGAATGCCTAATGAACCCTAACCAACAAAAGAGGTGAGTAGTGGTAGTCCGGTAGAGCCTAAATACCACGCCGGAATCGCCATGAGGGGTTCCTCGGAGAGATACTCGCCCCCCTAAGGACCGGTTCATAGGCCTTCTACCTAGTATAATGTTACGCATGACCACACGCCGTTTATGGGGCGGCTTGATTCACACCCCATTGGGTTGAGGTATAATTGGGATCCAAGGTGGCCGGAGCGGGCAAGCGACCTATTAGGAGCGATGTGGGGAGAGTGGCCCCATGTCCGTTGGCGTGGATGCTGAGTGGTCTTCCACGGAAGTGTTTGGGCGCTGGTGCGCAGTGCTAGAGGCACATATTGATGATTTGAGATTGAGAGTGGTGTTGACAAGATAGGTTGGGTAATTAGGTATTACCCAGAAAAGCCGTGGGTGATTTGGTATCACCATATTGTCTAGGGTGATGCGCCATCTTAGGGTGGCGTGTTGTCCTTCCAACCCCCGAGAAGTCGTGGTGAAGATTATACCAATATACCTAGGGTAGCACCTGCGGGTACGGATCTCGTTAGGGCCCGCCGGAGCCAATGACGCCCGTGTAAGACTGCGCCTATCGTGTGGGGAAATTTGTACACCTCTCGCAGAGTTAATTGAATCTATTCGAATAGCCACGCCCTGGAATGGGCAAGTGCTAGGACGAACATCTATGATTAGATATACATTTTGATGATGACTAACATGTGGTGTCATGACAAATGTGATGACATGAGATAAACCGAAACTAGCGAGAGCAGTTTTAGAGACTCGCTAGGGCCCAAACCCTTAATAATTACAACCCCGGTTGGGACTTGCCGAGTACGCTTTGTACTCACCCCTCTATTTTTACGTATATCGGCACATGTGAAGGTAAGATCGACGACGAGGTAGAGGATAGCGTATCGTAGGAGTTCGAGAGGTGTTTGCTTAGGAGAAGGACGTTGAAGCCCAGATTTCATCCGTGCACAAGTCCGCCTTTTGTGGAGTACGGGGCAAAGGTCATAGTTAATCCACCACTTCTCGGTTGGCCAACTCGATATTGCGACCCGGCTTGGTGACCCTTCGTCGCCACTGTAAGCCCCTTTCCATCCTATATTTCTATAGCTCGGTTTATTATTATTTCTGTTTACCAATATCTGTTACTAATAGACGTGTTTGTGGCGTGATCCTGGCGCAAACACGCGCGATTAACGATCCATTGAAAGTGGGGCGTGATGCACTGCCATTCATGGTTGTTGGTTACATTGCGGTTGCTTGAATCGAGAAGTTCAGAGGTGATTATTGAAATGCTGCACTAAGTGAGAACAGGAACAATTAGTTTGGTAGTGATGGACAGGTGTTGTTCTGAATGTGTTATAGGTCTTAAATCTCTGTTTCTTGTCCGATTTACATAGGATGGCAAATGAAGCTATATCTTTAGATAAGCGTGTGTGTGGCAAAAGGTAAATATGCGTAATCTTCGATTGTAGACCACGATTGCAGGTGACTAGTTCTCAAATATCATGAAGCCGCATAGATCGTCCCATAGCGCCACCGGATCCGCGTGGGTTGCCGCCGCGCTGCCGGATCCGCGTGGTTGCCGCCGCGCCCGGATCCGGCGTTGCCGGCGCCGCCGCTGGCTCCACGGCCGGATCCGTGTGTTGCCGCTGGGGTCTTGAGTGCCGCCGCCGCCGTCGAGATGGGGTCTTGAGCGCCAGCGTCGGGATGGGGTCTTGAGCGCCGCCGCCGCCGCCACGAGATCCACCAGCCCCCCTGAGATCCGCAACCTCCGGCTGGGGAGATCTCGACCCACACGCCTGGCCCCGCGCTCAGCTAGCCCTGCGCTCCGCTAGCACCGAGATCCACGAGCCCCGGCCGCCGAGGAGGAGGGGAACGGAGGGGTTCGCCGGGGAGAGAGAGGGCCAAGAGGGATTGGGCCAGATCGAAAGTGAGGGAGGGAGAGGGAATGAGTTCGGGAGTTTGAGGAGGAGTGGGGAACGGACGTGGCTGGACTGAGTCTGAAAACCCTAAGTCCTCCCTCTCTATATATATACGCCGGGCCGAGTTTGGGCTCTTTTCTAGACTTTTGGGGGCTGGGTAGTTGGGGCACATTAACCTTGGCAGTTTTTTTAATAAAAAACACCACAGTTAATGAAAAAAACCGCCACGGTTAATTGGGATATTAACTGTGGCGGATTTCTAAATAACCGCCACGGAAAATGATTTCGAAACACTGTGCAAAATCAATTGTGTAGTAGTGTCCCAGCGCCATCTAGGTCACTGCTGGAGTGCCAGTGCTCCCTGTTGATGGATGCTTTGCCACCGCGGCCTCGTCTTCTGTGCAGACAACGTTGGTGTTGGTTTCTCTTATGCAGGTCTAGTCAGTCGTCAAACAAATAAGTAAAAATAAATAAATTTCATTGCGGAGTGCCATTCACCATAACACTCGGCAAAGAAACAAGTAAAAGAAAAATTTTAAATTCTTTGCCTAGTGTTGTTTACCCTTGACACTCAGCAAAGAAATAAGTAAAATAAAAAATAAAAAATCCTTTTCCATGTGCCAGGCGTCAGGCACTTGGCAAAGAGCTCCATCACTGTCCATGGCTTCAACCCCCTTTTCTTTGCCATGTCTTTGGCCCTTCGCAATGCCTTGACCAAGTGCCCAACAAACCACACTCAACAAAGGCCGCCTTTGCCGAGAAATCGTTGCCGAGTGCGCTTTACCGAGTGTGGCACAACATATTTTGCTTGGGGACCACCAAGAATTTGTTGGAGATCACCTAATAGGCAATATAGGTCTAGCGGCTGACCAATACAACAATTAAAACTTTTGGGGCGAACCATGAAAAAAATTCGACAGATCAAAATGTAGTTGCAAGAATCATTCTTATACACGCGTATGCCCATAGCTCGATTTATTTGGTATCTTATGGCAGTTCAATTTGCAACAACTAAAGCTACGTGCATGTTCAAAATTGGCGTCTTGTGTCAGATTCATTGCAACAAGTTAAACACGATAACTTGATTCATGTGCCTATTTCTATCACGGTGTAAGAGAGGTGTTCAGAGTACATTACAATTCCACTACGAAAAAAATCCACACCAAGCCCTGGCATGGAGTAGAGTAGAGGAAACAAAGCCCTGGACTGTTTTATGTGCAAATTCAGTTATATCTCAGCTAGTTCTTACCGCAGTGGCACACACAACGATGCTTTGTTACTAGCATGACAAGTTAAAGCCAACATGTGTTCCATAAAGACATTCAGTAACAGGATCTGATCACCAAAATCAAGAGTCGTTTTCATACATGTTCGGTCACGCTATATAGTTACACGTTGATGTAGTTGCTGTGGGTGATGTGGACAATAGATTAGTCACTATGTCACCCTCGCTCGCTTTCGAGTAAAAGTTTTGTGATTAATAATCAATCAGCTTGTTACAAAAAAATCCTTATTGTTTTGTATGTCAAACATTCTATTTTCTGAGAGTCGTCACAAGTTCTTGACGGAAGTAGCATCCATAGATCAAGAAATTGGACCTGTTGTTGCAGAGAGACTACTCAAGCAGAGCATGTTTTAAGAGCTCTCAACGATCATGCAACTAGATGCTAGACTTCCACTGTTCTGGAGATCGCGAGGTTGCTTCATCCTAGATCTGCATGTACAACACTAATTGAGTGTTGAGGGGATTAGACGATCAAATACTAGGCATAATTCATTGTCACATTTTCATCTTTATTCATTGCATCACCTCCAATCACTAATTGTCATATCTCTTCATATATAGTGGCCAAAGGAATCTTCATCCTCATAAGAAACCTACAAAGTCCGGTACCACCAGCTGGCCTCGGTCATATACACATATGTCTTGGTTCCAAAAAATAAACGTCCGGGCATGTAGCATAGAAATCACCAAAAATTTGAGGCGCATATGCTAATATATTATCGTATTATTTGTCACTATGTACCATAAGTCGGCCGTGGGATTGAGAAACATGGGGACTGTGTATTAGTGTAGAAGGAGGAGATTCAGGGTATGTGACTATTCCACTACAAGAAAAATCTACACCACGCCCTGATATGGAGGAAATGTAACATATATCCTGCAAAAATAAATAACTTACGGTCTCATTGGCTCAATGGGACTACAGTAGATTAAAGAAAGGCTGCATTGTAGTCCAACCTGGAGGACAAGGGGAGAGGTATAAACTTCCCTGTTAGCTGATCAATCTCTCCGTTGCAAGGGGGCATAGACTGCTCCACTGTCCTCATCTCCCGTTGCTAGGGCAACGGGAGATGAAGACTTTGGTCCTATTAAATGCTCACAGCTAATGGTTATTTATGTTGTTGTCTCAAATGAACGCCTGCAGCTAGTATGTGTTAAATTGTCTCACTTCATGTTATAAGAACCGTTTTCTAGTTCAGTCATGTCACTAGGTGAAAATGCAATCAAATCCCTTATTATGCTGCGACAATATCTTAGAGCTACACAAGCATATCATATCATTCATTGAATATAGAGCTCAACCAGTTACGCGTGGTTTGATAAACAAGCCAACACTGCATATACATTTATGCTCTCCATGTGCTAAGACAACAGAGGCCAGCACCTTCTGTGCGCCATAAAATTACCGTTAAAAAGGCCATTAGTTTTTAGTAAATGAGCTCATGAATGCTTTGATCCGATTTGATATGTAGTGCCTACCAATGTTTCCAAATCCTAACCAGTAAAATGATGATGTGAGCTCTGAGCTCTGTTATGAGGTCTCCATGTCTGATATAATACCATTTTTGAGGCTTGACTTGTATTCTAAGCAATCCAGATTATCTATGCCCAGTGAAGGTAGCATGCACGGTGGTAGAATGCTCTCGGTGAAGGCTCGGTGTCAAGGATGGCACCTGCACTTCCATTGAACATCTAGGATATCTCCAGACAATAGTCATCGACCGGTCCCCCAATCTCAGGCCACCAAGCATCAAAATAGGCATGATAGATGGTTTCTAGACTCAAGACTCACTCGCTATCAGCCACCTTTGATTCTAGTTCAGCATCACATCTTGGGTGCCAAAGTGATGATCGAGCTTGACATCAGCAAAGTTCTTCATCATCTCATCGAGGATAAGTCTCGTATCAAGGTTCATAGTGTAGTGGTCGTGGGGTAGAGACGCAGATCCAGACCAGAACAAGTGACCTAGAGGAACTGAGGAAGGTCAGATGGATTGGAATTACAGGTTGAATTCACATTATTGGGGCCTTATAAATAGACAACACATTAAAAATAAATTAAAAATCCTAAACCTAGCACACCTGAGATAACAATTTTAGAACAAGATGAAAATAATTTCCCTTAAAGCTTTGCATGTGTTTCTGACAGGGTAATTTATTTCTACTGGTGAACTGAAAAAAATAATTCTCTGTCAAGGTAGCCCTATCGGTATTTGTCTGTGGGTTTGCCAATTTTATGTCAATTTTTCTGCTGACAGGGCAATTCACAATTCTAGTAGTCGGACAAGATCGAGGTGGCAGCATAGCACAACTTATTTTCCTGGCAATATAGGTCTACAAGAGGACACATACAACAACTGAAACTCACGAAATGAAGTCTGATGAATCGTGTTGTTAATGAGACAAATAAATAGTGTTATTAGCAAGAACCTGTTCAAATATTAGACCGACATTATGGAGCCTGACAATTCAGGCACTACACTATGTGTCACATAGCAATGGACTGACCGGCATGCAACGTTGGAGTAGTGTCTTCCAGCTTGGGACAGTTTGCTCAGGGTGATGCAACCACATGCAGCATATTCCAAGTTAGATGGATAACTCGTATGCAATATCATAGCAGTCCATGCATGCTCGATGCTCGATACTGGGTATTGGCCACCAGATATGATATATTAGCCAGTGGGTGGTGACCCGCGCGATGCAACTAGTGTCTATCTCTTTCACAGAAATCATAAGTGCAAGTAACAAAACTTCCCAATGTTTCCCAGTCCTGATAAGCAGCACCATCACTTTCAGCCTTGGGTTTCATTCCGAGGGCTCAGGATGCTGGCTCCTTGCACCTATCAGGCTCTACTACTACTTATAGATCATCACCAAGTGCTTCCATGGCCCTGAAAAATGTGCATCATGCTTTAATTAGCCCTGGTGGTCCTTGCTCTTATTAGGTCTCCTTGACTTATTACCCCCACACCTTTCCGGTCACCAGTTATATTTATTAAGGTGTAATTCAGCTGACAAATTATTTTGAAACATGGTAGACAAAGTCGGTCAACCGGTTGCTCAAAACACAGGAGATTCCAAGAACTCTTTAACCTGTTTATTACATAATTAGTGAGATTGGATGCATGCTGATCCTTTAGCAGATGGGATAACTTCACGTCTTGACCATTATGAAGCTAATCTAAAATTTAGGAAAATAGAATTGAATAAATGTAACAAATACACCATTGGCATATTCTGAACACAAACAGCCCTATGTGTAATCAGTCATCCTGAAATGTGAGGAATGTCATTTCCCAAAGTGCCCAACCTGTACGTTGGTCCATTTCTTGCACTCAAACAATTACACAATTAACAATATCTCTTGGTCTCTAAATCAAACGCGATGATAGGAAAAACACTATGAATGACATAAATGAATTTTAGTACGATAAATTTGACGAGTACATATCTTATTTAGGCGTGTAGCACAATGCACTATTGCAAAAACAATTAAAGAGACGCCACCATTTCGTTTTTCAGAAGCACGCGGTTGCTGGTCAGTAAAAATAGACGAACTGACGAACTGACACCAGCATACAATCTGCATATAAAAATAGATTTCTACCCCTCCTATAAGTACAGCGCCATTTGTAGACATGTCTGGTAACACCAGCAACCAAAATAAATGGGGTTTTGCAATTAACAACTTAGAAGTATCGTCACTGCACATGATAGTTCTCCACCGCATGTCCTAACTTATCTCTTCCATAACACTTCCCATCAAGTCAGGTGTTTCTGATGTCTTGCGAAAAATCACACTAATAAGAAGTGATTGTTGTTTATAGAGGTATGGCTACAGGCAGACATGTCGCAGGCTGGATGGCCGCGGTGGCTCCGAGAAAGGACAGTTGGTGACTAGCTAGGTGTTTGTTGTCTTTTAAGGTATGGTAGACGAGGTCCATATTGCCAGCCACTTCTACAAATATATTTGATGTGTTGTTGCCTGGCGACTAACTTAGAAGTGGTTCCTGCCATATGCTTACAGCTAATGGTCATTCATGCTTCTGTCTGAAGCAAGAATGCTTGCAGATAGTAAGTGTTAAATTTTATCACTTCATTGTGGAAGAACCATTTTGTATTTCAGTCAAGTCACTAGGTGAAAATGGAATCTAATCCCTTATTATGCCCACCGTCAATATCTTAGAGGTACACTAAACCCACTAATGTATCATGTCATTCATTGAATATACATATATAGCTCACCCAGTTATGTGTGGCTTGATACACAAGCCAACAGTGCATATAGTTTTAAGCTGTCCATGAGCTAAGACAACAGAGGCCACCACCTTCTGTGTGCCATCAAATTACGTTAAACAAGGCCAGACCGGAAGGTCCAGGTTCGAGCCCCGTCCGCATATTGCACAGTGTCGAGTAAGCCCTGGTGCTAATGACCCCTCCCCATACCCCGCGCAGTGCGGGAGCCTACAGCACTGGGTACGCCCCTTTAGTTTCTAGTAAAGGAGCTCATTAATGCTTTGATCCGATTTGATGTGCCGAGCCAGCAGAACCAATAAATATGTTATTATTTTGTTTTTTTAGGGGAATATTTTGTAGTATTGTTAAATAAGAAACTGTCTTTGTCCTGCACTGACCCTATTTCAGACTAGAGTATAAGTAATGTTTGTAAAGGCCGTGCAATATACACTTAGCGAGAGCAGATAGAGTTGTGTCTGAGTAAGAGAGGGGGAGGGAGATGGTCATAGCATATTTCCCAAATACCAATACAGTGCAGAGGTCATTCCACCCTGATCATGCACCAGTTGTTCCTTAAAGCGAGCCTGTATCTATGCTCCAATTGATACACAGGGATCAGAATGTCTAGGATTGAGGTACATCGTGACCTTTATCATGCTGGTGAATGTAATTGCTAAATACCCAACTGTAGTAGGATGCAAAATAACTGAAGGAATTGGCAGTCCATTTCCATCAAAAGGGGGAGATGCCAGTCAAAGACAATGCTAGTGTTCATATGACTAGTCGGCTTGGGATGAAAATCGATCTCTGGTATTTGAGGGCCTGCGTGACGCAACTGCCATACTGAGAATGATTTTTTTTTTTTTTTTTTGACAAATCTACTGAGAATGAATTAGCTAGAAAATATTTTTGGTTATGTTTGGCTTCTAGTGCTGCCATGCCAGGCCCAAGGTTATAGCAGGTATTTCGTTTTTCGGGTACAGTCCGCCAGCTGGGTCAACCCTGTCAGTTCAGTCCAGTCTGGTTCAGTGTTAGTAAGTTAATGTTTTATGTAGTCAGAGTTCTGAACTTGTAAGAAGTGATTCCTTGCTTATAAGTAATGAAATTCAATTCATATGAGAAAGCTAACGACTATGTAAGAAGTGATTCCTACATACCATATGCTTGTAACTAAAGGTTAATTATGCTTCTGTCCAAAATGAACATTTGCAGCTAGTAAGTGTTACATTGTCCCCCTTCTTGTTGGAAGAACGGTTTTCTAGTTCAGTCATGTCACTAGGTGAGAATGAAATCTAATCACTCATTCTGTTTCCTCAATTTCTTATAGCTACAAAATGCATAATCTACTCTAATGGTTTGCTTTATCCGATACTCTAGTTGACAACTGAAGCTTACATGGACGCCGCAGCCAAGATGAAACAAACAGTACAATTGTTGAGAAAAAAGTTGTATGAAGTTGCTGCTTGAGCTTGTTTGCTTAAATTGTAAATGGAAGGATAAACAAGCCAACACTGCACACATATATTTATGCTTTCCCATGAGGTAAGATAAAATAGGTCACCGCCATCTGTGTGCCCTCAACTTAAGATGAAGGGGCCATCAATGCTAGGATCTGAATTGGTAGTGAGCCGGCTGAACCAATAACTATGCTATTATTTTTCAACAACTGGAAATTTGACTTGTCCTAGCGTTACTTCATCGTAGCTTATAATTTAGCAAAGCCGTTTCGATGCTATATATATGTGACTAAGGAGAGTGATAGTTGTGTCTATGAGAGGGAGAGAGGCCGAGAGGGACTGGAGCATTACAAATCCCAATTATATATAGTAACAAACTGCGGAGGCACCAGGTTTTTCCTAAAAGCCTGTATATATATATATGCGAGCTGATCTTTAGCTTTAGAAGTGAAAATATTCGAGTGATGCATGGGGGTCTCAATGTGTAGGATTGAGATACATCAGGATATTTCTCATTCTGATGAATTTAGTTGCTAGACACTTTTGTCTGGAGGACACCGCGAATAGGTTCAGACTTGGGCATAGCCCATCGTACTCATTTGTTGTATTAGCTCATAGACACTGCTAAAGGTTAGAATTTGTATGCAGCACATTGTCCCATTAAACAAATATTTTCTGGTCTACAAGAGGGGTGAATGTATGGTAAAAGGACCAAGATGTCCTTGCTACAGGTCCCACCCATCACCCGCTCATTTTTCTCTACTCTCCCGTGCTCTGTTAACTCGTCCTTAGCGTTCATGGCTGGCTGCAAGTAGCAAAGTTGGGGCCATCAAGTAAGGTTGTGCTGCTGCAACGAGCTGGCCTCACCGCTCAAGCACAACCGCCACAAGCGCTAGATCAGGGGCTCATGCATGACCTGATGTTCCACCTCTCCCACGCATGGCAGGGCGAGGAGACGTCCCCGACCAGTTCACACTTGACTCTCACCATAGATCGATTATGGAGAAGATTATGGAGAGCTAGCTGGAGCAGATCAATAATAGCAGGCATCCTTAGGGTAGAAAGAAAGGAGGTGAAGGGCATAAGCACGACAGTTTGTAGACTCTTTCTCCTAGCGGCTAGACAAATTCACCTTTGAGCTGATGTCGGCTAGACAAAACAAAATGAATTTTCACTGGGCGGAGGCATTCCCGACCTGAATTTTCATATATACTGCCCCAAAACGGCCTGATAGGCTAGAAAATTTTGACTATAGGCGTGTTTTCCCGGCAAAACCATGGTTACTGGATTCCTCAGACAAAAATCTCTAGCTGCTAAATACCAAAGCAGTTCAAGGTGTAGGAAACGGAAGGAGAGACGGGATGGGCCCCAAGATTTAGCCCAAATATGAGATCTTATTTCATCAACATTTTGAAATCATTCCAGATATCCAAAATTCTTTGTAATCTAATTGAACTCTCAACAAATTCTATGAAATTCAGCAAGATCATTTAGATGCCAAGAGATATTATTGTCATCCTGTTTCCCTTAATAAAAATATTGTTGCCTAGTTTAGATACTTACAGGATATCATGTACACCGGACATTTTATTTATTTGAGAGGGTGTGCTATGATGCATTTTGAACTCTAAGACAAGTCATAAAAGATTGAAGTTTTTGTTTTCTCAAAATTTTTGTATATATGCAGGCAGGAAAAATTGTCTTAGCATTTTGACATTTTTTATTCTTATGCACCAACATGAGAAAAGCAAGGAAAATTTCACAAGACATTAAATATAAATAATAATTTGATTTTTGTGTGGTTTTTATTTTGTTTGATAGATGGATTTTAGTTAATAATATTTTTTCATAAAATCCATTGCTGTGTAACTTCATGTTATGGTACGTGGCACTTGAATGCATCAAACATGGTGCATGGTGAGTTGTACCACATCGACCCTGTTTCACCAATGAACATACACGAACAGTAGGCAAAGACATTTTCATTCTATGATTGAAAGCCATATTTGTGAGAGGAAATGCCTGCGGGGAAAGAAGGGGGAGAGAGAGAGAGAGAGCATTCACCAGATGTTCCTCACAGCGGGCGTTCAGCTTTAGAGTTGCAATTATTCAATGCTGCTGAATGTCTATGATTGAGAGGCATCAGGATGATCATCTAGCTGCACGTTTATCATTCTGGTGCGGGTAGCAGCGGATCATATTGCCACACTTTTCATTTGGGGCATACGGCAGGCTGCATGGCGATTCATGTTTAGGTCCTGGCGAGTGATGGAATAGGCAATGGCGCTGTGTTTATGGTTGATGCACTACCGATCATTGGGTGGCTTGGCCGTACCCTAACATGAAGTTACACAGCAATGGGACAGTGTGTTATGGTCATGTCATTGGAGATGCCTGATGCGGGACCGCGGCCACATGACAGCAGTGGGCCAGTGGTGTGATGCAATGGACGGCAGCCCAAGCACCAAGGCCGTCGAGCTTTACGGCCGTAGACTTTGGTTGGTGTACTATGTAATGTGTATAGTTAGTATCTTTCAATCAGTTAGTCTCGTTCCACCAGTTTGTTCTTAATAACCGATTGGTTCTTAGTTTATAAAAATAAAGTTTCTGCAGACTGAATAAAATGAACCGAACTATCGGTTACAAGCGATTGCCCCTGGCGTAATGGGACTACTGACCACACAAAAAGCTGTTGTTGACAGCTCAATAAACAGCTCAATAATGCAAACAATGTACCAATTTGTCTTATGATGATGATGATAACAAACCTCGGGAACAAAATCAAGGTGGCAGCATATATAGCACAACATATTTTGCTTGGGTACCAGCAAGATATGTTGGACATCACCTAGGCAATATAGATCTACCGGCGGGGCCGACACATACAACAATTAAAACTCATGAGGCGAACCATGAAAAAATTCGACACATCATAATGTAGATGCAAGAATCATTCTTGCACATGCGTATGCTGATAACTCGATTTATTTGGTATCTTATGGCAGTTCAATTTGCAACAATTAAAGCTACGTGCATGTTCAAAATTGACATCGTGTGTCAGATTCAGTGGAACAGGTTAAAGTCGATAACTTGATTTATGTGCCTTGTTTTCTACAAAGAACCCACAGTGCTAACATGGACGTGTATGTCAATATGTCTTCGAATGTGGCCAACATAGGGACCCTGGCCATGAGGCGGTACACCGAGTGCTACATGGCAATGGAATGTCCAGCATGCAACACTGCAGTAGTCTTTTCTCACATCCTGGGACAGCTACTGAAGAAGAAGCAGCGACATGCAGCATACTCAAAAATTGATAACCGATATGCACTCAGTAGCGTAGGAGGGGCAACATCCACATGAGGCAAGAAGTATCGGTTTCTTTCACGGCAATGATAAGTGTGGGTTGCAAAACTTCCCAATGTTTCTCAATCCTGATGAGCAGCACTACCATTTTCCAGCTTGTATTTTATTGTGAGTTCTCACGATGCTAGCTCCTTGTAACCGGTTCTACTACTTATATATTTAGACCAACTGCTTGTATGCCCCCAGAAGATGTACTTACTTTAATAATTAGCTCTTCTTTTTTTATTGCCATACCTTTTTGGTCACCAGCTATATATAATCTTTATTTTAAAATATGAGAAAATACATGACAAACTTGTAACTAGTACAAATATTATTCCAGAACATATTAAACTACTACACCATTGTTAGAACATCATATATGGTTAATGGTTGGGGGTAACATGAACGAAGCCGGAGATTGAATGGCACTTTGGAGGTATTAGGTGTTCAGAAATATTTTGTTTGTTTCAGTATGGGTCACTGTTTTGGTGGCAATGGCAATGGAAGTTTAGAGGACCAATCCTTCGAAATGATGGGAATTTTGTTTCTAATAAAGAACAATAGATCTATACCGTCAACTATATCTTGATTTACAATTTTGCATTGAAGAAAATTAGGCACCCTTGGTGAAATGAATTCCATTTTCAACTCCCTCTCATATGTACCCCACGAAACAACCCGAGAATGGAACTAGAATTCAAATTTCCAGTTTACTTCCCATCATATATGTATATATAGTTGCCAAATGCAGCCTAGCTAATCTCCATACGGAACCTATAAAGTTTATGGGTACACACCAAGACTCAATTGTATACATTTATCCCAGTGCCAGTAAAAACATCGTAGCTAATAAATCACCTGAGATATGAGGCAGACATGCTGTTATCGCTATGTTATATATATGACTCAACCTGGATGCTGGAGGTTGTTGCAGGTTTGGGAAGCATCAGAATTGTTCATATCACAGACGTGGGGAACCATGCAGAGTATGTGGCTATTCCACCAAGCATGTATTGACATTATGCTGTGTACAGTGCTTGCAGTGACTTACTAGTTGAGCCGACCAACCAACATCGTGAACGGTTTCAGGGCAGAAGCAAGAACATGAGTCATAATCTGCGACTCTCTCATGCTCCTAGCATCATACTATAGACAATGTATTCTTGTGCCAAGCTAAGGAACCAAATAGTCGTACAAGCACTAGGCTAGAGCTAGGCCCAGTACAAGTAAATTCGTCGTTCGCCACTAATTCTGTATTAGTGTAGCCTGCTACTGTAACTGGAAGCGCTTAAATTCGTCATTCGCCACTAAGTATGTACTAGTGAAGATTTTTCATAGGCAGGGCTGGTGCCAGATTACCCCATACGTTACTCCCCTTGGGTTGTTGCCCATCAGGAAGCGCTTAAACTCTTCACCACACCATCCTCTGCCATGTGAGGCGTTCAGCGGGATCAATATAATATGAGTTAGTGGACGTGTATGATTGTGTTCGTCCAACAGATCACTGTTAACAAGGTGGATATCAGTGCTGCGGTCCAAAAAGAACGCTTGCGAGCTTTGTTGGCAGAATCATTTTTTGGGCACAACTCACGTGGTGAAAATTAAACGTATTCGCTTAGTCTGTTGTGTCAAAATCACGCATGCACATGCACCATGAATTGACCACTATCACGCATGCATCGTGATGCAATGGAAAAAGTCTAAGCGCCACCGGTCTTCCCAATAAAATAAACCATCCCCACTTACAACCATGCGGCAGCTGAGAGGCTTCTAGGGGAGTGGCCGCACGAGCAATTGTCTTAACCCATAGGTGAACTCCTGCATCGAGGAGCCATCCTCTACCACCAAGATCCAGCACGGGCGAGCTCCGGTCCAGCGTAGGCGAGCTTCAGTCGGGCGTTGGCGGGCGGCGCGCGCGGCCTCCAACAGGTCGGGTGCCCGTGGGGTCACCTCCGGCCTCCGGCTACCAGCACGAGCTCGGCAGGGGATGGAGGCAGAGGCCTGGGGGAGGAAAGGGCGGCGCAGATGGTGGCAGAGATGTGCAGGGCTTGCAGTGGACGGTGGAGTACCAGCTCTATCCATGGCGTGCGGCCGTTTGTCGTGCAGTGAAGAAAGAGCAGAGCATAAGGATAATGCCAAGCCATGCGGTGATGTACTGATGTGTAGTAGAGGTCAGCAAGAAGATAAGATGAGATATGCATTTTTCTACTTGCCTCCCTCCTCTTCTCTTCACTTTTTTTCATTTTGCACTTTTGCTTTGTACTATTTTATATGCGAATTCCCTGCTGCTTTTGAGAGTTGAGAAGACTTCAGACTTGCTTTGTAGTAATAACGTAATAGTTCACTTAAGTTGTTAATTGCAACGTTTTATTGTTATCAGCTTTTTAAGCCAGAAAATTATTGTATTCGCGTATCCGTATCCGTGTTGCATATACTAGCGCCGCGGCCACATACTGCGAAGGTGAGTTTAACGATTCACGGCCCCTGCCACCACGGCGTGAGACCACGCTCTCCTTGAGAAGTGGACGGACGGAGTTATAACAACCTCTACGAAGTAGCCAAGTAGGAACACCGCGGCGGAATGGGTGTGCTAGCACCATCTCCATGATGATATTACGATGGTGTGTGTACATATATGTTCTTCTCATAGTCACGTTCCTCTAGCCTCTAGGCAACTATGCAGTATTGTTGGGTATAGAACTCCAGACACGTTTATTGATGAATACTTAGTCACAAAATGACCAGTACAACATGTCTATTACAAAATTCTGTTTGGACAGAAAATACTTCAAAGTTTGGGTTAGATGTTTATGTGAAATAAAGTTGACCCCCAACAAGTATTCTATACTTAAATGATTTGAAGCAATATATTGCACATCTGCCAATCTTAATCTCACTACATATATTCTCTATTTATTTAAATTAAATTCTATTGTATACCCAACAACGCGGGAATTCTACTTGTTATGTATAGTACCACACTGCAGAGGTTCAGACTCGATCATGTGACCATATAGCTTTGGAAGCAAAAATGTTCCACGTGATGGATGGGGATCTGAATGTGTAGGATTGAGATACACCAGGATGTACTTTGATTATGCTGGCAAATGTAATTTCTGCTCTTCGAGCAAATCTTGCCTGGCATGGGAAAGTAAAAGATAAAGATGGGACGAGAAGATTGAGCCTAAATATCTCGTGGATTTTTAGATTTTCAATAACATTTAGTTTTATTCCATATATTCAAACTACATTGTATGCTAATTAAATTCTTTACAAATTATATGTAACTAACTAAGGAATATCGTTTCAAAGTTTGGATGTCAACATTGATACCACTTCTACACAACATTTTATTTATGAAAAAGGATGTGTTATAATGAATTTTCATTACAAAGAAAAAATCATTAAACAATAGATGCTTTCGTTTCAGAAACTTTATTTGTATATGTGTGTAGATATTTTTTTCTTATCATTTTGGCATATTTTATCACAGGTTCAAGGAATGTTTACTTCAGCATGGTAAAAGAAAAGAATGTATGGAGCAACGTTTTGTCGTATTTTATATAAATAATGATTTGACTGATACATTTTTAATTTTTATTTTTGTTTGTTACATCTATTTTAACAAAAAAAAAAACATTTCCTTTGATAGGGACTCGCTGTTGGGTAAATTAATGTTTTGGTATGTTACACATGAATGGTCGAACAGGCTGAGATTTCTTTCTCTCGAATACGCAAAAAAGATTTGCAACATCTCCATATTAGGTAGAATGTTGGATACTCAATTTGTAACAAACATGTACTTATTTCTATGTTACATAATGGTAGACAACTTGGATGAGGGCAGTGTCTTGTCAAAAAACTTGGATGAGGGCAGTGACACAACCCAGGGAAGCGGCTTATCCTTCTGCGCTCCTGCTGGTAATCCTTCCCGCCGCCCTAGAACGGCGATTACAATAGGCATCCAAATTAGGGGTTGTGCGAGAAATAATGGAGGGACAGCAAGGCATTGCTGGCAACCTCTTTAACTGGGACTCATGTATCGATCTTAAGCAACTGCAACGGACACAGTTGGAGAACCGCAGAAACTGATGTCCACCACCATTGCTGCTGTGTGACACTGCATGCTTGCATGTTCTTGTTTCACTAGGAGTTTGCAGCAAAGTAACCAAAGATTTCCCATCCAATATATACCTGCCATGGACACGGTGCACCCTGCAGCACACAAACAATTGTGCATGCTGGTTCCGTGATATCATGGTCATGTACATCTTGTACGTGTCATAGCCACTTGCTTGTATCTCGAGTAGAACTATTATAGTTCAATTTGTTCTGAGATGATGTTGGAAATAAAGTTGCTCTATCAAACTTTTGTGTTTATGTAGGGCATATTGCATCATTATATGGTTGTAGACATGTCATGAAGGAATGGGTACCAGATGTATACCTATATATCGTTGTGATTAAACAAACTTAAAACCTGTTGCAAAAACAGACCAATTATACAGATGGGGACTATAAATACCACCACCAATAGAAACTTCGTTATATTATTATCTGTCTCTACAACATTCCATTTCTGCGGGTCACTAGATTCCCGATAAACTAAGAATTAGCTAGGCTTGGGATGCATCAAGCAGATGTCTTTGTGGCCCATGACACACTCTAGTAGCGGGGAAGAGGAATTAGTGGCCAATCAACACTATGTGAGGCGACTTGTCCGGCAAGTCATGCACTTCCTGAGTGTACTTGTGACCCCTTCCATTGATGTTTTCGATGAAGCAATTGGTGGAGTCCTGCTTGCCTTGGTGTAGTCAGCTCAGGTTCCCATTATTCTAGTATCGACGTCCTAGCTAGCATGCACTAGGACTCATAAGGTCAGCCATGAAGGTGGTGGTTCCTTCCCTCCGTAAGATCCATGATGAACCCACCCTGAGAACGAACATACCTGCCAGTAGCCTGTGGACATTGGTCAGTCTTGGGAAATGGGGTTCTCTACATCCTGTGACCAAAGCATTGAAGGGATCCATGTGTATCAAGCAGTCTATTTTGCTACAAAGGGGGACACATTGTGTTTCATTGTTGTGTCCTCGCCTGTCGTGCCTTCGTATTTTCAACTTTTATCAATATTGCACCACCAAAAATTATACCTCAAGAGAAGCCAGACATAGAAAATTTCTTCATATTTGGAATATACTAAATCCATTCCAAATTATAAGATGTTTTAGGTTTTCTATATACATTTCTTTTTACTATATATCTAGACATAGTGTATATCTATGTACATGGTAAATACAACGTATCTAGAAAAGCCAAAATGTCTTATAATTTGGAACGGATGTAGTACTCCTCATTAAAAGATAAAGCGTTCTCATCTGGCGCATACTAGAGTTCTAGGAATTCCCCATCTTCTGATTGTGGTTCACTGTTGCCATGAGTGGAAGGATTACCTAGGGCTTAGTTCTGCTTTCTATGTGTGGCATGCACAAACCAAACAAGAAGCATGGTAGAAGAAGTGTTGTCGCTAGCAAGGGATTGTTCATCTTTCCGTAGAGTTCTTGGGCCACACATGGACAATAAGGTCTGGATGTCCGTCAATAATAATAATTTTGTAGCAATCCACTAGTTATGTCACAGCCGTGATGTGGGCCGGCGGCGACGGCACTGGTGGTGGCGCCGGTTGGCTGAGGTGGGCGGCGCCGCGCGGGCGTGGGGAGCAGGGGAGACATGAGTTGGGGGCATATTTTTTCTTTATTGCTTGGATAATGAGATTACATTGTCCTAGTATTTATAGCCCACCTAGGGGACTTATAATCCAAATAATCTCTAATGGTTTCCTTATAGATTGGAATACTTTTACAAGCAAGACTCTAATCTTATCTCTAATATGATGACAGCGCAGGCTGCCGCCTTCTTCCCCTCTGGGCGGGCCACGTTTGTACTCTGACAGGTTAAATGACTTCTCATAGATGGAACTTTGGTGTCATACGAGACATAATCCAGCTGTAATATTGTAGGGTGCCTTACCTATCTATGTTCGCTCCAGTAGGTAGTAAGCCCCGCTCAATGTTGAAAACAAATACAGCTTTCTTAAAAGCAGAGTTTTTTTTCCTTGTAAAATAAATCTTCAAACATTCAATCAATTTACCAAGATACAAATGATATGCATGAAGGTTGAAACATCTTTCAAGACTGCTTAGTATCTTGCTTATAATAGAGGTGCAAAATTTACACAGTTTACGGTACTCACTAACCATTGTCATCAAGGTCTCAGCCAGTATCTTTACTAATACAAAAAAATTGAAATATATTGTTTTAGTCACAACATGTATATATAGAATTTTTACTAATACAAAAAAAAATATATAGAATCTTTACTAATGCAAAAGACGCATACTTTAGTTACAGCTAAACCAATTTGCATTTAGCTCGACGAGAGTACAAGTAGATCATAATATTTAACAATATCATGTCCTTCTCGATGTAACCTACCCTCGGCTCACTATGTTCATTTAACGTTTACGAGAGGATTTGTAAATGGAGAGAAAAGCAAACTAAATTATCTAGCCACTTTACCTACCCTCAGCTCTACTCTGCGCTTTACTGGAACAACAGAGCGTGGGCAACGATGGCATAGGTGCGTGGCCCAATAGCTCACGTAAGGTTCATCCGTCGAAATTTTTGCGTAGTCACTGCATCTTGTGTGGCCTCGGATGAGTGAACAAATTCTCTTTCCTTACACGGCAGTGGCGAGACGTAGTCGTAAAAACATCCCAATGTATCCCAATCCTAAACAACAAGAATGATGGTACCACACCTATGCTATTATTGGTCTGAATGTATGACGCACGGAAATTTGAGGCTTCTATTCTCAGGGTTGGGGATGCAATCGGCACCTAGTCAAGCTGTACTTTTTATAGTCCAAGTGTTTCAATGCTATGGAAAGGAGTGGTCCAGCTATGGTCCTTCAATTTATTAGCTCTACTTTTTTTTTCTCATTAAAATAAGTTTATTGTTCTTTTTACCCATTTCATCTAGTAGGCTTTGACGCATGTTTATTTTAGCGGCTGGTCTAGTTGCCCTGCCTTGCAAAATCCATTTTAAAAGTTCCAAAAATAGCTCTAATTTAAAAAAAATTGTCTTCAAAAATAACCTCATGCCAAGGAATTTGACACATGTATAATGGTGTATAATGGCAATGGAAAATGTAACTTTGAAGGAGCCTTAGCATTCTCTGAAACATGGAACAGAAAATGTTTGTTTCGACAAAAAAAGATGTTTACGTGCGATATTAGTTTCATATTAGGCATTTGATTCTAAACTTTTCAGCATTCACAAACTCCAGTAGACAAAAGTACAAAAAAAGTAGCTGGACAAATAAGTGAATGTTGCACTTGCATTTGTCGAGTTGAATAACACGTGAACTACAAGCAGTGCACATGACTATATATATCAGGCTAGTTGGTTCCTTGTCCACTGAACTATCTTGGTGACACCTAAAATCCCTAGCTATAATCTTACAATCGACTGCCAAATCTTGCCTTCATCTAGTAAACTCTTGCCAACCTTGGTTAAGGGGCTTGGGAGGTATCAGGAAACTCGTGTTGATTCAATCTGTCCTCTCGCATGATATGACCATTGGCAGTTGACCTGGCTTTCACTTTGTTTCCTGCATACCAGGATCAACATGAGAAGATGACACTGGTCTGATCCTAGTGGTACAGTAATGGACCCGGCGTCACAGAATGATGATAAGAGTGGTTCTACAATTTTGCCACCATGAAAGGGTGACTGTTCATAAGACTACTCTTATGAATATTTCTGTAGGTGCAGGGTTATTATGCCCCAGCCAAGTCTGAGATCATTACAAACAGGGGAACCTCAAATAGGGAAATTATATATAGATGTTTATATCAGAGGTGTATACCCAAAGATTTCACAGAAGTTTATAAAAACCAGAATGCTAAAAAAAATCCATGATTATCATGTTTTAGGAAGTTATCACGATGCTTTTTATTCACTTTTGCTAGCATGTATCTCTATATCCTGTTTACTAAGCACTGGGCTTGGGAGGTATTGGGAAATGTGAGAGCATAGAGTGTAAGGCTTCATCGTTCATTGGTTTCTTTACCCTGCTGTATGCATGGAATGGCCTTGCCAGTACACATTGAGTTCTTCTGAAATCTGTACTCCCTTGACTTTGTTGCCAGCCAGCCACAGTGCCACAAGCAGTGTCAGTTGTTTCCAAACACACACGGCTGAACCTGATTGGTCAGAAGGAAGGACGAATTGGGTTCAAACAAAGAAGGACGAACGGCCGCTATAACGACCACAGTAATTGTATTAAGCGAAGAAAAATTCTGCAGTAATTAGACAGGATCATCCAGCGGCTGTGAGTCGATAAAACTACTTCAGTACCAACGCTCAAATAAGTCTAATTCATTATACCGTCGTCTTGATTGATAAAGATAGCATTCGATTAAACTATAATATTAATCTATTTCTTGTAGAACTTAAAGAACATTACATAGATTCAAAGTAATTAAGCTTGCTTTCATAAGAAAAAGTTTCGTACTCTAATTCATTATACGTTGATCCTAATGAATATAGATGCAGTCAGCCTATCTGGTACTCAATATTTTATATTACCAGTTTACCATTACTCATATTTCATAAGAAAATGGTTTTTCAACTCAATGAATGCAGAAACAGGCTCATGCCAAGGAATTTGGCATATGTATAATGACAATGGAAAATGTAACCGTGAAGCGGACTTAACCATCTCTGAACTATGGAACAAAAAAAGGTTTCTCTTTGACAAATTGGAAAAAAGATGTTTATCTATGATAATACTTTTAAATTCAACAAATGATCTTATTAAGTAGTTTACTAGTGTCGGACTTAGGCGTCATCCGATCCTAAACTTTTCTGCCTTCACACACACTCCAGCAGACAAGTACAAAAAAAAAGTAGCTGGAGACATAAGTGAATCTAGCACTCACATTTGTTGAGTTGCATAACGTGTGAACTCTGAGAGGAGCACGACTATATATATATCAGGCTAGTGGGTTCCCTTGTACACTGAACTATCTTGGTAACACTTAAAATCCCTTGCTGTCAACCAGTGAACTCTTGCCAACCTCGGTTGAGCAGTAGGCTTGGGAGGTATCAGGAATTTCGTGTGGTTTGAATCTGTCCTCTCGCATGACATGGCCACTGGCAGTTCACCTAAATGTCAAAAACTGGCAATTGACCTGTTCTTCAGTATGTTTGGCTGTAGACCATGATCAACACGACAAGACACTGAGGGTGGTCTGGTCCTAGTGTGGTGGTATGGTAGTTGACCAAAAGCGTCACAGAACGATGATAATGAGTTGCTGGGGGCAGTGGCGTCCTGCGTTGCGTCACTGTGGGCGAGACTGGAAATAATAAAGAGGTTATTCATGACGTCAGACTTGTTTGGTTTCTCCATCATTTAACGGTAGTCTCTAAGATGGCCAACCCACTGCACAACACCTGGGTGTTCCATCCCAGGTTGGAGTGTCTATACTATGGTAATGAGAGACTGATAGCACATTAAACACATCACTTACCAATCGTGGGACAGGGAAGCGACTGAAACCAGGGAAGGGAGACAACAACCATTGTGAGTCTGTGAAGCTTTGTAGCAAGCAGATGCAAATCTACGGTCCCTGCATTGCATCATGATACTGACAATGTTCATCCATTTGAGAGCCTTGGCCATGGTAGTTACTTCCATTGTTATCTCCACCAGTGCAGCTGATATGCTCATAGTTCCCTGGATTGCATCATGGTACTTATAAGAGAGACGAGATATCAAGAATACTTTCGCTAGCCATGTACTTATTTCTTCTGATCCTTGTTGTAATTTGTACTTCTAAATTTTTCATTCAATAAATCACTGTAGGGGCTACGACGACCCCTCCAGATTCTTCAAAAAAAAAAAAGAACACTGAAGGTAAATATGTGGATAGTTCCCACCGTAATGATGATGATGCTCTTATGTTTGTGAATTTCCACTATTGAATGTCTTTGATAAGACATGTATAACAAAGACAATTAATGCATCGTGTTTTCTTTCAACCTTCAATCTCCAAATTAAGTAGCGCTGTTCCTCTTGTTTTATTGCTACTACTTCAACTTTTCCCCTTTACAGCTGATCAAGAGAATCATCGTGTTTCCTTTGATTAACCACAAAAAATATTGTGCAGATTGAAGACAAACCAGTAGATGAGCTTGCAAGACTGTATCGCAAGCCTGCATACCATGTTACTATCATGTGCACAGTAACAAGCAGCGCATGCCTTTCCATACTGATTAATTAACAACATCTGACCATCAAGACAGCTTCCCACTGCCAGCCTTGAATTACTGATGTTTTTTCCATCCTTGTGTTACTGATGTTTTTTATTTTCCTACTTGTGTTTGTGTTTGTGTGCGTGTTGTAACTTAAAAATCTCTTCGTCTTAATGAAATCCGTGCAATGCACGTTCGAGAAAAAAAACTGCCAGCCTTGAGTGTGTGAGGCTAGAGTGGGCCTGGTGATGCACAAGAACATATCTATATGGTTCAGATTAGGCATACAACATAGCCTTTAGTCCCAAGCTAGCCTTTAGGCATCTGATCGTAAAATTTAGTGGCCTTACACACTCTAGTAGACATGAGTACATAAAAGTAGTTCAGGAAATAAGTGACTGTTTTCTCTTTAGTCACATGAAAGTACAGTTTTCTCTTTAGTCATTGGCAGGTACGTACTTGAAGAACATGAGTCAATAACAACTGTCGATGTTTCACAGGAACCAATGACTATATATACTACTCTAGATGGTTCCCGTCCACACAGAACCTCAAGAGTACATAGCCTGCACCCAATAATCTTGACAGCACCTGAAATCTCTTGGTATAACTTATAATGGACTGACAATGTTGGGTGTTTATCTGGATAATCTTTTCGCCGTACCTACCTTCATCAAGCAATAGCCTTGAGAGGCATCAGGAAAAATGGAAATACAAGGAAGCTGAACCCTCCTGACAGTAACATGGACCGACTGGAGCCCAACATAGCACGCCTACACCAAACCACTTAATTGTAGCTCAGCCCAAAAGAACTTACGGTAACTGCCTCTCAAATCCTATCCTCAGCTCGTCACTATCCTCAGCCAAGTCCGAATCTGACCACTCGAAGCCGCTGCCATGCTCCACGTCGGGACACTGCCCCTCCACCATGGCCACTGACGTCCACTACAAATCCTGCAGGTGCTGCTATAGTTGGAATGAAGAATTGAGGAAAGCTGCTCTGGTGGTACTCTTGCTCGATCTTGTTATGCCCTTTTAATATGAGGATTCACATTTTACATGTCATTCTGAATGTGTGGACAAATTACATCTGCAATATACTTGTAGATTAATGAACAGCCTTGCGAAAACATGAAATACTTCCAGTTCCAAATTTGTACAGTCTTTAATTCACTTCAGTTATTTTAATTGTTGCATGCTCTGTTCGGTATAAGTGTCATGGACTTCTTCAGTAATGACAACCACGAGGAAGAAATCGTGGGCTTGACAGTGCTTTAATAGTCTCTATTTGTGCATGGCTTCATTTGTCTCTTCAATAGGCTGTGCTACTTCTTTGTTCTTATTTTTGAGCAGTTGTCGCTCTTTTTTTCTATAAACTCTATAATAATTGGGCTATGTAACGCCTCCGGACGAGAGGCCGGATATTTTATCCATTATCTAAAGAAATTTGTCTCTTCAAAAAAGTATGGAAGAAATGTGCAAAATATTCATTTTTTGGGGAATGAGGCAAATTGAGTAATTCATGAGTATCAGAATCGTTTTTCATTTATAAAGGTTTGCGTTCTGAATTTCTTTACTTATGTTTTGTGGATTTGTTTTCTCAGATGATGTTCTAGTGAAAGGCACAGCTGCCGACAACTCCTTTGCTGTGTAGTGCTCACTTAAAAATATTGAATCATCAAACTGATTGACTCAGATCTCAAGGAAAGTACTGAGAGTAGACTACAAAATTGTAGAAACGCTTCTTAAAACAAAAATTTTAAATAAGAGTAATATAAAAATAATAAATATGTTAATTTTTTGAGCCAAAAACAAGTTATTAGAAGAGACAAGCAGCACTTGACTCGTTGATAACTACTATTACTGGAGTGACATGGAATGCATGACTAGACATCTTAGTTGCTCAAGTGAAGGTTGTAATGGAAATTTTTAGTGAGTGATGTGTTTTTAGGACAATTTATTACTAGTATGTCTTTACATCATTGATGGAAATTATTTCTGTGCTCCCATTTCATTGAGTGATGCCAGGTACCCACGATCTGGATTATTGAATTGCACAACAAGCATGGATCAAGTACACGGTAGCATCAACCATTAATCCTGGTCATTCATTGGGTTGGAATAAGCTCACTGATTTCAAGTGTCGGCTCAAAGAAGCCAACATCACATATTTGCCGCCATAGCTCGATCCCATTTATGACACTTTATATAGATAACTCTATTACAATAACTATGGTACTGTTTTTCATAATTACTAAGAAAATTGAGTTGCCTATTGCACCTGAGAATGGAAGAGCAGTGGGTAAGGGGCATTTCCTATTTAACGGTGACCGAGTTGCCAGAGAGAGAGAGAGAGAGAGAGGGAGAGAGAGAGAAAGAGAGGGAGGGAGAGACAGACAGAGAGAGCATATTTGCCAATGAGATATAGCAATATATATATGCACCAGGTGTTCCTCAGAGCAAGCCTGTAGCTTTAGATGTGAAAATTTTCCATACCATGCATTGGCTACTGAATTTGTAGGATTGAGATGCATCAGGATGTTCATAATGCTGCACGTTTACCATGCTGGCACCAGTACTCAAGAGTGCATAGTAGTGTCAACGTATTTCATTGGCACAATCCAATTTGCTCGAGCCTGTGCATGGACTGGAATGTTGGGCAAGAGATGCATGTCGTTGACGTTCATCAATGGCGCGAACTTGGTCTGGTTGTATAGGAGATGGTCACAATGCTACATCACCTTTCCAGCCTTGTCACCAAGTGAAGCTGTCTGTTCAAGTAGTTGTTTGATGTCATTATCTGTCCAGACACATCCACAGTGGATTGTTGGCTCCCTTTTATATTTTGTTGTAACAGTTGTTGTGTAAGATGATTATGTAAACTACAGTGTCTAAGTACCTCTTACGTTTCATGTTGTAACCACTTCTAAATATTGAAAGTTTCTACAAAAAGTGATACACACTGTCTCCCGTTCTGATACAGATACATTTTCTTGTTCAGTCAAACCACTATATGGGCCTGAACTTTCAAGCATGTTTCTTATGCCTGAAATGCTAGTTTACAAACTGACGCTTAAATGGTTACAATTAGTTTTAAGAAGTCATCATGCTATGCGTTGTATTGTGTGATGATCCACAAAGGAATCCTTGGATAACTAAAGGGAATCTGGGAGAGATTCAGAGTTCAGGGTAGGCAGCAGGCCGGAACAAGAATTGAATTGGCCAGCAGAACAGAGGGTTCAGGATTCGGTTCTATTTGATCGATGCCTTATATATGGCACACCCCTTCCATCACGGCCACACTAGACATCAGACTCAACCGCCTTTCGTAAAGCACACAACCTTCGCTGCCATGACAACTCACCCCACTACTATTGTCAGATTTCTGTCAAACGACGCACAGGCCTTCATGGCTTTACTCTTGAGGCGAGCCCGCTTAGTAGTCCGGACATATTGGTTATCTCAGAAGCAGAACCTGTACTTGCGGTTTTGCATAGCATGTCACATCCATGGATATCTGTTTCCACAGGGTTAATTAAAGGAGTGTAGACTTAACGTGAGTTGTGGGTGGGAGGGAACACTTTCTGTTACTGAATCTCATGTTGCTGCAGCCACCTTGCTTGTCTCTGTTTGATCTACATTATGGAGTGCTACCAATCATTGCATCGATGCCATTGCCATAGCTCAGACCACACCACTAAGTAGACACTGTACATGCAGATCCAGGCCTTCTAAAGGTGCCAAGCATACTATAGTGGCTCCTATGGTACTCACTGCTGTCTTCACATAGTTATATGAAATACTGAGAGTGAACTTCTCAGTGCCTTCCAAGCCTATGCTACTGAGGCATAGAAAGGAAGCAACATGTTTATGTAGAATATTTATTGGCTGCCAAAAAACTAAGGTCACTTGCACCGTGTTATATTTATAGTCCAAGCATTCTAATGGTGGACAAGGTGTGCCGCCGCGGCTTCGACTCCCTGTTCTTCTTGATAGGGTGGATGCTTTGGAAAGAGCGGAATGCGCGCACGTTCGATGGTCTCCTTCGTTCAGTTCAGCAGATGCTCACGGCCATTGTTGAGGAGGCAAAGGACTGGTGCTTGGCTGGCAAATCAGCATCTAAGCCTGCTTCTTGCTGGACCTCTGTTCGTGGCTCCTGTATTTTGTTCTTTTCCAGTTTCTTGCTTTAGCTTCGTCTGCTCTAGCTTGTGGTTTCTTTATTTTTCTTTTGCTTGTTTGGTAATCAGGGTATTACCATGAACTTATTTGTATTTGGACTTGTGTTGTCAACACTCTACTTAATGAAAAACGCGCCGACTTAGGTGGTCAAGGTCTCAAAAACATATATTCTCTGTCGACTGCTGAAGTCAGAATCTGTTTAGAAAAAAAATTCATCTTTCTGGTCTCCACAATATAGTATTCAAAGGGCACGAGTTCTGTTGATGTTCCCCCTTTGCTTGTCTATAGCCGAAGGTATGAGCACCTTCTTCATTGTAACTCAAGCAGGTAATAGACTGGTCACATACACAGGTGGTGCCTTCATATAAACTTCGCAGCTTCTTATTGAGATGAGAAAACAATCTCAAACAATATAATAAATGGCACTAGCAAGAAAGTCATTTTAATTTATTGCACTTGAAATTGCATAGAGTGGTGCCCTATATAATATTGCACTGAGTGGTCCCCAAGTACAATTGCTTCGGATTGATGTAGTACAAATACCACAACATCACAACCTTTGTGTTTTTCTTGGTAACAAACAATACATTCTTATATATCACAAGCCTCTCCTAACAACTGGCTCAGCTTTTCTTTCGACCTTGTAGCACTAACTCACCATGCCCTTTCTCAGATAAAAGCGCATGAGGCCCTCTTATCAGAAAGCGCTAGGCCCTCTGAAACCTAAATTGTAAACAACATACATACAAATTGGTAATGTGCATGGGAAGCGTTGGGAAGACTTTTGCATTGAAAAGTTTGGGAAAGACTAGATGGAACTCTTATGTAGGAGACTAAACTAGTTAGAGATGCTGCATCACCGCCTCTGTGGCAGGGGACAAGTTTGCTAAATTTAGTAGCTGAAATAGTTAATATTCAACTTTCCAAGGAGAGGGATGTGTTTAGTTGGGTCATACTTAATCATGGTGAGTTCTCTATGCAGTTGACATACCTGTATTTGAGAAATCAAGGTACCCATTTTCTATACTATAAAAGACTGAAGGAATTGTAGAACACGTGTCTCAGTCTCCTCCATTGGATCTGTTGAGATTTAACATCCAACAGTTGTTACTGAGTGACCCACCTTAGGTTATGCGTGTTTAACTTCATCTCTTCCACTGCCAGTCTCCGCGCTCGTAGCCTTCCATCGCGCCACACTCGCAAACCACGCGAGTTGTCGAGACTCTTATTTGCCATCCATCGCCTCCTCTCTTCCTTCCGTGTCCTCCTTGCGCCGCCCCTCCCTTCAACCATCCCAAACCATCAAGCCCGTTATAATATTTATGGATCCGTGCCACAGCCGCATCCTTGCGTCACCCGAGACGTGGATCCATGCCGTCATGTTTCCTCCTTCTGCTTCCGCCGTGGATCTGCGGTAGGAGGGCCACCCCACCAGATCCGCCTTGCCACCCTAGGATCCGCCTTGCCCCGCATGGATCCGCCCTTTGTCCGGCTTAATCCTCCGCGGGTGGTGTGTCGCGCCCGATCTGCTGCTAGAGGACCGCCCCGCATGGATCCACCGGGATCCACCCTTGCCTCGGCGTGGAGACGCAACCGATCGGGTGTGTCGCGCGGGATCCGCCGCCGGAGGACCGGCTCCCGCACGGATCCGCGGGATCGAGGCCCTTGCCCGGCGTGGAAAAACCGCCGTGCGCCGTCGCGTGGGTGGAGGAGGGAGGGGCGGTGCACTTGTTGTTGGGATGCGCACATGGAGAGGGGCGTTGGGAGGGCGCCGTTGCTCGGTGTCGGGAACAGAAGTGTGGGGGAGAGGGAGAGAAGTGTGGAGAGTAAAACCTAACTCCTGTATATGTATATATGACCCGATAGCCGTGTCAGTTTGGGCTTGGCAATGGGCCCGAGGGAATTTTCCGTGGCGGGCCGTTTTAACAGGTTCGCCTCGAAAAATGGATGCATTTTCAGTGGTGGTCTATTTATAAAGGCCCACCTCTGTTAATCTATTTTAAGAGGCAGGCAACGGTAAATTAAAAATGCCCACCACAGTTAATCGGGCCATTAACCGTGGCGGGCAAACTGGACACCCGCCACAGATTCTTTTGGGGGGTGTCGCATAAAAGATTTTTTGTACTAGTGCAAGAAGAGCCTCAAGTTTAGGAAATTTGGCACATGTATAAAGGCAAAGAAAAAAAAAATGCAACTTTGAAGCAGCCTTAAACTTTCTCTAAACACCGAACAAAAATATATGGTTTTTCCTTGACAAATTGGTGAGTATTGCACATGTTTACCTAGGATATATATTAGTTTTCAGGTTAACAACTGATCTCGATAACTGCTCCACTAGTTTCAGATAAGGTATCCGGTCTTAAAATTTGTTGCCTTCACACGCTCGAGTAGACAAGAATACACAAAAGTAGCTTGAAACATAAGTGAACATTGTGCTCAGATTTTTTTAGTTGCATAGCACATGAACGCAAGCGTTGCATGACCATATATGTCAGGCTAGTTGGTACCCTTGTACACAGAACTGTTGGATAACACCGAAACCTGTAGATATATAACCTACAACAGACTGCCAAATCTTATCTTCATCCTTGGTCAAGTTTGGTCGAGCAGTGGGCTTGGGAGGTATCAGGAAATTCATATGGTTTGAAACTTTCCCCTCGCATGACACAACCATTGGCAGTTGACGAGGTCTTCACTATCTTTTATTGGGCTGCATATTGCAATCGACATGCCAGGATTCCCAAGCTGGTCTGGTTCTAGTGGTGTCGAAATGTATGAAAGTGTCTTGCTGGGAGGGGATGTTTGTGGCGGCGCACTGGTTTCATTTCTCCAGATTTTAGTCACACAGAGGCAGATGAGTCAGTAGTTTCTAAGATGGGCAACCAAGCACAGCACGCCTGGGTGTTCCATTCCAGGCCAGAGGTCTAGTCCATTGTAAGGACAGACTGCGATAGCAGATTGAACACGTCAATCAATCGTGGGTGAGGGAAGAAACTGATGCCAAGGAAAGAGAGCCAGCAATTGTGAGTCTGTGCGAAGCTTTGTAACAAGCAGATGCAAATCTAAATATTTTTGTGGCTTTTGTTTGTCGCATGGTAAGCTTGCTCCTTGATCTTTATGTTGTCAGGTGTAATGCAACAAGCAAATTAAATAGTGAAGGATGGAACTAGTCCAACTCTAATGCAGCAAGCAAATTAAATAGTGAAGGATGGAACTACTGCAAGTTTTTAATTTACTGTTTAGTCTTGGCTTTAACACTTGCTTAAAGAAATAGAGTGCATGCTAAAACTATCACAGTAGTCGAGTTTACTGCTAACAGATACATAATTGAATTGTAGGTTTACCCTTTTATTTCCATGTTTGACTATTTCCTCTCTAATGTACAGAAAAACACAAGATGAGTTGATCCAAAACATGAGCAGACATTTTTCATGGACAAATGGGGTTAAAAATAAGAGTAATTATGCTTCCATTCTACTGCAGACTTCGTAATACTATATAAAACTACACTGAACAACCTGGATAATAAGTGAACGATGTACTCACTATATAAAACTACACTGAACAACCTGGGTTTGAGGGACCTTGGGCCATATATATATATCAGACATACAAAAAGTAGCTAGAGACATAAGTGAATAATGTACTCACTTTTGTTGAGTAGCGTAACGCGCGGAAATCCAAAGCGGTGCATGACTATATATATCAGCCTAGCTGTTTCTCTTGTACACTGAACAACCTTCGCCTATATAATGGACAGCCAAATGCTGTCTTCATCCGGTGAACTCTTGCCAGCCATGTTCAAGCAGTGGCCATGGGAGGTATCAGGAAATTTGTATGATTTGAAACCTTCGCTTCGCATGACATGGCCATTGCCAGTTGAGCTGCTCTTTACTATCTCCTCTTGTGCTGCGTACAACAATCAACATGCCATGATTCTGAAGATGGACTAGCAGTTAGTCCGTGAATTGGCCATGAGCCTGAGAACAATGAGGACATGTGTCGCTAGGCTATGCATCCGGCTCGGCGTCACTGTGGGAGACTGGAAATCACGAAGGGTTAGTGTAAGGAAAGCATAATGGTTTGATTTCTCCTGATTTTTTCAACACAGAGTCAGAGTCATTAGTTTCCGAGGTAGTAGATTGAATGCACCATGTAACAATCATGGTACAGGGAAGCAACAAAAACTGGGGAAGGGAGACAACAATTGTGAGTCTGTGAAGGTATGGTGGATGGATGCCCCTTGCATAAACTAATTTCAGCATATCTGAACTTCGTATTATTTGAAATTTGTGGGATTATCCATGCTTATCAAAATCACTGAAGCTCCTGCAGCTCTAGGATATAATTTGGCTGTTGAGTCATTCTTTTTGGCATCGGCAAAGCATCAGAAGTGGATATGCTGCATGACAGTTGCTAGAAGAGATGGACAACCCAATCATGAATGAATTAGTCAAACATTGTACATCCTGGCCGGTTTGAAACTTAGATCTCCAGTATGTCATTGTAGCTTGCCATTATTCCAGAAACAGTCCTGTAGAAATTTCTTTTGTGTCATCTAGATTCTCATTTCTGAATTGACAAAGCATTCCGAGTATGGGTCAAGGGCATTCACTTTTGTATATATAGTCGTGAGCAAGGGTTACCGATGAAGAGCTCAACTGACGTGTGTTATCAATGCACAAACAAAAAGGGCTTCAGGAGCTACAAGTATTAATGTGGCACCTTCAATGGTAATGAACTCATGAGCACGTACTTCGACAAAGAATGCTTGAATAGACACAGCCCGCTGCAACATAGTCACTTGTACTCCTAGTCTCCTAGCATAGAGATAATTTCTATTTTTATACCATTTTTTTTTTCAAAACTTTTATCATATTTCTTTCCACTCTAGTATAGGGAAAGAGCACACAAAAGTTGGTCTGAAAGATAAGCAGAAATTATTACAGAGATAATCCTTGTGTAATAAATGTAACTTATACGATCCAATCTTAAACCACTTGGGTTGCCATGACGGGATGCCATACTTGTGCTTAATTAGTATCATGATTAACCTAAAAGTAAACACCTAAACTTATCTATTTTTTAGCTAGTGCAAAACAAACTCATAGATTAGAGACGCCCATACAGCTGCAAGGACATTCTTATGCTTGATGAAGAGGCACGCTGTAGAATGTTGCTGGTTTAGGCTTATTTATACTAGTAGAGCAGCACCATAGGGATATGGTAGTAAAATTTTGGTCTTTTAGGGCCATCTAACCACCACTGAGAAGGACATGTAGATTTGTGGAAGGGGAAAAAGCTTAGTCTCCAACTTGGAAATACCCTAGGTCTTATATATAGTAGCCTGGGGTTGGTCCTGGGAGCAGGCATGCAGGGGAACCAGAAATAGTGCACGCTACCACATTTAGAGGGACCTTGGGCCATACATATCGGAGTTTCGTTGTTTCCCTCCTACCTGCAGATTTCCAAGAAGTATATATAGTTACAACCAGATTGCTAAAAAAGGCCCCACATATGTTTTTACAAAGAGTTATCATATAGAATTGGTTAACTGATGCTTTTCTGCATTAGGCTTGGGAGGTATTAGGAAATATAAGATCGCATCCCGGCCATCCTTGTCAGGAGGCCTGATATTGGCTACCTACCACAGTGCTACACTCAACACCACTTGTCCAAAGATTATCGACTTCTTCTCCAGCCAGTGACGGATTCTGCAGGATAGGAGGCCTGGGCATTGGATTCTTAATGGAATGAATACTGCCGCATTGGCTTCCGCATGCAGCATCAGTTGTCTCTTTGTACGCAGCAAGTAGGATTGTCAGTTTCTATGATACCGCAGTCATCTAAAATGCTGCAGCGACCTACTGCATCACCGTCACCTTTAGCAACACTGTGCATCTACGCTTAAAGGATAAATGTAAAAAATTCTCCAATTAGTGAGCTGCAAGTTCTTGCTTTACATATTAGTCTCGGCATCAAGAAACAATGTTCCACAAAACAAAATGCACGCTGCAATAAAAACAGTAGACACTTACTCCCAACTGATAGATAATTGAATTAGATTTTACCATTTTATTTTCAAATACAACTTTTCCCTATGCCAATATACAGAAGAGCACACAAGGTTTTGTTTACAGTTTAGTCTTGGCCTCGACACAGATTGCTCTAAGAAACATAGTGCATGCTGAAACCAGATAACACTAGTCACTTTATTCCAAAGCAGGTGGATCATGGAATTATTGTGATACACTTATTTTAAGAATTGACTTTTGTCCACTCTAATATAACAGAATTGCACCCAAGAGTTGCTGGAAAACATAAGAAGAACTTTTAATAGATGCAATGCTTTTGTATTGACTGTCAGTTAAGATCCTCTGTTCTCATACATTTTGAGAGGCAGATAACTTACATATCAGAGTAGTTGCCTCCACTGGAGACAAAGCTACAAGTAGACAGTCCAAAAGGCTTATGATATCTGTTATCTTTTATAATTTAGCTATGTTATGATCGATCTCTAGTGACTATGTGCGCTAGGCCTGGTCATTAAGCCCTAGCTATCCTAGTCTAAGATAATTTGTATTAAGGGAACCTAAAACAGAACACAGTAGGCAAATTTCAGGAACCATTGGCCATATATATCAAAGCAGCTACTGCTTCCCTTCTACCAACTGATTTTTCACATGGTTTTCAATCACATAGTTTGGTCTATATGAAAATCCCTTTTCGAATGTATTAGATATTATATGATTTCAATATGTACTGGCCGCATGACTACTGCTGGCTAATCTGCTAACAAAAAAGACTACTATGGGCGAACAGAGAATCCCCTTTATGGGCTTGTAAGTGATCTGCTTATATTATGAGAAAGATCTCGAAACCCTTGGATACGTATATATACGCCTAGAGCCAGGGTCCTAATGGCGTTTTCACTTGAAGAACAACTATGCCGCACGCTGCATTGTCAGGAGCTCTTAGCCGCGCTGCGCAGGGAGCCAGCATGCCACAAGGCACAAGCTCTCACCAGCTGTGTGTCTACACCCGTGGTGCCCACACCCAGGCAGCCAAGCACCTGTTGTTAGTTGCTCAGTACTACGGGTTGCACCACCTGCCTCGAATCTAGGCATTGTTGTTGCCAAATCAAAACCTAACTGTGCAATCTCATCAACTTGATTTGTGGCGATGATAGACCTAAATGGGTGGACAGGAAATGAGAAGCAAAAAAAATTTGGTTTCCCAAAGTGGTTCACGGCCGGCCAGTGGCAAACACCAGAGACAAGAACTTCACTGGTTGATCATATTATGATTCCACAATTGATACTACCAATTTCTTGAAGAATGTGTCAATGATGTATTTTATTCAACGACACTAGTACCCAAATTCTTTTTGTGGCGGGCAAAAACCCCTCGTTAGTGGCGGGCACGGCTGCCCGTCACTAACGAAAGGTCACGGATAATCGTGGGCCTTCAAGCGGGCGGGCGGCCGCCGCCCGCCACGCCAAAAATTTGGCCGTGGCGGGCGGTAACTTCGCCCGCCACGCGCAAAATAATCTTAACGCGGGGGCGCTGCTACGCCGCCCGCCACGGTTAAGATTTTTTTGCGGGCGGGCGAAGTTATGTTGCCCGCCACGGCTTCAATTTTTTTTAAAAATAAAATACCATATATATATATATATATATATATATATATGTATACATATATATATATACATATATATGTATACATATATATACACATGTATCAATCCATACACACATATATATAACACAGACATGTACTCTAATATACATCATATATACATATATATATACATCGATTCATATATACAAGTTTCACCGATCGATCGATCGATCCATTAGTTCATATCCAACATGTACTAGTTTCAATTACAACATATCCGCACAAACATTGCGAGCTATATGTTGATCGGATGAAGATAGTCCTTAAGACCTAGCTCTTCCCATCTCCTTAGCGGCCCAAACTCTAAAGACAGCCCCACTCACCGTCCCCGATTGAAGTACGGCTGTTCTTCGTGAACTACGATGTCTAGAAACGAACTTGCGGATGTGCGCTCAGGCGCCTGAACCGCATCTCGTCGGTTGCATTTTGTATCACCCCTCGTGAACTTGTTTCTTAGAGCCCTTGAGCTGTTTGTAGCTGGATTTGTACCTTTGCAGGCCCGCAGGTACTCACGCATCGAAGAATCCACACAAGTTTGATCTGAATGGTTGTTTGAGGCACCGCACACAATAAACCAGTGTTATTAGTAATATCGGCTATAGCTAGCTAGTCCTACTAAGAAAAAAACTATGTTTCATTTACGCACCGGAAATTTCGCTTGATTTTGAGTCTATCTCCATTGCGCTCCTTACCCTTCTCGGGATCGACGATCCCAAAGAGTTCGGATCCTTCAAGTATTTCTTGTAAGCGCCGCAAGAAATGCACTATATTGTCAACGATATATGATATTCGACTCAAGTATATAATTGCATAAGGAGTTCATCGATCACTTACAATCTCAAGATTTTTTCAAGTGACGGTAGCCGTATGGTTCGTTAGGCTCTCGTAGTGAGTCAAAGATAACGGCCCTCCCCGTCCCCGAGGAAAGATCATGAAACAGATCCAATGTCCTACCATCCCTAATCCATATTGGTAAAGGCGCCCGTAATACATCGAGGCCCATTTTCCTTGACCTTTTTCATCACCGATATGACGTACTACGCTACCTCCAACTTCTTAGCTCTTTCATTCTTATCCCGCATCTTACGTCTTTTTCCTCGTCCGTCAAGTTGACCAGGTCGGGATGGTCCGCTCTTAGCTTATAACCGACGATCCGTCTCTCACATGTGCCATGGAGAGAGGTAAAGAACACCATTGTTTAGCTTCGGGATGCATCGCAAGACAACCTACAAGGACATGTGGCTGGCATAGGTACCTTTGAAAGAAAGAATCTTTTACGGATGCAAGGGACATGTGCAAGTAAAATTGCGCTTTACATCGTAAACAAGGTGACTTGGGCGACGCCAATGTCCTGTCGACGGCAGTAGTCTCGACATGTCATCGAATGTAATCGAGAACTGAGCTCGGTGTGGTAGTGGAAGCACTCCTTAGGTAGAAGGACACCGGCTATACAATCCACGCTTTGCGCACTCCATGTACCATGCATGGAACTTCCGAGTCTCCCGTCCCTGCGGCATCGATGAGCCGGGCCTTTGGGATCATGAACTTTCCAAACTCGAACGAGCGGGGCATTCGCTCTGCGTGACAAACCCCTTATAAGGTGGGGATTTTGGCCCCGCAAAAGCGGCGGTACAAATGTTAATTACCTAGGGTTGTGAAAAGGAGTAGCTAATAACTTATTACAACTTCGTTGTTTCAGCGGTGCATACCTTTCGGATCGAATATCTATTTCTTTGGGCCTCCCGGGTGGCGGGTACTTGGGTGCCGCGACCTCCTCTTCATCGAATGTGTGCTTCTTCGGTGCTAGAGGGCATTTGCTAGGTCGAGCCGCTTTACTGCTTCCCCTACGCTGAGGTGTTGTCCATTGGAGGCCTTGAGTGTAGACGGGTGTCTCGCACCCTACTCTCTCCCCTCGGGACACGCAACGTGTTTTTACCCCCGATTGCTTCCTCGTATATCGGCTGCCCTCATGTGCAGCCTCCCGAGGTGCCGGCCCCGAGGTGCCGGCTCCCGAGGTGTTAGCTCTTTAGGCTCCTCAAAAGCCGGCTGATCGTGCCGCCTCCTTAGGCTCCTCGGTGTGTCGGCTCCTTCTGTCGGCTCCGAGGCCTCGCCTTTGTGCCTTCCTTAGCGAGGGGGGGTGGAACCATGAGGAGGGTCGTTGCCTCCGCCGTCCCCACCATCTTCATCATCGTCGGAGGAGTCACCATAGGGGTCCGGTGGCATACTCGGGTCCGCCGATGTCTTCTTTGTTGAGCCTAAGGTGGAGTCAACGTCGACATATTCAGCTCAATGTCCACCTTCGACCCGCAGACGTTGTAACCGTAGCAGCCCCCAGTGTTCACCTCGTTATGACCGGGATAGTCCAGCTCCCGCTTCATGTTCTCGCGCCACGAACCCCAATGTTGACTTCAAAGACATTCTCGAGGGATCTCGTGGCGCTTCAGACTCTTTGGAAGATCCAGGAGGAAATACCACCCCTTGGCCACTACCTTTTTCTTTGCCCAACCTGCCCATAGGTATCAACATATTGCATAATGTCGAAGAACGGCGGTGGGAAACACATCTCTATCGGGCACATTGTTTCCGCGATGAACTCTTTTTCGGCGGCGGACTGCTTTGGCAATTACCTTCCGGTTGATTTGGTTAAAGAAGTATGAAATCCTTGTGACCACCATCTTCACGTATTTTGGGCGAACAGCTTTGATCACAATTGGAAGGAACACCGTCGGCATGATGTGAGCATTGTGCGCGCGTTGAAGTTCGGCCATTGTGAGGTCTTTCATGGATACCGGACTCTTGATGTTGGAAGAGAAACCCGTCGGTACCTTGATACCCCGCATCAACCGACACATAGCCAACTTCTCGCCTCTCGTTAGGTTGTAGGCCGCACTGGAGTTCGACTTTACCGCTCGGAAGCCGTGTGGCGTGAATTTCCTGGTCGGATGCCCATGTCAACAAGATCCCGATGTGACTTCACACCATCCTTCGTCTTGGTCTTGATATCCATCGTGAGACCGATCGTGCTTTCAAGACATTTTTCTCAAGGTGCATCCGATCGATCGCGTGGGGTGTATGCAAAGATCTTCCAAGATTTTAGATACTTGAAGAAGATTGACTTCTTCTTGAAAGGAACGGCTAGAGGCGCTTCTTCCTCCGCTTTATCCCTCTTTCGCTTCTTTGTCTTGGAGGTGCCGCCTTCCTTATCATCGCCTTTCTTCTTCTTCTTCTTTTTCAAACTTCGCACTCCAAGTCCTTCACCATGTCAAACACCTTCTGACCATAACTAGTCGATGCCTACCGAGGTTTCGACTTCGCCCTTGTTGTCAAAGTACACATTCATTTTTGCATCTCTGTACCTATGCTAGCTGCAGAGGAAGCCGCCTGTGTTCCATGTACACGCTTTTGTGGATCCCTTCGTAAGTGGAGCAGGTTTCTTCGATGCAAGCTACACAGCGGTCTTCCCTTTAATCGCCCGATAATGAAAACAGTAGGGGTAATCGGTGATGGTGACAAAGATGATGGCACGAAGAGTGAACTTCTCCTTGCGGCACGCATCAAACATGTTGACCCCATCATCAAACAAGACCTCCGTCTCCTCCATGAACGGCTCCAGAACACATCTATATCGCTTGCGGCCGCCGGTCCGTAAATGAGCATGGTCAAGAAAACATACCGCGCTTTTGACAAAGTTGTGGAGGTAGATTGTACATGGTGAGGACGACCGCCACGTCTTTGTCGCGCGTGGCTGCTTTCGAGTCACCGAATGGGTTCATTCCGTCGGTACTCAATGCGAACCGAACGTTCTCGGGCTCCTCTCGCAAAGTCAAGGTAGGCGGCGTCGAAGTCTTGCCATCGCTTAGCATCCGAAGGGGTGCCGTAGATTCCGTCATCCTTCACACGATCGCTAGATGCATGCCACGCCATGTGCTTAGCATCCTCGGGGTTCCCATAGAGAGCCCGCAGCGTCGATGACCGGAAGGTACCATTGACAAATATTTGGGCGTTTCCTCTGCGTGTAACCTTCCTCTTCCTCGTCCCTGCGTTGACATGATCTTCTTCGCGCCGCACCTTTGGTTTTCTTCGCCCCCTTTTTCTTCTTTCGCCCGTCCCCGTTTCCTCATCAACGTCATCGTCCCACGCGACATCCGGCATTCCGCTTGTATCGACTAAGCGCCCGCAGTCGCGGACAAATGGTCAAATTCTCGTCTCGACGCCCCGATATAGGATACACGATGGTTGGGGCAGGCATCGAACTTCTTCACTTTCATCGCCATGCGGGCGGATCAACTTTAGCGCGATACGTGCTAGCGGAACCTTGTTAGGCGATGGATACGTGGAGGCCGTAACTTTACGAGCTCATTGAAGCTAGTGTCGGACCAGCCATGGCGAGACTTCAACATCGGCAAGTTCGGGTAAAACTCAGCCGTGCAACCCTCCTGACTGTCTTTGTAGAGGATCATCAACTTTTGCTTCATCTGTTTGAAGTTTTCCAACCATCTCGGGCACCCAAAATGAATGTCGCCCTCACCGAAGTCGGTTGACCAAATCTTCAAAAACCCGGACATCCTCGCCGTCAGCGCCATAGGATTCCTCGCCGCCGTCCCCTCCACCACCACCACCGCCATCGCCGACGCCGGCCGTGGTTTTCGAACAAATTTGATGGAATTGGACCGCCGGTGGACTTTTCTCGGTAATCTTGCATCGGGCGGGGACTGCACCTCGGTAATCGGATCGACCGGTGGATCGAAGGGTGGAACTTCTTCGCCGTGAAAAGTCCGCACCAAATAGTCACCGACGAAGCCATTCATGATTAGGTGAGATCGCACGACGATGTCAAAGAACGCCTTTGATTCTTGCATTTTGGCGCATGGACGGATGATCGGGCTCGCTGAATTATCTCGGCCAGTGTCGCCGGGCCGAAAGCAACAAATTTCTTCACCTCATCAAAGTATTCGCCATCAACCCTCTTCATCTCATACATCCAAAGGCTCTGTGCCTCTCCATCCCGATCGATCCCTGCTCTTCCAAAAAGCTTAATTAGTGCCAAGTACATAGTACTCAAACCAAAAAAAAAAAGGAGAAGAAGTCCCACCATAGATCTAGATCTAGAGAAAGGCGCTTTTCTCTCTCCTCCAAAACCAAAAAAAAAAAAGATGAAGTTGCACCCGAGATCTAGATCTAGAGAAAGGCAGTTTTCTATCTCCTCCAAACCAAAAAAAAAAAAAAAAAGTCCCACCATAGATCTAGATCTAGAGAAAAGACAGTTTTTCTCTCTCCTCATGTGTCTCTAGATTTAGAGAGGGGATGAAAAAGAGGGAAAGATAGATCAAAAGAGGCATTAACCCGACCAATTAGTGTCTTCTCCTCCACCAAATCAAAGCCAAAACACCCAAATCAAAGTTTTTGTCAGATTTTGGATCAAAACCTCCCCACCCCCCCACCCCCACAAGAGTTGGAAGAGGAAGTTCGTGGAGAAGATGAGGAGGCGGCCGTCCAGATTATATAGGCTGCGGCCTTTGCGTGGCGGGGCGCCTAATATGCCCGCCACGCAAAAATAAGCAGACGCGTGGCGGGCGCGCAACGCGCCCGAAGCGGGCGGGGGGCGATCATTTCGTGGCGGGTGCAAATTGCGCCCGCCACGGAAAAGATCCGCCCCCCTCGTAAAATCAATTCGCTACTAGTGCTAACTGGTAACAACACATGGCTCGGTTGTGCAAAGCGATAATGAAATTGGTGATGGTGGCATTGGTAGGGTTTATGGGTGGTACATGTGGCAACATTGCCAAATTCATGATGCAGCCTAATCCAACGATCACTAAACATGCATAGGATATTCACAAAACTTAGTTCGGTGTCCTGCAACGCGGCTTGGTCTACAAAGCTTAGCCCCACGCTTACATGATCATTCTTTTGATGACCGGTGGGATCGGGTGACCACAAGGGTGGCTGATCGTGCTAATCGTTGTGTTTTTTGTGGTCGCCACCCGATCTAAACGGGCTTCTATCCTCCATTAGGGGACGATATGTTTTACGTGGGGAGTTGGTTGGGGCTAGAGGGATTTCTCATCTTCTCGCCTTGCAGCCCTCCAAATAGACTAAAAAAGGTCGATCCATGGTCTTGGGTTGTCCTTCCCGTAATAAAGCATTGATCTAGTGTGTGTGTTTTGTAGGTTTTCGGGGTTTCCAGCCACCTTTTGTATTTTGACTGGGTTCTTCACCCTTTTTTCTCCTACTTAATATATTGATATGCAGTCCTCCTGTGTGTTCGAGAAAAAAAATATTCACTAAACTTGAATAGATTTATTTTTTATTCAAGATAAGCAAGCAAACAAAATAGATTTAACTTCTGGACTACACAAATTTGATTGGAAATTGTGTTATATATTTTTGTTTTTAATTTTTCTTTTCTTTGTCACTTATGAAGATACAGAAAGCATAAGATGGAGCATTAATGAACACTATCGTTGCACACTGAAAGTAACAAATGATCCTCTCTATTCCTGTATATATAATCTACAAGAGACGACCAGAACAGAGGAGCACATTCTAGGTACAGGGTTGGCACATATGTTATATACGAAAGTAGTTACTTCCCTTCTACCTCCAGACTTATTAGTAGTGTCTACAAGAGTTGCTACCCTTCTAGTGTGCATGGGAAGCATTGGGAAGTCTGATCCAGCAATGTGTTTGAGATGTTGAAGTTGGCAAACAATAATAAGGAACTAGCAAAGACCTCGTCTGCTGCCGAGGTACAACATAGCACGTTGCACGAAAAAAAGCCGTGTGGTAGTAGTGCAAACTTTGAGGAATGAAATGTTTGTGGTGACTCACAGGAAATTCAGGATTAATTCGTGGTTTTTAAAACACTGATGGAGAAAAGCAAAAATTTATAGGGAAATTCATTTTTTTCTGTGCTTGACAGTACAAACAATGAAATTCAATTATGTTGCTGGTTTTTCTCTACAATGCACAGGGAAAATACATAATACCCTGGAGTAACACATTATGCATATGAAATTTAATTGCGTGCAAAAAAATTCGCGTTGGGCATTCTAAATAGGAAACACAAATTTAAAAATAAAAGGAAAAAAAAATTAGCCATTGGGCACTGGAGAAAAAAACATTGAAACTAGATAAATCTAATTTCCCATTCCGGGTGTTACTGCACTATAATTGCTTCCAAAGGCAAACCGACTGGAAAAATTAATTTCTTTTTTGACCTAACCATGTCCGTAATTTTCTATAGGTACACCATCAAACAATATTTTTATGTCAGTTTGTTTACATTTCTATCATTAAGAATTGGTTGGAGAGCACCTAATTGGCAACATATGTCTACAGGATGGCATAGACAACAATTAAAACTCATAAGGTGAACTGTGAAAATGCAATTGCAGGAGTTTGCACAAGTGTATGCTCATTACTCAATTTATTTGGCATCTTGTAGCATTTCAAGTTGCAACAACTAAAGCTACATGCATGTGTGATATTGCATGCATGTGTGATATTGACATCTTGTACCAGCTTTATTTGAACAAGGTCATGCTGATTACTCAATTTATTTGCAACAGATGCAGCATATTCCAAAATGGATAATGGGTAGCAGCGATATAGTGGCTTCAATGAATGAGCATGGTCTTTTTCCTTTTACTGTGATGCGTAGTAGCTGAATATAGCTAGTCATTCCACTCAAAATACTGAGGAACAGTTAGCCATTGCACTCAAAATAGAGAGGAACTGTGAGTAACAGTCAGTTAAGATCCTCAGTTTATTTATGGCATCTGTGACTGAACTGGTTAAGCATGTTTTTCTTTTCCAACTAGTGCATGCTGCATATAAAGATTTTCTATGAGCTCTTACCATGTAATAATTTTGCAAGCTTCCACCACTTTGATAAAACCAAGTGACAACAGTAGTACGGTCTTTGAGTAGCCTATGTGCAAGGTTCTATTATAACTATAACTATTAGTTGCACACATAACCAACCACTATGAACATCTGAAATATGTAAACTGAAATTCAGAACTAACTGTTATTTGTAGTAGATGACTATTTAACTGTAGTATGAGAGAAAACCTGTAATTTGGCTTGAGTTTCTTGAAAATAAATGGATGTCTACATTTGCTGATTACAAATCCATACTACACGAGAGCTTCACATATTTTCTCCACTTGCCTAATTGCATCTTTGTTATATTTTATTAGGAAAGTGTTGCGCAGTCTTTGGCTTGAGTTAAATGGTTCTCTACATAACCTAGTGGATATGCTCTAGTGTTTATTTGGGGATATAGTAGCTTCATATTGAGATGTAGGACTTTACTAGCAATTTTGTTTCTTTGCTAAGTTTCTGTAGCATCATATGGTGTACAAGACAAATTTGGATGTAATAAATACTGACACATTAATGTGATATATGTATTTACATATTTTCATGTGACAAGTGGACACTATATTAAGCTTGAATCTGGGTTTGATATGTGATAAATGTTTTCTCATTGTATTTTTTTGTTATATTAATATAGCCTTGTTGAACAATCTGTCGCTATAAATACATCGAACATTGGATAATCTGTCGCTAAATGCTTGTTAATTGATTATCTGTCGCTAAAGAATAGCACGAGACTGTCCAACGCTACAAATATTCAGAGGGTGCAAATCTATCGCTAAAAAGTACTGTCTGACGCTAAAGATTTTAGCAGCAAGACGTACAATCGCTATAGAAATCTGTCGCTATAACTATTTAGCATCAGACTGTCTGTCGCTGTAACCACTTTCAGCGTCAGATCATCCATCTCTAATATTGGTGTTGTGCCATGAATGCAGAGGCAAGCGTGTAAAAGCGCACTGACGATATAAATCATTATGAGAACGTCCTTCTTGAACATATTACCAGAGCAGCAAAAAGTAAGTGATCTGCTTATAAATAATTTTGAGAATCCCTTGGACACCTATATATACGTGGGTGTACTCTGTTCCATGGTCACCGAGACCCTGTAGCGTTTAGGGAACAATTTTTGCTCCAAGTACAATTGCCGGGGATTGATCAAGTACAAATAACACAACATCACAACCTTTGTGTTTTCTTGGTAACAAACAATATATTCTTATATATCACATGCCTCTCCTACGAGCTGGTTCAGCTTTTCTATCGACCTTGTAGCACCAACTCACCATGCCCTTTCTCAGATAAAAAGAGCATGAGGCCCTCTTATCAAAAAAAGCGTTAGGCCCTCTGAAACCTAAATTGTATATACAGCATACACATACATTTGTAGTGTGCATGGGAAGCGTTGGGAAGACTTTTCCACTACTAAATTTTGACCCTATTGCATCACGTCCCCTTGCATCAAACTAAATTCTAATGCAATAGATGGCTACTATTGCATCAATATTTGGAATCTGATGCAATATGTGGTCATTATTGCATCGAAAAAGAGGTGGATGTGATAGTAATTCATGTCGATGCAATATGTATGATCTATCGCATCATTTGGAACAAGGGATGCAATAGGTACAAATTATTGCATCGTACACATTTGGTTGCATTAGTATTGAATTTTTGATGTAATATGTAGGTGATATTGCATCGGTTTAGAATATGAATGCAATTATGAAGTACTATTGCAACGGATTTGTGTTTGATGCAACTAGTATTTTTAAAGAAAATTGACTAACGTGAAGACACCTTGTGAGTATCTATAAGTGAATTGTTAACTTTTTTTAAAAAAAGGCCTCTAATAAGTAAATTGTTAGTTATTTATTAAAAATAACTTCACAATTGTTAATTTTGAAGAAAATATTAAAAAATAATTAGGTTGCGTAGAAGAGTCGAACCTGTGCCCTTAGGACTGTCCAAGTCGTGGACAAACCAATGGGCTAGTTACACATTGTTGCATGGACTAGTATATTTTTGCTTTTGTACTATTATCTAATCATGTTTTTGACTGTCCGTGCATAAACTAACCCAGCCCATAAGGACATGACGATCAGTCCATCCGCCAACGCCCGTGCCCGACGCTGCAGCTTCTTCACGATCGCGACCTACTCGATCCAGAGCACGGCGTCAGCGGTAACCAGCAGTCCAACACTAGGCGTTGAGGCAGTGTTCCACGAGTTGAGACCACGAGGACGATGGTCCATGCTCGATGGCATCTACATCTGATCTAGATCTTGGTACTTGCTATATAACTAGTATAATGCCCATGCTAACGCCACAATTTTATTTTAGAGAGGCTAATGAAACAAGCAAATGACAATTTTTTTTTGTCCATAGTTCAACCCTTACCCAATTATAGTTGAGCATTTATACAATTCTGAAAAATACTTTTGTGTAAGGCATAATAAAGGTATTTGTCACATCACATTAACAATCTAATTTACATTCTGCCTAAGTTCTTAAGCATGCGCACTACAAGAAAGACCCCCATGTACCTACGCTTTATTTGTAGGTTAGATACGTTTTATTTCATCACTACTGAAGTATAGACACGCTTAACTAAAGCGTGTCTGGAGCGTCTCCACACAGACCATGTCAAGAACTGTAGATACATTTTGTCAGATATGTCTACAAGACAAGTGACGCTTTCTAGAGACAGTGATGAGCGTGTCACCATGATAAGCGTGTCACCATGACCTGAGACGATTTCTTAAGACGGTGCTAAGCGTCACATGGAAGAATTGAAACCCTACGTGAATTAGAAATGTATACGTCTTATAGAGACATATAGTTGATGCGCTCACTGTTTCTTTCTCAGTACCAATCTAAATCTCCTATATAGGAGCTCCCCACTATTCACCTTTAGGGAATTCTCAGGCCTCTGATTGGTCCTGGAATTGATAACTGAAATTGAAACTGAAATCCTACGTTTGTGCGTCGTCGCCTCCGTGTTTTCTCCGTACGCGTGAGAGCGTCGTGTCCTGGGCCTTTTCCCCGTAGCTTTGGCGGCGTCGTGGGCTTGGTTTTTTCGACCGCGGCGTCCTCTTCCTCTCCCTCTCGCAGCGGCCGCTTCCTCCCTCTCGCCGCGGCATCTTCCCCACTTCCCCTCCCTCCCGTGCGCACGAAGAGGGGCACGTCATCCTCGCGCACCATCATATCGGACCGTCAGCCTCCCCTCCACTTTGCCCCGACCCCTGCTGCGGGTGAGGCCGCTCCGCCACGCGGGCGAGGTCGCTCGCACTTCAGCGGGACGAGTGCGGTTCGCCGCCGGGCGATACGCAGGCAAGGCCACGCCGATGCCGCGGTGAATTGCCCATGGGCGCTCCTCCGCGCGACCTGCTACATGGGGCGGCGGGTCGCGTGGTCCAGCGCGCCCTCCCTCCAGCGCCTCCATGCTCGGCCTGCAGGCGGGGAAGAGGAGCGTGCAGGTCGCCCGCCCGGCGCCACCGCGTTCTCTGCCGCCGGGGAGATGGCCACCGCAGGTATGCCCATCTAGATCTTCTTCGAGCCCCCCACACGCCCGGGTTACGCTGCTGCGTCGTTCTTCTTTCTACTTCGTTCATGCCCGACCGCCACACGCCAAGCAGCACAGGCAGACATATGGAGGAGCAGCCCTTGGCCAACGCCGCCATGGCTGGCCCGGTAGACCGCGATTGCCCTTCGTCTTTGCTCCGCCAGCAACAACGATCGTCCATTCTCCTTCGTGTGCACCGTGAGCATTTGAATTCCTATTTACTTTCCCTTCATGTGTTGTGCCTATCAGATGCTCGACACAATGCCAAACCAAAAAAAATAAAAATAAAAAATAAACTGCCCGTACTGACCCCGCTAGCTTAATGGTCATGCTTTTCTGCTGTAATGGTCATGCTTTTCTATTGTATGCAATGCAAGGTCAATATACACGGATAATTATGACTCACTCATGGATGATGCAAATTAATTAATTAGTAGTAGTATTTATTAATTGGTTCAATTCTACTCTGGGTTCTAATTGTTTATTTATTCAACTCTTACTCTTCGTTGTAGAAAAATTCCTTTTCTATCTACCTACATCTGTTCACTCATGACCTATCTTTGTGCTTGGTTTGATGCACTCCTAAACAAAAAAAAGTGTCCTATGCCTATGCAGTTTGGTGTTATCCCCGACACTTGGAACTTCCAATATGAAATGAGCACAGCATTGACATCCTGAGGCAAGACAACATCACAACATTGACATCCTAAAGCAAGACAACATCATCTTTGGGTAAGACCTGCTGCTGCTGATCAGATTGTCTTTTTCAGTTTCCTGCTTAGCCAAATGTTCCGCTCCTGTCTCCCCTTTTTATTCCTCAGACGAACTACGCACTATTGGTTTATTATCCTTAGCGCTTTGAGAGTGAGCATGCTTATAGAACTACGTACGCACTATTGGTTTATTATCCTTAGCGCGCTTTGAGAGTGAGCATGCTTATAGACTTAAGTATGTTTGTGCATCTGAACACGTATGAGGTAAAATTGTTTGCGTATTCAACTAACAACGGTAAATCAATAATGGTCTCCATGTCAAAGGTTCATCGTTGTACTGACTCATTTATATTTTTGCAGATTCTTTTCCTGGCTATCATGTAAATATGGTACCACCAGGTGCCCACACTAGATCGCGCTGACGGCGGAGGATCTCGGTGCGCCGACGCCGACTTCCACAACTCCGACGGATCCGTCATGCCCGACATCCTCGCCAAAGGACAGCCCCCTTCTCTCCCTTCGGCTTTCCGCTACTGACAGGCTGCCGCGCTTTCTGCCCCTTCTCCATAGGCACAGGATGCCTTCTACGCGTGTGTAGAGAAGCACGCGGACAAGAAGCCCACCGAGATCGCCACCATGGGACTCCTCTACCCCGCCGACTGCAAGAAGTCCTGCGCCAACTACGTCAGCAACTGCCGCCCCACCTGGGTAAGCGCCCTCTGGTCCACCTCGCTGTCATCGGCATTTACCATTGCATGATTATGTGTGTTTCATGCTTTCTCTCCGTTGCAATTGGTTGAATTGGTGAATCTGCAGGTGAAGCACTTCGACCGCAATACTGCGCCAAGAAGCGGGTACAGAGGCTGCTCGACGGCGATGAGGACCGCCGGGGCCCCATCTCGCTACCCCAGCCCTACACCTTCAAGCAATAGGTAAGCCTCCTGTGGTTGAGATCTCGGTATTGAGCTCAGTTGGATCAGTACTACGTTGGTTTCTTGATGCTATAGTATTGGTTTCAGGCTTGGCATCATTTAGATGGATGCATATGTGTTGTTGTGTAGTAGTACATTGCTTTGAATGGTAATGGATGAGCGAATCTGTATGTGAATTTCACAATATCAGGATATCCCCTCCTTTGGCAATTGAATTGTATTTGTTTTCTTATTATGGCACATGCCATCTTCATCTTGCCATCTATTTCGATGCAGGTTAGATTTAGTAATTGCCCCCCGGATAATCATTGTGGTTTTCACTCTTCAATCGATGTGTGCTTAATTGGTATTTCTTCAGAGCTCATGGATTAAGGATTTGTCTCCAATCGATATGCATTTGGGGTCTCCACTATTGAAAACAGGTCTGTCTCCAATCGTTATGCATTTGCCTCTATATATATTGGTATTTGTTCATAGCTTATGGATTAAGGATTTCCTCCCTGGATAGTCATTGGGGTTCTCACTATTGAAAAACATGTTTGTCTCCAATCGATATGCAATTCCCTCTATGTCATTTGTTTCCAACTGTTCTACCATTGTTCCTCATCTTTATTTTTTAGTTTATTGAGCTAATAGGCAATATTCAGTAATTCCATTTTCTCAGTCCACCCAAAAAAAAAAAAAACAGCCTTCATGCAGTGCCCTTTGGAAACCATTTTTTTTTAGTACACCCAAAAAATGACAGATTTTATGTACTGCCCTTTGGAAAAAATGCTTGCCCAACGCCATTGGTGGCAAAGTCTTTTTTTTTAAATATAGTTTTTGTTGGTTGCAGAATGTGAACAATCTGTCCCTCTTATTCCAGTAATTCCATTTCTATGTAGAACAAAAAAAAATATGGCAGTCCTCATGTAGTGACCTTGGTTAAAATGATTGCTCCTTCATGTGCAGCCTGTTGGTACATATAGATATTTTGCATATTTTCTTCATATCATTTTTTTGTAGTATTTACGTTCTCCTCAATTTATTCATAAATGCTTTGTTCCTTGCTGCAGGAAGGAATTCTAAGTGAAAGGAAACCTCAGAAAGCCATGGTAATGAACACTTCAAAGATCTCACTAATTCATATGGATATATTCAGTAGTTAAAGTGAGCATCGTTAGCTCTCCTCCAGGAAATTTGATTTGATATGGCCAGTGTATTGGTGGAAATAAAATACCCAGATTGGATTTTTTGCCTGCAAATTGTTGTATGTAAGTTTTTTTTAATATTGTCCACTTAACAAAATCAGGTCCACTAAAAGAGAGTATGTCACATCTGATGATCTAAAAAAGGAACTTTAGTTGATCTGCAGCGTTTCACTATTGTTCATATAAAGGTATCTCAGTCAGTCATTCTATCATTCTAGCATGTACCTGTACCACCCGTCAAGGTGTCCACCATATACTCACGGTTTTAGCTTGCTTTCTCTTCGCCTTTTTGGATGGAACTGAACTGGACCTGGTAGGACTGATGGTTTTGTCCGTGACAACAGAGAATCACGCATGTTCGTGCTGAGATTCTTCTCCCTCTGCTGATCTTCTGAATTTTGATATGATCAGCTGGAGCTGGAGGGCATCCAAAGAATCTTGGCACGCAGGCGAGAAGGGGGACACCCTCGGCGAGCTTGCGCCCGTTGAGATGGCTACGAAGAAGCTTTACATTGTGCTCATCAGGTCTACCCATTTGCACATTGTTTCGTTCTATTCCTATATAGTGCGAAAGTGCTAATAAAGAATATATATCTGGTAATGAAAGATTATTTTGTCCCACTCTTGCAGGAAATCAGGCCTAACCTTCCGAATGCTGAGATTTTCCAAACTCAAAATGGAGCCGACAATGTTTCCAAGTACATCTCTTCTGGACTGAATCCTCTCTCAAAAGCCAAGACTGAATCAGTTTTAGGAATTATGTCAGCTGCCAAGGACACACTCAAATAAACAATTATGAGCCCTTCTTTAAAAATGATGCACCATAGATTGTCTCATCTTAATAATTTTTTAGGTTATACTCGGTACAGATATTTGCAAGTCAAATAGCTTAGCACTGTGGTCTAAAAAAATAGTTGTGTAGACTCAATACACTGTTATTTCAACTATCTGTAATAAGCTCATATATCCCTATCATGCAGACATGATATCATGAAAATTTCTCTTATGATCATTGCATTTTCTTAATTCCCGCAGCAACGCGCGGGTGAGATTCCCCTAGTATAATATTTACTTTAGACACCATATATATTACGGATGAAAAGGAACATGAAATTTATTCATGCAATAATATTTGAGCAATAAAGTCAGCAGCAAAATTCCCCATACATGTACATATCACATATTACCTTAAAACTTACACACTGGGGTTCTAATTATATTTAAAAAGTAATTCCATTTAAAAAGCTTTACGCTTGCAGAAAGACACTTCACTTCAATTCTCAATCTTCGTCTTCGTTTATCGACATGCTTCTGTGATCCTGCAAAATCTTACTACTAAAAAGCCTCAAATGTTATCTACGCGGCTAATTTCCGTCCACCCGGCAGTTTTCATCGCTCCCCGCGTGAAACTCTCGGGGATGCTCCCTCACCCTCGCTCCCACGATCCAAACGAAACCGGCGGCGCTCCCTCGCTCTCCCTCCCGCACATTCAGAAACCGGCACTCCTCGCCGTGAAAGTCGACACACCCGGCCACCCCGCGCTCTCTTGCTCTCCTGCAAAAAGAAAACCGGCGCTCCCTCGCTCCCATTGCCGCAGCACGCGCGCGTCGCCACGCGCCGCCCGCCCATCGTTGAGGACAACGGGGCTTCAAGATCTCAGCACGTTGTGCTTTTAACGTCGAAACAAGGGCGAGCCCCATCTAAGAGATCAATTCAGCTCGTTGGCCCATCCACGACTTCTCTCCCGGCGGGACGCCGGCGGCGACGATGGCACGGGGAAGGACCAGCAGTGCGCCGCCAGGCCGGCAGTGCCACAGAGGCAGGGACGATCGGCAGCCGGACGAATCGTCGCGTCGGCGGGCGGAGGCGCAGGGGCGGCAAACCGGCACTGTCCAGCCATCGGCAAGGGCGACCAGCTCGTTCGCCGGTTCGCCGTCATGGCGGGCGTGCAGTATGTCGACATCTCACCATCCCGAGCGGGCGTCCTTCCTCGGCGTGCCGTGCGCTATTACCGCCACAGCATCGCCATCCTCCGGCGTCGCGGTCCAGAGATGAAACGGCGAGAGGAGCGTCAGATTCAGCATCAACTTCGGCGACATCGCCGACGGTTTTCTCTGGTCTGCCCCAAGGACAGCTTCCGTGAAAGCCATGGTGCGCGAGGTCGACAGCTTCCTCGGAGGGCCGACGTACCCCATGTCGGCAACCACTGCCTGTACAACCTGCCCAGGAGCGAGCTGGTGTAGTGCTGCTACACTGCTTTCTACTATCGATTTCCTAGGCTAGACATATGTGTAGAGGGCTGTTATGTTTTGGTTTCTAAATCCAAAAATATTACTAAAAAAATACTGATTTCCTAAAACAATTGATCATCTACAAAATGTTCTTCTTAGATTTTTCTTCATTTTTGAATGCAAGGCCGAGCACCACGAGTTCATTACAGATTGATTGAAGTACAATAAGCACACTTTTTTTTTTTGGCAATCACAATGTGCTAAAACACAGTTTGTGCCTTGATATATATTAAGCTAGCTGGACTCATCATTCAACTTTACTAATCATCCCTCTTTCATGATTGCATCCATCTGGTGTTCTGCTAGCATATATCCATGTGGTTATTCTAACATCTGCAGTTTGCTTGCGTTTATAGGAGCCTGCAATTTGTCAATAGTAGGGTTGGAGATATTTGAAACAGTACCAAGGGCAATCATTTGGAGCTCAGGTGAGAATAAGGCAACAACAGACATTATCAATGTTTCTGGTCATGCTCATATCGATCAACATTTGGTTTAGAAACTTCAGAAGTAAAATGTCTTTTGCAGTCCCTTTGTTTGAAGCCTAACATTAGGTCAACTTTTTGTTTCTGGTTAGACACTTTCATAAATAGAAAATGAAGTGTTGTGGGGACCTGCCCCACAGTTTTCCCTTAAAAAAAACAGACATTATCAATGTTCACTAAATCGCATGTCTAAATTCACAGGAAGCAGCAAATTAAGTTGTCAAGTTTTTAGTCATATAATTTAATGGACTACTATAATGCTACTCGTAACATGTTTTGTTGTGTCTCCCCAATCACCATAAGCAACAAAAAATAGTTACTTTAGCCCACCTCAAATATGCAACAATTGTTTAGTAATTATGCTTATGACAGCTGGTCAGTAGCTAACCATAGGTCTAGAAGCTGAAACAAAAATATTAGCATATGATTGACATGTTTACCTGAGAGTTTTCTAGAGTAATGTTATCTGTGTTTTGTAGGCATCTGGTTTGGCACCTTTTTTTTTTTACACAAAATAACTAAAGTAAATGTGACCAAATTATGTAGCAAATATTTCATATAATAGACAAAAAAAAAAATCGGCAGTCAACCATCACAAGCAATGCCTGAAATCAGGGTTTGTCTGACCATGTAGTAATTTTTTGATCGTTCACAAGCAACTAAAGATGCACTTGGCAAGTTCCCCGGGGTCTGAACCAATCATCATACTAATTTCTTTTATTGGTCAAGGCCAAGATGACTAAGATATTTGCAAGTATGATCACCGTCGTAGTATGCTTTGTCTCAACTGAATCCACTCCTATCTCATGATTCTTGTGCAGGTTGTGGCAATATGATCACTCTGTAGTTGGTTGCAACATTCGATCATTCTTACACAACTTTGAAGAAAATTTAGCTGACTTTGAATTACCATGGATGTAACCTACGGATTATTAATAGGTTGACTATAAGTGTACATCTAATGCTCATGGATTAGCCCAATCAAGCTAGACAATTTGCTCCTCAATCATGTTTTTTTTTATTATGAAAGAAAAGTAGTCAGTCTGGTATGTGTAACATGAATTAATTATTTGGAGCAGTCAAAAAAAAAAAAATTGGGGAATGTTTTATGCTCATAACAACATACGGTTTGAACAAAGTTTTATTGTATATTGTCATGCTTTATTGTATTACTTTTAGCTTAACGTTCTACCCGTTGCAACGCACGGGCACTTAATAGTAAATAAATAAATTCTATAAAAGTTCTAGAAAATACAACACCACCCAAATTTTTGTGATGAATTTAGAAAACAAGACTTAGCTAGAGATAGAAGTGAAGGTTATTTTTAATAATTGCAATAATATATTCAGCAGTCATGGCGTATTCTACACACAGCCACACAAGTTTCGAAGTTGCAATATTATACAACACAAATATAACCAATTTGTTTTTCTGCCGTATTCACAAATAGCCAAGTTCAACTAAAATCACCTATCCCAAATGACAAAGTGGATTCAATGGATCAATCCACTTTAGCACAAAAATAGAAAAATAGAATAGTTTTAATGCAAGTTAGCACATATGCAGACACCAACCTCATCGAGCTGCATCAAACCATAGATTGACACTTCCACATGTACACACACATCAGATCAGTACATCACAGGAAACCTGTATGCAAGTTGCAGTTACTTTCACATCCATGTCATTCTAGCAATGGACCATACAGTTAAAAGGCAATTATATTTTCTCAAATTATCACAACAACAACAACAAAGCCTTTTATTTTCTCAAATTATCACAATGAGAGAAAAGTTTGATGGAGTATTGCAGAATTCATAGGAAGCTGTTTAGACCAATAAGACCGCAAGGACTAACCCAAATTTGTTGGTCTCCTTCATCATTTTCATTTCTTCCTTGTTATATCCATTCTCAAATTGATAATTTGCTCACTTCTGGAAAGCATCGTCGAGGGTGAATGTGAGAAAGAGAGGACTACATCGCTGAGACAGAAATCGCATGGGCTAGAATTGACCTACGGTGCGGCGCTAGGGAGGGGAGATTGAGGTTCACCTATGCCAGGACGAACTGCGGGAGGCCATAGATGAAGGTGGCGGCGGTGTCTTAAGCCGCTGATTCTGACCACCACGGTCCAAGTATCGCGGCACGGCAGGAGGCGTCGATAGCCGCCTCAAGGCCCTTCGGCGCAGGGCGATGCTGATGAGAGGGTGGGCAGTCGAGGTGTGGAGGGACGGTGCCACCGGGTCGAGGGCAAGATTGGGTTGAGACCGAGAAGATCTGTAGATGGAGATTGGAAGAGGACAGTTATACGAGAGGAGGATCAGGATCGTGGACTGCGGGCATTTGTTCGCCAATATTATTAGAAAAAAAATAATTTCATTTAAAGCCATTTTAAAAATAACATAGTGTAAAAATTATTATTAAAAATTCTAAAATTTTATTATAAAGTCGCACATACAAAGTTAAAGGTATGAAACGTCTTGTAAATCTAAATAAATGTAAGACCGAAATAACCATGATTCCTAGAAAAAAAAAGACAAATAATTAACGTTAGGATAAAATAAGTCCTAAATTGATAAAAAAATCAATATTGACGAAATATAGATCAAAATTTTAATTTCTTAAGAAAAATTATAATGACATACTTATGTATTTTCACATAAAATTTAAAAAGTTTTGAAATGTGGCACGTTAATGAATATATCAAGCATGTTGAAAAATTTCAATAATTTGAAAACACTATTCTATTAGACCTTTTTCTCAAATTTGTATCATTACATTATTGAGATAAAAATGTAGAGGCTAGATATATAAAACTCTAACCAACTAATTAAGCTAAGGTAAGCAAACATAGCCCACCATTGTACAACTATATACATTGATCAATGTAGAGGCTAGATATATTAATATATTTCCTCTTCTAAAACCGGCAGATAGAACACTATTTATGATCCGGAGTGGCGGCTAAAAATTTGTGATCACGTGGCGGCTAAAAATTTTGTGGAGACAAGCGTGGGCGCCAAAAACTTTCATGATCCTATAGTCACAAAGAAAAAAATTTAGCCGAGAGAAACGACGGGTTTCCTTGTCTATTGCGATTAAAACAAAACAGAATTGACACATAAACAAATGCAATTGATTAGCGCAATGGCTAGGCTCCTTCAGTTTGATCCTCAACAACCGTGATCAAATCCCATGGGGATCCAATTTTTTTGTTGTTTTTACAACATTTTTAGTTATTTGTTCCTATTTTGCTTTCTCTATTTAATTTTTTTGCCATTTTAACCTTTGTTTAAATTTAAATATATAGTACAACCATGCCATTACAATTTTAAATGATTTAAACTATGTGCAACTATGCATTTATCACAACTATGAACATCTCTCACTTACACCATGATTACATGTGAGACTTGTTCATGTTTCTGAAGGATATATATCACCAAATTCTCTAAAACATTTGAAAATTTTATGTCAAGATCGTACACCAAAATGAGTGGTCCATACAAGTTTTAGATTTTTCTACCTATCATAGGTTTTGTTTTCATTTTTCCTTCAATTTACCATAAAATAATCACATTAATATGTAAAAATGTGCAGAAAATTGTATAAATGCACACAACATCATAGTTTGTCGCCATTACCGTGTCATTAATTTTTCAAATGATTTGGACAAAGTGTCACTATGGATCCATCACAACCATGAACCTCTCTCACTAACTCACATGGCTCTATGTGAGACATCTTCATGGTTGTGAAGGATGTGTATCAAAATATTCTCTAAATCATTTGAAAATTTTATGTCATGATTGTACACCAAAATGAGTGGTCCATACAAGTTTTTAGATTTTTCTACCTAGCATTGGTTTTTTTCATTTTCCTTTCAATTTACCATTAAATAATCACAATAATAGGTAAAAATGTCCAGAAAATTGTATAAATGCACACAACATCATAGTTTGTCACCATTACCATGTCATTAATTTTTCAAATGATTTGGACAAAGTGACACTATGGATCCGAGGGCGGGGCGGTGGCGCGGGAGGATGCCGGCGTCTTTGGCATTGACGAGGGCGGGCGCAGCGTTGTGCGTGGCCGTGAGCCTCACACCTTCACCTCGATCTTGGCGGCGCCAGATCCTCCCCGAGCTCCCGGACGTCCACGGATGCCGGCGCGGCATCGTCTCTGGCGCGGTGCGGCGGATGGAGCGGCGTCGGCAGCCAAGAAGACGGCGTGGACCGGAGAAGGGGTGCGCGGCGGCTCAGCCCGGGGCGACCAGCGGGCGGGGGGGGTTGAGGGCGGCGGCGAGATCGGGGCGGGTTCCTTACGACGGCCGGAGCGGATAAGAGGGACCGCACGCTGGTGGGGGGGGGATGGCGGGGGTGGGGGTCGCGGGTTAGGGTCGGGGATGCGGTGCGGGGTGAGGGAGTGGGAAGATGCGAAATGGCCAATGTACCCTTGCCAACAAAAAATAGAAAATCGTCGAGGAAAATGGGAGGAAATTCCTAGTATTGTAAAAGAGCTCATTCTTATTTACCGAAGATATATTCTCATCTTTTATAGAATCCTATGTCGTCTGAGAGACCCAATATTAAATCAAGCTGAGCAAGTCAATCCAAAATTAAATTTCATCCATACTAAATAAATTTCTCCCAGCTAAATACCTCCCTAATCCCAACACACCCTTGGACCGTAAGGATGAATTCAGATTGTACATATGAATTGAATTTAGATGAATTTGGATAGCACTATCTACGATAAATTCACAGGATCCAGAAACAAATATTATCGGCCACATGTCATTATTTATATAAAAATAAAATTTATTTATGTGTTAATGTTAACTTTTAAAATTAATGTTGCCATTACTTTAAAATAGATGAAATCGTGGGCCAGTAATTCCTCGTATTTATCTAATATTTTTACTGTTGGACTTGTTCCCCACAAAAATTATCTATATGCTCCACATATTTCATTCAATTAAATTTGGGGGCCACGGAATTCCGGCAGGCAGCAGCGTTTTCCCTCTCTTCTTTGACCGGATTTTCCACTCCGCGTTCAGTTGCCGCCGCCCATCGAAAACCACGAAAATTTCGAGGCGCGCGCTCTCCTCCCGCGAAACAATTTTGAGAGCGCGCTCTCCTCCCCCGAAAAACAACTAGGCCGCTAATTACTCTCCCTCTTCCTAATACACGGTTAATATTTCACTAATCCGCATCACGGTAAAACAGGAGGCGCCCCCTATCCTACCGGTTCTCCAATCCATCGCATCTTCTCCACTCCGGCGCGATGGAGAAGACAGCATGCGCCGCCGCCGTCGTCGTCTACTACCGGTAGGGCGCCGCCGCCGCCGCCGCCTCCGCGGAGGCCGTGTACAAGGAGGTCGCCGTCACCGTCACCGCCTCCTCCGCGGAGGCCGTCTACCAGGAGGTCGCTGCCTCCTCCGCGGAGGCCGTCTCCTCCCTCCATGAGATCGCAATCTCCTCCGTCCAGCAGGAGGTTCTCCACGCAGTCCAGCCCTGAATGTGTCATAGACACATCTCATCGCCGACAAGATTGTCCCGAGAAGCAAAAAGATGACCAACCCAGGTACCTGTCGATATCTAGTTTAATTATGTGCTGCCGTGCTGGTATTGTTTTGCATGCATGCCGGCTGGGCTGATCGATCGCTCAATCCATTCCTACGACTGGCTTTTTCTCCAAAGTGTCAAAAGAACCGAACGTATGTAAGTGTGGTTGATCATATGGTTCATATGCCTCGGCTTGTGATCCAATCTCATCAGAGGAAAAAAAGATAAGGACACAGGTGTATATATGTGTCACTGCATCAAGTCCTGTCATCACTCATCAGCAAATCAATCTAGCTTTTTTTTCTTAATCCTGATAATGGAGAAAATGCAAAAATGCAAGCCTTTTGTATACCATTGTCTCACAACACACTGAGTGCAAAAGAATACCATTGCTCAAAAACACAGCCTTTTGTATCATTGTCATAGCTAAATGCAAGCCTTTTGCAAAAGAATTTCTGATGCTAGGATCACTGATCAGATCTCTGCCGTCATATGCATCGCTGCTAGCACTTGTGTCCCTGTCGTAAGGTGCAGGGTTCAAATTGCTTGTGTTGTTTAAAACTGAACATTTCAGGCTACAAAGAACTGAACCAAAGTAGTCATCTCGGCTGCAACATTTATGCTCTTTCTCTGTATACTTGCCTACTATGGTTTGGGTTTCCGTCCCAGGCATACATTTATTTCTGCTAGGATTACTTATAAGCTAAGGTCAATTTGCTTTTTGACATATTTAATAGCACCATGAATTACTAAGTGGAGACTCATTTTAATTTATTTTGTTTACCGCTGAATAAATGACACTGATATCAAGTACACATAGGGGGACTGCCTACATACAATGGTGATGCATGAGTAAGCTGCAGTCGTATACATAGGGTACTGCCTACATACAAATGTACCAGAGCTATCAAGTACAACATAATTAAAAAAAGACTAGAATAGCAGAAACATCTGATTTTTAATTTTGTTTCACCACCATATATCTTTTGCAGAGAACTTAAGTTCGTAGCATATATATAATTGAGGTGGAGCTTCCGCTAGAGCTAGACTTAGTGATGGCGAGGACAGCTTGTTATGGATGGCTTAGGGTTTAGACTACACAAATAACACTAATATCTTCTGCTGTAATTTGACAAATAAACCATGTGTGATCACGATTCAAATTCACAAATACCCTCTGACTCATTTTGCAAATAGCATATGCTAGCTGCTGTAATTTTTATATGTAAGTTTGGAACATCGTTAATTCTTTAAGTGAGATGTTGGTCCCATCTGGATAGATATGGGGACTTACAAATAGCATATGCTAGCTGCTGTTTTATTCATTTATCTCAATGTCATAAATATCTCAGAAATGCTAGCATTCAACCGTCGATTGCTTTTTACCTCTCAACATGCTTTGCTAGGAATCATATTTGCATGATTAACATGGACTTGGATTTTTTTGAGGAAGTAATCACTACATGAATCTAATTGATACAGGTTGATTTCAAAGTATCCATTTTACCCAATTCTTGGCAAAGATCCGACCGAAGCCAACTTATGAATGAACGAATTGAAGAGCAAGCTCGTGCATCTGCATTACCAGCAGCAGCCCAACAGAAAAATAGTGAGATGCAAGCTGAGGTAGAGAAGTTAAAAGAACAACATACCGTTCAAGCCGCTGAGAGGGAGAGTGACAAGGAAAAAAAAATTCAGCTGCAACATCAACTGGAGAGTACAAGTAGCAAGATAAGAGAAGAGCTAAGAGAAGAACTAAGGCAAGAGTTTTTTTTTCACTACTGAAACAACACAATCAAGCACCGCCTTTGGTAATAATAGTACTTCTTAATTGTTACCAACATCATTGATTTTAGTAAAGCTTCATTGCTAATGTTTCTCCATATAACTCCAATGCAAGAATGTTGCACCAACCACAACAGCCTCTCAACCTGTAGAAACAACTACTCATCCTTCAGAACTCACAACTAATGCTACTGGTATTGAAAATAAGGTTAGTGGAAATGAAGGTGTAGATTTAGCACAGGTATTATTTTTTGATAAATGCAAACTGCAATGTAATGGATACCTACATTTAATCAGGCATAATGTGTGAATCCTTTTTTTTTATAATATGAAGGCTGGTACAGAATCTGCCTCTAGCACACATAATGAACACTGCTATTGTTCCCACTCCCATCCAAGGATCGGAACAAGTGCAACAGGTAATATACTTCAAAATTATCACCTGTAGTTGAACATATTCTCAAAATTGCTAAGTGGTGATTGCTCCTTCAAATCTTTTGGTTTTTACACACTTGTAGCACATAGTGTATTGTTGAACAAACGAGAAGAGTATCCAACATAGTCGCCTCACTCGTAGCGCCAACAGATCACTTTTCACAAATGATAAAGATAGAAATGATGATACAGTGACATTTATTACATCACAAGCACTAACGAATACTGCTGCAAATAAAAGGCGACAATGCAAAAAGAAAGGAGGAAAGGTATGAGCATTCAAGTGTCATTTTAAGTTGTCCACATTATTAACATGAGCTTTTTCACTTATACATGTATGTAATCAGAAGTTCATGCCTTGTGTGTTTATGGTTTGGCTTCATTATCCATTCTATTTGTTAAATCCAAAAATGTTAGTGTCTATCATGTGTTGTTTATGTTTGATTCCAAGCTGTAACTATATATATTATTACTAATGCATGTCATTTTAACCTTTTTAGGAAGATCAACCTTGAGGGAGTCTTGGCAAAGGTGAAATGAATCAAATATTGTGCAACAAGAAAGATGTCATGTTGTTATGTGCTAAGAGACATGTATTTCTATTTATGATTGCCTAGTTGTAGCATAAGTTAGTGGTTTGTAATGCAGTTCAACTTTGCAATTACCTATTTGGAAATAGGAAGGCTTTTGACTTCCTTACATTGTACAAACGATTGAATGCTTAGGATCCAAGTTATTAATATGATTGCCTTTATGTGCCATTGAATTTTGTAATTTTATAAATTTATGTGCAACGAATTTGATGCAATAAATCTCATGTCGGTGAAATAGTTTGTATTGCATCCAAGCTCATGTTGATGTGATAGTTCGAATTGCATCGTATCTCATGTCGATGCAATAGCTCAAATCACATCAAACATAGCGTCGATGCAATAGCTCGAATTGCATCGAACATAGCGTCGATGCAATAGTTCATATTGAATCGAACCAAAATGGTGATGCAATAGAACCTCTTGCATCGGATCAAATTGGTGATGCACAAGATTATATAGCATCGAACCTAATATTGATGCAACATAATCTCTTGCATCGAACAATAGCTGTTGCAATAGATGTATTGCATCAACATGATTTCGATGCAATAAGATATTGCATCTCTCAATTTTGATGCAAGAGGCGATGGATGGGCGGCGCAATAGTTGCTTCTCGCATCAACCACAAGCAACCGATGCGAGAGGCTATTGCATCAAGAGCTCTTGCATCGGCTCGCATCAAACACAAAATTGATGCGACACCAAGTTATCACATCAATTTAGGCCCTATTACATCAACAAAATGCCGATGTAACAGGGTAAAAAATTAGTACGGTCTTCGAGTAGCCTATGTGCAAGGTTCTATTATAACTATAACTATTAGTTGCACACATAACCAACCACTATGAACATCTGAAATATGTAAACTGAAATTCAGAACTAACTTTGTTATTTGTACGGTCTTTGAGTAGCCTATGTGCAAGGTTCTATTATAACTATAACTATTAGTTGCACACATAACCAACCACTATGAACATCTGAAATATGTAAACTGAAATTCAGAACTAACTGTTATTTGTAGTAGATGACTATTTAACTGTAGTATGAGAGAAAACCTGTAATTTGGCTTGAGTTTCTTGAAAATAAATGGATGTCTACATTTGCTGATTACAAATCCATACTACACGAGAGCTTCACATATTTTCTCCACTTGCCTAATTGCATCTTTGTTATATTTTATTAGGAAAGTGTTGCGCAGTCTTTGGCTTGAGTTAAATGGTTCTCTACATAACCTGGTGGATATGCTCTAGTGTTTATTTGGGGATATAGTAGCTTCATATTGAGATGTAGGACTTTTCTAGCAATTTTGTTTCTTTGCTAAGTTTCTGTAGCATCATACGGTGTACAAGACAAATTTGGATGTAATAAATACTGACATTAATGTGATATATGTATTTACATATTTTCATGTGACAAGTGGACACTATATTAAGCTTGAATCTGGGTTTGATATGTGATAAATGTTTTCTCATTGTATTTTTTTTTGTTATATTAATATAGCCTTGTTGAACAATCTGTCGCTATAAATACATCAAACATTGGATAATCTGTCGCTAAATGCTTGTTAATTGATTATCTGTCGCTAAAGAATAGCACGAGACTGTCCAACGCTACAAATATTCAGAGGGTGCAAATCTATCGCTAAAAGTACTGTCTGACGCTAAAGATTTTAGTAGCAGGACGTACACCGGCTATAGAAATCTGTCGCTATAACTATTTAGCATCAGACCGTCTGTCGCTGTAACCACTTTCAGCGTCAGATCATCCATCTCTAATATTGGTGTTGTGCCATGAATGCAGAGGCAAGCGTGTAAAAGCGCACTGACGATATAAATCATTATGAGAACGTCCTTCTTGAACATATTACCAGAGCAGCAAAAGTAAGTGATCTGCTTATAAATAATTTTGAGAATCCCTTGGACACCTATATATACGTGGGTGTACTCTGTTCCATGGTCACCGAGACCCTGTAGCGTTTAGGGAACAATTTTGCTCCAAGTACAATTGCCGGGGATTGATCAAGTACAAATAACACAACATCACAACCTTTGTGTTTTTCTTGGTAACAAACAATATATTCTTATATATCACATGCCTCTCCTACGAGCTGGTTCAGCTTTTCTATCGACCTTGTAGCACCAACTCACCATGCCCTTTCTCAGATAAAAGAGCATGAGGCCCTCTTATCAAAAAGCGTTAGGCCCTCTGAAACCTAAATTGTATATACAGCATACACATACATTTGTAGTGTGCATGGGAAGCGTTGGGAAGACTTTTCCATCAAAAACTCTGGGAAAGACTAGATGGAACTCTTATGTAGGAGACTGAACTAGCTAGAGATGCTGACCCGAATTTGTGGCTGGGGACAGGTTTGCTAAATTTAGTAGCTGAAATGGCTAACATTGAACTTTCCAAGGAGAGGGATGTGTTTAGTTGGGTCCTACATACTCATGGTGAGTTCTCTATGCAGTTGACATACCTGTATTTGAGAAATCAAGTTACCCATTTTCTATACTATAAAAGAACAAATGAATTGTAGAACACATGTCTCAGTCTCCACCATTGGATTTGTCGAGATTTAACATCCAACGGTTGTTCTTGGTGACAAACCTTAGGTTACGTTGTTTTCCTTCGTCTCTTCCGTTGCGGTCTCCACGCCCGTAGCCTTCCCTCGCGCCGCGCTCGCAAATCACGCGAGTTGTCGCGAATCTTAGTTGCCATCCATCGCCTCCTCTCTTCCTTCAGTGTCCTCCTTGCGCCACCCCTCCCTTCAACCATCCCAAACCACTGCACCGTTATAATATTTATGGATCCGTGCCATAGCCGCCTCCATGCGTCATCCGAGACGTGGATCTGCCGCGGGAGGGCCATCCACCGGGACCCGCCTTGCCACCCTAGGATCCGCCTTGCCCGCGCATGGATCCGCCCTTGTCGGCGTAGATCCCCATTGGGTGGTGTGTCGCACCTGGATCTGTCGTTAGAGGACCGGCCCCACATGGATCCACCGGGATCCGCACTTGGCTGGCGTGGAGACGCAGCCGATTGGTGTGTCGCGCGTGGATGCACCGTCAGAGGACTGGCTCCGTACGGATCCGAGCTAATCGAGGCCCTTGCCCGGCGTGGAGAACCGCCATGCGCCGTCGCGTGGGTAGAGGAGGGAGGGGCAGCGCGGTCGTTTGTTGGGATGTGGCATGGAGAGGGGCGATGGGATGGCGCCATTGCTCGGTGTCGGGAACAGAAGCGTGGGAGAGAGGGAGATAAGTGTGGATAGTAAAACCTAACTCTTGTATATGTATATATGACCCGATAGCCAGGTCGGTTTGGGCTTGGCGATGGGCCTGAGGGGATTTCTGTGGCAGGCCATTTTAACAGGTCCGCCTCGGAAAATGGATGCATTTTCAGTGGTGGGCTACTTATAAAGGCCCACCTCTGTTAATCAATTTTAAGAGGCGTGGGCCACATTGTCTTCCGCAGGCAGCATCAGTTGTCTCTCTGTACGCAGTAAGTAGCATTGTTAGTTTCTATGATACCGCAGTCTTCTAAACTGCTGTAGCGACCTATTGTATCACCGTCACCTTTAGCAACACTGTGTATCCACGCCTAAAGGATTAATGTAAAAAGTTCCCCAATTAGTGAGCTGCGAGTTCTTGCTTTACAGATTAGTCTCGGCATCAAGAAAGATTGCTCCAAGGAAAAGAATGCACGCTGCAATGATAACAGTACACTGGATTACATTTTTACTATTTTATTTTTAAATTCAACTATTTCCCCATGCCAATATAGAGAAGAGCACAAAAGGTTCCTGTTTACAGTTTAGTCTTGGCATCAACACAGATTGCTCAAAGAAGCAGAGTGCATGCTAAAACAAGATAACACTAGTCACTCTATTCCAAAGCAGACGGAACATTGAATTATTGTTATACATTTATTTTAGGAATTAACTTTTTCCCACTCAAATATACACGAGTGCACACAAGAGTTGCTGGAAAACATTGGAGGAACTTTTAATAGACGTTACACTTTTGTATTGACAGCCACTTAAGATCATCGGTTCTCATACATTTTGAGGAGCAGAGCGCTTATATATCACAGTAGTTGCTTCCCTTCTACTGCAGGTAACATGATGACATATTCAGGAACTATTGGCCATATATATCAGAGTGGCTACTGCTTCCCTTCTACCATATTTGACATGGTTTTCATATACAATTGGTTAACAATTTATGGTTTTCGTTCACTTAGACTTTATTGTAAGCACTGGCCTTGGGAGGTATTAGGAAATGTTAGATCAGACTCTTGGTGACGGTCGTTCATTTGGTGAGGGGCAGTCTTGGTGCATCCAGAGGTGAAGAATGCTGGTGATCTGTTTTGGTGGTGTCTTACGCTAGGGCCCTGCAATTGATTGAGCAAGAGCGTCCTCGTTGACTAGTTCTCATTTTTTATGTTCTACACGATGGAGAGACTCATGCTAAGCCTGGAGCTGACGGAACGTTGTTGGAAGCTTGATTGGGTTGCTATGCTCATCTAGTCCACGGAATCCTTCAGGCTGCATTAGACATCATAAATCCAAATCCTAATAGCATGTCAATTAGTGCAAGAAGGCAAAAACCTTGATTTTTTGCAGCACAAGCCATTTTCCTCCTCGCTCTGTTATGAGTATAACGTGTTAAACGAAATGTAGACGAACTTATCATAGTAATAATTATTGGGGGTGAGTTTGCGTGCGTGTTGAGCGTCTGCGTTCTATTGTGTAATCTCAAAAAAATATTGGAAGTAACTTTTAATAGTGAAAGATCGAAATAGCACCGCTGAAATTCGCTCTTACAAAAAATCGAACACAAGAATCAAGAACATGAGGAGTGCTACTACCTAGACCACTTATGCAAAACAAATATTGACCACACCATTTTATTATATTTTAGCTAATTGATAGACATGTAAATTATACTGTATAGATTACCATTCCATATGAACTGAAGAATACTATGTGGTTATTGTCCACTTGCTGCTCTATGCCTATATTCTGCAGGTAGCCAACATGGCAGCAGAAGTTGTCATGTCGACATGCCTCTAGAATTTGCTAAAATCTATTGCTCAATGCTATTCAGTCTCACAAAAAAACATGCTGTCAGCAGCAATAACAGAGAAGCCACCACCTGATTAATTTGTTCCTTTGCCTCAATTGTACTATAAATTTTATAGCTGTCCCAAGATTGACACTTCTCCCGATTAAGCTATTCCTCTGCTTCAATTGTAGTGTAAGTTTTATAGTACCGTTTACCTTGTGATGTTCAGTAATATTTCACAAGAAAATGTTTTTTTTTCAACTCCATGATTTTGAAAACTGCCTCATGCTGAGAAGTCTGGCACATGCATAATGCCAATTAAAATTTGAAAATACAACTCTAAAGCAGCCATGACTTTCTCTATATAATGAAACAAAGATGTTTTGTTTCACAAAATGGGAAAAATTTCTATCTTGGTTTTTAATATTATAGCTTCAAGAGAACAACAGATCAAAATACATGAATGTACTAGTTCCAGTTTAGGCATATCACACTCCAGTAAACATTAGTAAATAAAGATATCTCAGAACAGAAGTGACTGTTGTACTCACAGTTGTACAGTTGCAGAGTCTCAGAGCCCGTGAAGTGTAGGAGGTGCAATAATGGGTGATACCCTGGGTCTTATATAGTAGGGGTTGGTCCTGGTATCAGGGATGCAGAGGAAAAGAAAACAGAGCACGGTAGGAAATTTTGAGGGACCTTGGGCCATATATATCAGAGTTGTCGTTGTGTTACTTCTACCTCCAAATTTACGTTAAGTATATATAGCTACAACCAAACTGCTAAAAAAGATCATGTATATGAAATATATGCTTTTGCAAAGCGTTATCATATATAATTAGTTAACAACTGATGCTTTTATGCATTGGGCTTGGGAGGTATTAGGAAATGTGAGATCGCATTGTGTTCGGTTGGTCGTTCATGTGCTTGTTTACTTTGCTGTATGCCTGTACGCATCGGTCGTCCTTGTCTGGAGGCCTGACATTGCCCTCTTGTGAAATCTCTACATGCTCAGCCCTAGCTGCCTACCATAGTGCTTGCACGAGTTGTCTTGAAATATCTACATGCTCAGCTCTTGTTGCCAACCACAGTGCTACACGCAGCCAGTGACTGTCACGCCTGGTTTTCCAAAGGAGACCAGACTCGTCATATGTGTGTCCAGGAAGTCCACACATATAACATGGAACAGATAAATATCAGAAAAACAATGCTTTAAAGCGTAGAAACAACTAAACAAACACTCACAATTATCAGAGTAACGGGGAAGGAATGGAGAGCATAAGGTGCACATTTGATTGTACGTATAAGAGAGAGGAATATATGTTTTGTGCATGCACGATTTGAAGAGGAACTAATAATGGAGTATAAAATGGTGCTGTTAGGAGAGAATTAAGGAGAAGATTACAAGAGACATGTAAAGGAGGTGATGCCAGGGAATTAAGAGAGTAAACATTATATGTTTTCTATTTTTGCATGAGGAAAAGACACCGAGACATGGCTGGAGTTACATGCAGTTACATGCAATTGAGAGGTGAGATACAACAATTGATGGAGTCAAGGAAATAAAGAGAGGAATTGTCCCTGCATGAGGAAGGGAGAGAATAGCTGTCGGTGGAGCACAAGATGCTAATTGGCCATGCATAGTCCTCGAATTGAAAAGAAGGAGTTAGATATTGCATTTTGTGCATGTGGGGAACAAATAAGGTGTCATCAAGAAGAGAGAGCTGCACGTCCATGTGAAAAGGGAAGAGAAAACAGAGGATGTGTGGCTTGAGCTGGTTCAGTTTGGGCCAAAGCAAGAGGAAGAGAGAGGTTTAAGCCCATTAGCATAAAAGAGACAATTTGGGCTACTATTCATCATGAAAAGAGAGAGTGGGTCAACACAGGTTTAACCTATAAGATCATTTGTACGAACAAATGAGAGAATGTAAAAGATTGTCCCAAAGAATTCATAGACACCAAAATGACTGAGAGCTCGAGAATAAAAAAGAAAGGAGAGAAGGGGTCATTCTAGATTTTTGTAGGATGTCACCAAATGACATGATTGGAGTTTTGGATACTGGTTTGGTATTTGGGGAGATCAAGGTGGGATCAAAGCCTAAGCGCATTTGAAAACATTTAAATTCATTTTACACATATAAAATCTATGCATAGGCATGAATGCAACAAACCCATTAAATTAAGTTGCAAAAGTTTTAGAAACTCACATTTTCCACTATCTAGAATATCAGCAACTTAACTAAAGTTTATAAATTTTAGGAAATAATAAAATTATTTGTTGTTGTTATTTAGTGTTTGCTACATCACATCCCAAAATAGGAATTTTAGGGTGTGACAGTGACCGATTCTTGATGGAATGGATACAGCAACATTGGTTTCTGCAGGCACCATCAGTCGTATCTACGCAGCAAGTGGGATTGTCAGATTCAATATGATACCGCAATTGTCTAAACTACTGCAGCGACTTACCATATCACCGTCACCTTTAGGAACACTGTGCATCCACGCTCAGAGGATGAATGTAACAAGTTCTCCAATTATTGAGCTGCAAGTTCTTGCTTTACAGATTACTCTCGGTATCAAGAAACATTGTTCCACGAAACCGAATGAATGCTGCAATGACAACAGTAGACACTTTACTCGAACGCATAGATAATTTAATTACATTTTTACCATTTTATTTTTAAATTCAATTTTACCCCATGCCAATATACAAAAAAGAGCACACAAAGTTTTGTTTACAGTTTAGTCTTGGCTTTCACACATATTGCTCAGAAGAAATAGGGTGCATGCTGAAACGAGATAACACAGTCACTTTTTTCCAAAGCAGATGGATCATTGAATTATTGTTATAGACTTATCCTAACAACTGACTTTAGTGCACACAAGAGTTGCTGGAAAACATAGGAACGTTTAATAGACATCATGCTTTAGTATTGAATGTCACTTAAGATCATCTGGTCTCGTACATTTTGAGGGGCAGAGGACTTATATATCAGAGTAGTTTTTTTCCTCCTACTGCAGACACCATAGTAGCGTACAAAACTACAAATAGACAGTCCAAAAGGCTTATGAGCAGTAGGCAGGGTTATTAAGCCCCAACAGAGTCTAAGATAATTTCTATCAGGGAACCTAAAACAGAACACATGAGGGCATTTTAGGAACCATTGGACATATATATCAGAGTAGCTACAGCTTCCCTTCTATCTCCAGATTTACTCCTAGTTCTACGAAATAACTGGGTGTAAGGGCTTTAGGCTCTGTTCGGCTGATTTGGGCTGATGGCTGATTTTGGCTGATTAAATAGTATTTTGTGAGAGAGGATAAGCTGAAACAAGCCAAGCCAAGACAAGCCGAACAGGCTCTTAGTCCATTGTTGGAGACCTTTAGTCCCGGTTGAGTGCCTTGGGGCGCGTCGCCCACGGACCTTTAGTCCCGGTTGTTGGCATGAACCTGGAGAAAGGAAGCTTTATCCCCGGTTCTAGTTGAGAATCAGAATCCTAGTGTATTTTGCATCCGAGAATAGACCTCGTTTGTGGAGTAGTGTTAGTTGCGGAACGCCATGACTGGCATCATCATTGCCAATGTCAACAGTGACCAAGGGCGAGATGTGAGAGAGTAAATCACTGCAGTGGCCTGTTGTTTCAGACTATAGGAGTGACCGGCATGCCCTTTTTCATTTTGTTGAGGTTGAAGATGAAGGGAATAACAAGCATTAGCTACTACAGAGTTAATTATTCATTTGCTGCTGGTTCAGCTTTGCCTGCTATACATTAACATTAACCTGCTATACCTTAATTAAAGTAAGGTGGCTGTGAATATATTTTTACGGGCATTAGGGTCAGGTCCCAGGTTGGCTCACACATAACTCTGCCATTATTGTCCATCCGGAAATGCTTAAACTCTTCAGGTGCCCTGTTGAAAAAGATCATTAATATGCTTCTTATAAGAAGCTGATTGCTAACTCAAGGTTGATGCAAATACCTGATTTTTACCTATAATCAAAATCATATGCAAATGGCATAGAATGCCTTCAATGAATTCAACATCATAGTAGAATTGAAGACTCCTTTTGACTTAAATATCGTGGAACCACACAATTAAACTAGTTTAACACTTTTCTAGACAGGTTAGATGATATACTCATAATATGACAGAGGTCATGATATCCTTTGTATGCTTATATATACCTCGATGCACTCTTTTCCTCTGTCGTGGCAACCTTATAGCTCCGAGAAAACAAGTTTGCTGAGATCTACAGCCAATGGAGGATGGCACATATAGGACTGGGATGCATCACGAAATTGCCTATCTTGCCATTTCTGCCTCTGAAATTGCCTGTTAGAAGCTCCTGAACCTCAGCTGTTCTGCTTTCATGTTTTGGTGCTCTGCGAACCCTGAATTGTACTCACAAAGATATGTACATATATTCCAAATTCCTATACAGGATAGAAGAAATGGCACCAGCTTGCAAATCGCCTACGAAATATTCTTTGTACCGCCCCTAGAAATAGGAAGCCATTTCTACAGAAGGTTGATATTACAAGCAGCCCTAACCAAATGAGCTGCACAATTAAAAACTTAGATGTACCGCCAAAGCACATCAAAATTTACCACCGTGTGTCGTAACTTATCTATTCCACTGCACTTTTTTTTCTGGAGAAATCCCACTAACTCTCTCTTCTACTTGCACCTCCCTCTGCCTGGGTTATATCGTTCAGCCTCCCTCCCCAGCGGCTAAGAATTAATTATTGTTATACATACTGTATTCTTGTAGATAATGGTCAATGTTTCTGTCTGAAATTGACGCTTGCAGCTAGTATGTGTTAGAATATCTTCATACATGCTGGAAGAACCGTTTTCATGTTCATCAGAGAATTCACTAGGTGAAAATGAAAATCTAATCCCTTACTCTGTTTCTTCAATATCTTAGAGCTACACAATTCACAACCTACTCTAGCTGTTTGCCTTGTCTTATAACCTGTTCATAACTTAAGTATACATGATCGTGCAGCCAAGAATATAAACACAGTCCAAGTGATAAAAAGTCTTATACAGGATGCTGCCTGTGTTTGTTTTCTTAAAATTTAATGGGCCACATAAACAAGCCAACACTGCATATATATATTCATGCTTTCCCATGACCAATGATGACAGAGGTCACCGCCATCTGTGTTCCTTCGACTTATCTAAAAAGGACATTGGTGCTGTCTAGTAAAGCAGCAAATTAATGCTAGGATTCGATTTGATACCTAGAAGACTGATTCCAAAATTATGCTATTATTTTTCAATAGCTAGAAATCTACTTGTCCTACATCACCGCTATTTCAGGCTAGCATATCAGTACGCAACGGCATTTCTATGCTATATATAAGCATAGAAACTGCAGTTATATATAACTAGAGGTAGAGACTAGAGAGCGATCTGAACATCACAAATCCCAGTTATATATAGCAATAAACTGCAGAGGCACCAGGTATTCCTCAAAGCCTGTATATGTATGTGAGAAACGTTCTGTAGCTTTAGAAGTAAAAATGATCCATGTGATGCATGGGGGTCTGAATCCATAGGTTTGAGAAACATCAGGATGTTTCGTGTGAGCATTACAAATCTCTTGCTTGGTGCGAAATGCCACAACATTTGTGCAGGATGCCCGAGGAGTAGATTGGAGTAGATAGGAGCACGGAGCAGCAAGCCGACGAGCAAGGCAGCATGCAGCACCATGACGGAGGAGTAGATTGCCGGAGGAGAACGCGGCCCAAGCAGCAAGTCCGAGCTTACCGGCCTACGAACAACCACTACTACAGATTCGTTTCATCACTACGCCCGGCATCACTGGTGGAATTTAATCCACCGGCGTGTTGAATCTTGCCCGGCAATGATGAACCGTTCATGCGAGGGAAACTTCGAAACTCCATGGATTCGACAAATTCGGCGGTGAAGACTCAGATCACCACGGGTTGAATCGTTCCCCGGCAGTGGTCTTGATGGACCGCGAGATCACTGTGGGTTTGAATTAGAACGGCGATTTCAAGATTGACACAGCGGGTTGAATTAGAACCGATAGCGATTTGGGAGGGGAAGCAAAAGGAACCGATAGCTTCGCGGGGAAGCAAAACAAGCGATAGAAACAGAACGGAGATGAATTAAAAATGACTTTGGAGTCATTATATATTACTAGATAATTATATATTACTAGATAATATATTTTACAAAACGAAAAAAAAAAAAAAAGCGCGGCGCCATCGCCTCGCCGCCCGCCAGCCGTAGCGCCGCCGCCGCCGCCGCCATCACCTCCGCCGCCCGGCCACCTAGGCCTCGTCGTCGATGCCCCCCTGCGTCCTCGCCGCCCGGCAGCGTTCCGCCCGGCGGCTGCACAGAGCTCCGCCCGGCTGGCGGTATCCCCCGGCGAGGATGTCGGCCATGGCCTCGACCTTGAAGGCGTAGAAGTTCGCCTTCTCCACCAACGGCCAAGCCACCGTTGGCGAGGCGACTTCTTCGGCCAGGCCGGTGAGCCCCGGAGGGCGTCGTGGAGGCGCCCCCACGCGGTGAAGACAAGCTCCTCGTTGGTGTAGACGCCGACCATCTCGTTGATGAAGAAGAAGCTAGCTGCACGGGGTTTATGGAAAGAGAGAGAGGCAAATTAGCGATGGAGATGGTACCAAATCGAGGCGTTGTTATATAGTAGCAAGCCATGGAATGCATGCTGGCCATTGTCATTCCCAAGACACACGGCGCCATGAAAGCGATCAACGGCGACGACCGCTCATCCAATGGCCGTCGCGATCGTCCCGTCTCCCCACAAAAGGCCGACCCGGCTCTGGCGTTTCTTGTAGCGTTTCCAATGGCCGCTTCACCGGCGGCGGCACGCGGCGTTTCCCAACACCCAATCCCGAAATCCCCGGTTCGATCCCCAACAAGCCGCTTTTGACCATTTTTTTCAAGAACGATGATCGAGTTTAGCATTGTTATTTTGAAACAAGGAATGCAAGCTTCACATGTTTTACCATTGCTACAAGATCAACCACACGCATTACCTTCGATGCCGACGGGTGAGGGAGCGGGGAGGGAGGGAGGGAGACGATCGAGACTTCTCGTTGGCCGGAGCACGAAAATGACACACTCAACAAGCGTGCATGCGTCCACAACACTGCTGGGCTATTTAAAGAATCAAACTTTGTACCGCCCATCGGATAGCCATCAATTTTTTTTTTTTTTTTTTTTTACCACAATACTTTTGTAGGCTGTCACGTTCACTTAGCGTGTTCACGGTGGCTGTCGCGCTGCATGCATGCCGCCGCTTGGAGAACAGCGTTGCCGGTAGCATTCACTCGCCGGTTAGGAAACCGGCGGTGTCTCACGGGAATCGATGAGAAAAGCACGTGGCACCAGCGGCGGCGTCGGCGGGTTAAATCAATGTCGGTTAAAACACTTTGCCGGGGTGTAGTTTCACACCGGCGGTGATGTGTAGATCACTGCGCCGGTGCATATCGCTCGCGGTGGTATTCTACATCACTGCCGGGTGGAAACTTGACCCGTAGTGATTCAAAATTCAACGGCCGCACGGTTCTCAACTCGACCGCTGACCACTACACCAATCTCGGGCACACTGGCCGCCACGTCCTCCGCATAAACGGCGGTCGACTCTACCACGCCATCTCGCCTATTTAAACGGCAAGGGGGCCGTGTTTTGCACCCGTTTCTCCTCTCTACATTCTTGCATTCTTGGTTCGTCCAAGTAGTTCCTAACCCTCTCCTCAAAATACAGAGGGCTCAGTTTTGAATTTTTAGTGTCATGCATGGGTTTTGGATCTAGGAAATCTTTTTCTCCTTATTTTCATTGTTCTTCGTCCTCGATCTTCTTTGCTAGCAGTACTTTCCAGTTCCACATACATATGGCCTTTCTTTGGGAGACAACCCTCCACATAGAGATATATATGCCTAGTCCAAGAAAATGGTTTACAAAAAAGGTGCTAGAAGAGTCTTACTGATGAAGGAGAGACACGGGGGCTTCCATCTTCTGTGGGTGCCATGATTCAGATCGAACTCTGGACTCATATTAAGAGTCCGGAGTCCTTGTGCTTTGGGGTGCTAGTGTTTAGCCAATATCCCCAGGCACATGGGCGTATAGTATCTGAATCATAAGGTGCATCCATGGAAAAACAATCCTCATTGGACCTAGATTACGGGATTTCATCCTCGGTCCAATGGTCAAGTTTGGGATGAAGACGAAGCTCCCTGTGAATCTCATCCTCCAACCTCCTCAATGAGTGCACATAGCAGCCTCGACAGTTCTTCGACCCCAGAGATGCTACAAGAGACTTACTGAGGTGGTTAAATTTTAATGTGTTTGTACACTTTGATTGTAGCATTGACCTATCTGTGAATTGGTCTTTGTTACCGTATATTTAGTTCTATGTAAGGTCTTTGCTATGGAAATATATGTAATGTAAGGTCTTTGTTATGGAAATATATGCAATGAAATTTCTTATCCGCTTGATATGAATCTTGATTGTCTCTTCGATACCTTTGAGTTTCCATTTTTACCCTTCATCCGAACGTAATAAAGACGGTTGCGTCAATGAAATATGCTGCATATTGTGAGGAAAATTCAACAGATAACCAAAACCCCAGCTTGCGTGAAGCATCTACTGCATACATAGTATGCAAAGAAAGATTGCAACAATGCATGCATGCAAACCGAGTGAAGTGACAACATTTGTGAATTCACTGCCGGATACATACACGCAACCGGTAGTGATATGGTATTCATCACGGCGCCATTCAAATAACCGGTAGTCATGTTGTTATCACTACTACCGTATATCTTAATACCCTAAGGTGATGTACCGCACCGATCAATCGCTATAAATCAATGCCATTCCCTTATCCGGTCATCGTATGTAATTTTTCTAACATTTTTTATTTCTTATTTTACTATAACAAATACATGGACATTAGTTTAACTTAACGTCATTTTTGTTGCATTTATATGTTTCACGAGACTTTATCCCCAATACAATGGCTAGAAACCGAAGCGTACCCACCTAAAAGAGCGAATCTTTGCCAGGACTTTTCCACGTGGTCTCATGTGCCCTAGGAGGCAAATCACCGGGGAGGTCCATGAAAAAAATTCTTGTGTTTCCATGTTTTAATTAGCCTTCTTGTCGCCGGATTTATCTCGAATAAAATCTTAGTAATTAAGATATTTATCATAAAAACCTAAGAACTTGTGTGGGGTCATTTTTGGGTGTACATGGTCGGGAAAAAACTTCAAGCCATTTCCACCATGGAGGATTACACATCCTTCACAAAGGCACACGATCTACCATCGAACCAGGACTATACGGTGTAGTTCCCTGTGCTCCATGTGGTTCATATGTTTGCCGGTGTTGTAGTGGTCTTGTTGGGCTCTAACTTTGATTTCTATGTAAAACTTTCGCCCCACTTTGATAATTTCAGGATACCCAAACTATCGGCAAGAAGAAAACAAGAATGCAAAAGATCAAAGATGACTTCTCAAGGGGAGTAAGCTTCTCGAACCAACAATAGAGGATGAGAGCAAGATCAAGTCCTAAAAAATGCGAGCGAAGGTGGTCGAGACGACTTCGCTGCAAAGATAGGTGGTTTCCGGGAGAATGATGATTGTGGCGAAGGCAAAAGCCAAGAATAAGATGTCGCGAAGACAAGGGGAACATCTTCGCTAGAATAGCCATGTCGTAGAAGTTCATTTCATAATTCTTAACATTTTTGTACAACTACGAAGTCCAGGGGGGCCTATAAATACCCCCTAACCTCCTTTGTAATGGCCATGTTGAATGGCCACTTTGTAAACCATATCATCATCAGTAACATGTTGAGATGAGTATTCACCCAACATCTTGGCGCCACCGTTTGTGTGAGCAAACGATCTATCCCACGACCATCAAGAAATCATGGGAAGACCCCCCCAAGAACAAGTCGGCAACTCCTCTTTGGAAGCAAAGCAACTGAGAGAATGAAGTACCAAGAGCAAGCGAAGACACCGCTTCAAAAGAAACTATCCCAAGCGAAGATCAAAATGAAGAAGCAAGAAAGCTCCAAGAACTAGAGGAAGAACTTATCAAAAAACAGAAAGAACTTGAAGTTTGCAAAGCCGTAACAAGAGAAAAGACCCTCAAGCAAAGAATTGAAGAAGCCGGGCGAGCTAAAGAGATTAAGCGAAAAACTCAACAATCAAGACCGCGAAGTCATCATAATCCGGCGAAGCCAAGACAGACCAAAACAATGAAAAGGCAATAGTAATGTCGATCCGGATTCCCCATTATCGGTGGATTTGCAAACAAAAAATGGCCAAAAGGCTTCAAGTTCAACATTATACCAACTTACGAAGGCTTGACGGATCCAAGACAATTCCCGATGAGTTTTGAAGCAAATGTTGAATCGGGAGGAGACGACGTAACACTAGCAAAGGCACTTATAATGGCAATGAAAGGACCAAATTTCAAAAGTGGTATGCCTCGCTCAAACCAAGATCTCGAGAAAAGTTGGGAGCAACTTAGAACCACCTTGCTAGTCGATTTCCAAGGGTTCCAAAATGATACGGGCTTAACAAGTGATCGACCTATTTGATATCAAGCAATACCCAAAAGAGCCGATAATCCAAAGATTACAAAAGATTCATCCAAATGAAGACTCAAATCCCGAAGTCTCCGGCGAAGTCGTCATCATCGCCGCAATAAGAGGCCTCGTGAGCTCGACAACCTGTCTTCGCACCTCAAAAGAGAAAGACCAACAACCGGCCGCGCAATTATACAAAGAAATCCAAAAGTATGCAAGATCGACGATGATTACGGGGAAGAAAATCGAAGAAGAAAATACACAAGTCAAGCAAGGACAAACAACCAATTCAATATACAACTCGAGTGAAGACCATATTACAACCAATATCAACCACCACTTCGCATAAATCAAATCAACAATGATCAAGGCGAAGATAACAACCTGAGCACAAAATAATCAGCGAAGCCGCTTTAACGGCGAGAAATTTCAATAGCAACCAAAGAGGAGGATACAATCAAAGATTTGGAGAAAGAAGAATCTTGAAACCCGAAGAAATGTATTGCATCATCCATGGCAAAGGGCCGGACATACGTCAAAAATGTGCCCAATGGTGATGAAAAGCATAGAGCAACTACAACAAGAAGGCAAATCAGTACCAAACCGAGAGATCAATAAACTTCTTATCTCAAGCAAGCACTTCACACAATCAAGCATACTTGATCCAAGTTACAATCATCAAGCATTACCAGGACCACCTCCAATATACAATTGTCAACCGCTAGCAATAGCTCCGCCACAATGGACACAAGCACGTAACTTACAACCCGAAGCTTCGGTAACAAACAATATGACAAACCCTCAAAATAATGCCTCACCGCCCAGTATCAACAACAAGTAGAGGCGAGAATAATGACAATATGCGGAGGTAAAAAAGATGGAGCATGCAACAAACAAAGATAGAAGAAACTACTTTCGAAGAGTCAACACAATAACAATGGAAGGTCCATACAAAAAGACAAGATGGTCACACCAACCAATCATTTTTTGAGCGAGGATATGAAGCTCAAAGATTACCCTCACATGGACGCTATGGTCATAGAGGCAAACATTGATGGTTGGGATGTTACAAAAATCGTTGTAGATGGAGGCAGCTCCTCGCTGATATACTCTTCGCGACAACATTAGATGCAATGGGAATCAAAAGACAAAACTTGGGAAGAGCGAGAATATCCGCTAGTCGGCCGGGCGGAAAAAGAATAAACTCAATTGGAAGAATTGTGCTACCAAGATCCTTCAAGACACAAAATAATGCAAGGACGAGAACAAGTGGCATTCGATGTCGTCGAAATGCACGCGCCCGATACAATGCAATATTTGGAAGAGGAAGCTTGAATATTTTCGAAGCGGTAATCAATTACTCATATTTGTGCATGAAAGTTCCAAAGAATCAATGGACCAATATCAATTCACGGAAACCAAAATGTAAGCAAGAAATATCGAAAAAGATTCAAATCCAGCACAAAGGAATGTTCTCGCCATCGAAGAAATCGAAGACAAAGATGAAACGTAAAATGTGAAGTCACAAAAAGAAAGCAAAAGACATGTCATAAAAGGCGTAAAACCAAGGAAGTTTTGTTAAATCCAATGGTCACGCATAAAGAAAGTCATCATTGTCACCAATCTAGAAAAAGAAGAAGAAAAACAACTCATAGACTTCTTAAGAAGCAATCAGGGCGTCTTCGCCGGGTCGAAAAAGATCTAGAAGGGGTCGGCCAGAGATATCATTGAGCACCGATTGAATATTGATCCAAACATCAAACCAAAAAGCAAAAGTTACTTAAAGATCTCCGAAAGGCGAGAACACTAGCCGCAAAAGGCGGAAGTACAAAGATTACTTGATGCAAAAGTCATAAGAGAAGTGCAATTCACAACATGGCTAGCAAACATTGTGATGGTAAAGAAAAGCAATGGAAAATGGAGAATGTGCATAGACTTCACGGATCTTAACAAAGCTCGCCCAAAAGATAACTTTCCTCTACCAAGGATCGACACACTAGTCGATCGAGTCGCAGAAGTGAAATGCTAAGCTTCCTCGACCGCTTCTCGAGGATACCATCAAATCTATATGAAGAAGGAAGATGAAGAAAAACAAGTTTTATCACACCATTCAACCTCTTGCTTCCAAAGAATGACGAGAGGGGCTCCGCAACGCAGGCTCCAGCTTTATCAGAATGACTTCGGTGGCACTTAAAGATCAAATCGGAGACAATTTGCTAGCATATGTGGATGACATAATAGTGAAAAGCAAAAGGCGCGAAGACCATTTGAAAGACCTAAAAGAAAACTTTCGAAAAATTTGAGAAAGTCAAATCTCAAACTCAATCCCGAAAAATGTACCTTCGAGTACAAAAAGGAAAAATCCTTGGATGCATAGTATCGACAAAAGGCATGGACCCAAAGAGAAGATAAAAGCAATCATGCAAACCGAAGTTCCAAGGAATATAAAGGACATCCAAAAGTTAACGGGAAGATTGGCTTCGCTCAACGAGGTTCATATCAAAATCGGTAGAAAAAAAGCTTCCCAATCTTTCAAGCACTAAAAGGAGCGAAGACGAACTTCACATGGGGCGAAGAACAGCAAAAAGCCTTCGAAGAAATCAAGAAGTACCTCTCAAACCCCCTCAACACCGACAACACCAAAAATTGATCAAGAATTACTGTTATACATCTCCGCGTCTGAAAAAAAACCGTAAGTGCGGTCTTAGTGCAAGAAAGGGAGAAAGAACATGCGAAGAAACAAGAACCTATATACTTCGTCTCCGAAGCCCTCTCTCGGCTCAAAAATGTTCTATTCAGAAATTGAGAAGATAGCATATGCAGTACTCATGGCAACAAGAAAGTTTGAAACATTACTTCTTGGCACACAAAGTAAGAATCCCAACAAATCAACCACTCAAAGATGTCCTTCAAAGCTGCAAATCTGCGGGAAGGCTTGGGAAATGGGCAAAATGAAATATCACAATTCTTCATCGAATTTGAGAAAAGAACAACAATAAAATCACAAGTACTAGCGATTTCATTTTGTGACCGGACACCGCGAGAAAGTTGCGAAGATCAAAAGGAACATCAAGAATGGACTCTATCTTGTCAAGAATGGACAATGAACTGTGACGGAGCATGGGGCTCCGCAGGGGCTGGAGTAGCAGCAATAATAACTTCGCCATCCGGAATCAAAATGAAATATGTAGCAAGACTTGAATTTCGATGTACCAACAACATCGCGGAATATGAAGCAAGATATCGGGGGCTTCGCGAAGGCAAGAGCCATGGGCGCATAAAGAATCTGATAAAAACAGATTCTCAAGCCGTGGCGAGCCATGTCGAAAAAACTATAGAGCAAAAGAACCGAGCTGGCAAAATATTTGCAAAATGTAAGAGACCAAGAGAAACATTTCGAAGGATTCACATTAAGAAGCATCCCAAGAGCAAACAATGAAGAGGCGGACGAAATTGCGAAGGCAAAAAGACAAAAGGCGAAGTTGCCCCCGGATGTGTTTTTATCAAGTATTATCGAATCTTCAATAAAAGCAAAAAAATTGAAGAGCCAAAGTATATTCACATCATTGAAAGCGAAGATTGAGATCGAAAGAATAGCATTCCTAAAAGGATTCTATGAACCGTAGAGCGAAGTCGAAGAAACAAGAATGAAGCGCAAAAAACAAGAAACTACAAGCTCATCGGCAATCAACTTTTCAAACATGGCATCTGTGAACCATTACTCAAATGCATCTCAAGCGAAGAAGGCAAAGAATTACTTCAAGAAATACACAAGTGGAACATGTGGAAATCACGCAGCCCCCAAGAGCCATAGCGGTAAAGCATTTAGACAAGGGTTCTATTGGCCAACAGCTCAAAAAAGATAGCAAGGAAATAGTTAAAACTTGTCACAACCGCCAAATCTCCGCCAAACAAGACAAGTGCCCCAAAGAAATCCAATTCAACATATTGAACCCACATGGCCACTTGCAAGATGGGGGAATCGACATAATTGGCAAACTTCCACCAGCTCAAGGCAATCATCAATATGCGCTTGTTGCGATTTGAGTACTTCACAAAATGGATAGAAGCAAAGCCAATCACAAATATGTCATCAACAACAATGAAGAAGTTTCTCCTGGCAAAATATAATTTGCGATTCGAGTTCCAAGACACATAACTTTGGATAATGGAACTCAATTTGACAAATAAGACTTCGTAAGTTATTGCGAAAGTATGGGAATCCAACTTTTGCTTCGCATCGATTAAATATCCTCAATCCAACGGAGCAGTTGAAAGAGCAAATGGCATCATATGTGTGGGAATTTCAAAAAAATCTAGTAGGACTTCCAAAAGGAAAATGGGTCGAAGAACTCGCCAAGGATTGTTTGGAGTCACAATACAACAACAACAAGATCGACAAAGTTTACACCTTTCAAGCTATTATATGGAGACGAAGCAATGACCCCAGAAGAAATACAATTCGAAGGTCCAAGAACAAATGTTGAAATTATAAACGAAGAAGATCGAAAAACAAGCAAAGATTTAATCGAAGAAGAAAGAAACCAAGCCGCTCATGAATCTCGAAAAGTACCAAGAAGAAACAAGTAGATGGTACAACAAGAAAGTGGTCAAAAGAGACTTACAGCCGGGAGACTTCGTCTTGAAAAAGGAAAAGAAATGAAGACAATGTAGGAAAGTTTCAAAGAAAAATGGGAGGGACCTTTCATCATAACAAAGTCAAACAGACAAGGATCTTATCACTTGGAGAACCTCAAAGGAGAAGAACTCAGCCATACATGGAACATAAAAGACCTTCGCAAGTATTATCCTTAGATTCTTTTTACAAATTTTGTAAATAAGCAAGTTAGATTCAAGTTATTAGAAGCATTTTATCATTTTCAATCAAAGAGTCTGCACTCTTTTTCCACTCAGGGGAAGCCCTTCGAGGTGAGTGGTTTTTTAACGAGGCAGCTCTATTGTAAACTCTCATATCGGATATAAATGAGAAAGTAGTTTCCCCAAATCTCGTGCATCTTTCACTTTTATGTCACATTCACTTAGAGCCGAAAAAAGCAAAATGCTCCAACATCGGGCTGAAAAGTTTATTCACAAAAATTGAGTAGGTATAATTTAAGTATAAAACTAAAATTATTACCTACGAAAATTCTCTAAGGAGAAATTTTGACTTCAAATCGAAGTCCTCGCTCTCACTTCGCAAAAAGAAGGGGCGATGTTTTCAAAATTCTCTAAGGAGAAATTTTGACTTCAAATCGAAGTCTTTGCTCTCACTTCGCAAAAAGAAGGGGGATTCGATGTTTTCAAAATTCTCTAAGGAGAAATTTTGACTTCAAATCGAAGTCTTCGCTCTCACTTACAAAAAAAGAAGGGGATTTATGTTTTCAAAATTCTCTAAGGAGAAATTTTGACTTCAAATCGAAGCCTTCGCTCCGCCGCATAAAAGAAGGGGCGATGTTTTCAAAATTCTCTAAGGAGAAATTTTGACTTCAAATCGAAGTCTTCGCTCTCACTTCGCAAAAAGAAGGGGACGACGTTTTCAAAATTCTCTAAGGAGAAATTTTGACTTCAAATCGAAGTCTTCGCTCTCACTTCGCAAAAAAAGAAGGGGACGACGTTTTCAAAAATTCTCTAAGGAGAGATTTTGACTTCAAATCGAAGTCTTCGCTCTCACTTCGCAAAAAAAGAAGGGGACGACGTTTTCAAAATTCTCTAAGGAGAAATTTTGACTCCAAATCGAAGCCTTCGCTCTCACTTCGCAAAAAGAAGAAGGGGACGATGTTTTCAAAATTCTCTAAGGAGAAATTTTGACTTCAAATCGAAGTCTTCGCTCTCACTTCGCAAAAAAAGAAGGGGACGACGTTTTCAAAAATCTCTATGGAGAAATTTTAAACTCCAAATCGAAGTCCTCGCTCTCACTTCGCAAAAAAGAAAGGGGACGACGTTTTTTCAAAATTTTCTAAAAAATTATATCACTCTACAAAAAATAATAAATAATGAACTTTAAAGTTAATAAAATTTCTCACTTTACAAAACATATATCACAAATGTACAAAATTCACTTATTCAAACTTTACATACAACATGTTCAAATCTTAAGACACTCAAAAGTCTTGAAGCAACACTAGTTGCTTTGCTTCACTTAGAATATCTTCAACAACCTGCGTCGATTATTTTGTCCGGGCCGTGTCTCGCAAAACATCCCCAAAAATAAAACTAGGGGATGCACTTGAACAAGAAGACTGGAACAAAAAAGGCTCAACAAGATCAGCTACGAACAAGAACAAATCAAAAGATAAATAACTCAAAAAAAAACAAAAAAAAAAAAAAAAAGAAGAAGCAATCTTACTTGTCCAAAGTCACCAAAGTCAACAACTTTTGGCATTCTATACGAGTTTGTTGCCTTAGATTTTCCAAGACATCCGCTTACAAACTCATCTATATTTCATAAGAAGCATCCAAAAATTCGAAGCCTCAAACACAAAGTCACCCTTCGCAATCATAAGGGGCATCACAACAAGCGTATCTTGCGCAGGCTTCGCATAAGAAACCTGCACAAGAATTATCAAAGTCAAGAAACATTCCACAAAAACCCAATGAAGTTCGCAAATTCGCAACAAAGATTAACTTCGCTTAAACAAACATAACAAAGTATTAATAATCCACAACTTTAACTAATCATCCGTACATGTTTTTAAACATCCTCCCGAAACACTCCAAACTGGAAAAAGAAGTTCAATAAGCTAGTTTTCAAGCTATTAAAATGAAAAAGTCGAAACACACAAAAATAAAAGGTAAGCAAAACACAAGTATAAGATAACAAACCCACCTTTCTCAACTTCTCTTTAACTTTTTCAAGGCATTGTTCCCACCACATTGACACCGGTATTCATTAAAGAACTTCTTACGAGTAAGTGAGTCCATGGGGAAATCCGATTCACGGCATCGCCAGGAAACTTGAAAGTAGAAGAAGCGAAGGTTTCATATAAAGGATCACCCGCCTCTTTCATTAAATGCAAAGAAAGCTCTGGTAGAAAACATGACACTTGTGTCGGCAAATGCTTGCACAACAACACTCAAGTCCTCATATTGCACGCAAAGCCAGCTAAAGAAAGGGTCATATTCCCCAAGATCCCAAAGAGGGATCTTCGAACAAAGACCCCACTTTTTCATAAGCAACTTTGCATAACTCCCACATTCTCGTTAAACTTTCTCATCAACATCCGATCCATCTCCAAACTTTTCTTCTCGAGATATTCTTTTTCTCTCTTAAGACCAGCAATCGTAGTCTTCGCAACATCAAGCTCCGCATTTTTTTCACCGTTATAGTATCTAAAGATTGATGAAGCAGGGCGGTCTATATTGTGCCACTCATCCACGCCTCCTCTTTCTTTCTTTCTCCTTAGAGGCAACTTGAGATTTCAGATCTTCAATTTCTTTCAAGAAGGACTTTTCACGAACAAAGCAAAGGCAGTAGCACTATCTTCAAGGGACTTGCGAAGACCACGATTCACTAAGGCACCCCGAAAACACAAAAAATATAAGAGAAATACAAGCCTCCCATACAAACGAACACAAGAACAAGCAAAATTTACCTTGTACATCAAATTTATGCTAGCATCAAGAAGCTCCAGCGATTCATCTTCGCTAGCTCGGCTTCCGCATCGAGAACGAAAAGGCATCATCAATGCACTTAGTCAATTGTTTCTCAGTCCTTTTCGGAAGCACACGAAGTTTATCCACACCTACTCCAACAAACTTGAAAGAATCCAAGTTGACTCCGCTCTCCAAGCAAAACTTCAACGTATTATCTATGGACTTCGCAACGCTTGCGGAGTCAAGGGTTGCATCTTCAACAAAGAACTTGAGGAGTAGGGTGATCTAAAATCACTTCCTTCATCAATCCAACGTCAACGCCTTATCTTGAGAGGAAGTCGAAGCACCGTGAAAATATTGAGCTACAAAAATAAAAATAAAAAAGTTTAACATAGAAACAACAAACAAAATAAAGTCAAAGACAAGCGAAGTCGAAGATACTTACAAACTTTTTCACCATCTTTGAGGGGACAAGGTATTTTTTCTTGAGCCTCAACGTTTACCAATGACTCGGACAATCGGCTTCGTTGATCCGCTTCGGCTGATCATCCACAATATCGTCGAAGTCATCAAGAGAAAATTGAGCGGTTCTAGTTCCTCTCTTGTGAAGTTTTTCTTTCACAATTTTAACAGCAAAGATCAGCTCTTTCCCTCAAAGTTTTCTCTAGAAAACACAAGAGAAATAGTAAAGATAATGAAACAATTGCGTGTTCACCCCGAGGCTCACTAACAACAAAACAAAAATTACATAACCGCAACAGGCTTCTCGCCCGAGGCTCATTAAGCCCCTCAACAACTTCGAAACCTTAGCGGTTTCAAAGGCGATATCAACTTCGCAAGCAACAAAGCAGCACCCTTGTCTCCTTGAACGATTTCCGCCCGCGAAACATTTTCTCGATTCACTATCAAATGACTCAAATGAATATTTTTGGCTAACTTAGCTAAACTAAGGCTATTGCACTCATCACTTTCGAAAAGCATTATCTACTAAGTTCATGGGAAAATCTGGGGGTCGGGTCCCTAATTCGGGAGAAGAAGGGGATGCAAAGCATCCCGAGGCGAAGCTTCAAACATGTTGACATCGGCATCTTCGCCACCATGCACGAAGCACCCAATTTACGCGAAAACCCAAAAGATTGTAAATACTCGGCTAATGGAGTAAGTAAGTCCGAGTCAACCCGGTCCGGACCAAAGGTCTTGCAAATTTTCCTCACCTCTAAATCTTGAAGAGAAGTACCAAGATGCGAAGCCTCAAGACCTGGAACGTCAACTTCACTGTCAGTCAAATCCAAAGTATTGGTCAGCGAAGTTGTCATCTTTTTAGCCTTCTTCTTTTGGCGGGGTTGCTTCGGAGTAGTATCAGCCTTCTTCGCTGCAACTTTAGAAGAGCCAGCAGTCTTGCCGGCATCATTTCTTTTTTCTTCAAATTTTTATCATCAGCGGCATCCTTCTTATCTTTCTTACGAGCATAAGCGTGTGGCGGTCGAACTTTATAAGTCACGTTGGCTAAATCAAAGATACGATTCAACGTAACGTAGTCCTTTCCAATAATTTCATCCATCTGCTTCCTCTCAGTATGCAAATACTTGCCAAGCAAATCTACGGCTCTACTCTCAACATCGGCAACAAATTCCTCTTCATCCTTAAACCGTGCAGGCACCACGGTATCTCTGTCTGGGAAAATATAATCTCTTTCACGAATTTTCTTCGTGTGATACCGAAGAAAATCCCACCCAAGTCTCAGAGGCCAAATACCAGCAGCAAGATATTCTTCAACAAGATCTCGAGTTGATTGCTGAGAAATGACCCTCTTAAAAGCTTTCAAGCATTCCGAGCACGATTTAGACTTCGCTGGCTCTGGTTTGCACTCAAAACGCTCGCGATGCATCCGCGAGGCCAAAGGATAAGTCTTAACAACACCCTTTTTACCTTTGTTTTCCTCAACCAAAGGAACTTTATGATAAAACCAATACTTGGCCCAACCATCCGGCCACTTGTTCTTCATAGCAGAGAAATTTGCTTCTCACCCCGAGCTGTCTTGAAACTACAATATCCAAAGTACAGCTTTCACCGTACGCGTTGATCGATCTTCTTTGTCTTGAATTGAGTATGAAGCTCGTACATTGTACGTAAGGCATCGATGTTCGGTTTCACATTTTGACTCCGCACGTACCCCACAAGAAAATGCATAATCTGATAATTGCATTCGAGTCGTGGTGCATCTCGATATTGTATTTCTTGAAAACTTCTTCAAGAAAGTTCTGCGGAGGCACGAAGACCCGCAGCAAAAAAGATCCTTAAAAACAATACACTCCTGCGGCCCCGGTTTAGGGACCTTCTCGCCCCGCTCCGGGGCCTGTATTGCCCCTCCCTAAGGATTCCATCCTTAACCATCTGCTTTGTGATCTTCTTCGGTCATTTTGCTATAGCCAAAAGACAAACAAATTCTATCATCTGGTAGCAATTCCGATTCTCAAGCGTACACTTGTGAAATATCTTCTCCGTAATCACCCTGTTGAGAATTGACTTCCTCTTCAAAGATCTTGGCTTTGAGATTCAAGAAGAGTATCTTCAACAAGAGCCATCCTAAATTCAAAAAAAAGAAAGTGCAGACATATCAATAAAGGGTAGCCAAGAAATAGTATAAGAATCAACAAAGAGCATAACAAAAATATACCTAACACAGGAAAAAACCACAAGTCCAAAGTATATGTTCAAAGCTTCGCAGGATTTCTTGACTCCGCAAAGATCTTCGCGATTTCGACTTCGCAACAATTGGAAAAATTCAAAAAGGTGGCCCCTCTTCGAAAAAGATGAAGAAAACAGGGGGGGTACTCCGATATTTATAGGCATCTTCGGTCAAAACAAATCAAACTAGCCGTTTTCACATAAAAAAAAAAAAAGAGAAGGAAAGAAGAAGAAGAAATTTTTACAAAGACATTCACGGAATCAAGAAGTAAGTCCAACTTCAAAGTCCGGGACGACGTCTTTAGATCGAAACAAAGTTTTGAGAAAACTTGTGATTCGTGGGTTTCATGCCTTTTGAAGTCGGCCTTCGCCACGAGGGGCTGTTGGGCTCTAACTTTGATTTCTATGTAAAACTTTCGCCCTGCACTTTGATAATTTCAGGATACACAAACTATCGGCAAGAAGAAGAAAACAAGAATGCAAAGATCAAAGATGACTTCGCAGGGAGTAAGCTTCGCGAACCAACAATAGAGGATGAGAGCAAGGTCAAGTCCTCGAAAAATGCGAGCGAAGGTGGTCGAGACGACTTCGCACGCAAAGATAGGTGGTCTCCGGAGAATGATGATTGTGGCGAAGGCAAAAGCCAAGAATAAGATGTCGCGAAGACAAGGGGGAACATCTTCGCTAGAATAGCCATGTCGTAGAAGTTCATTTCAGAATTCTTAACATTTTTGTACAACTATTTAAGTCCGGGGCCTATAAATACCCCCTAACCTCCTTTGTAATGGCCATGTTGAATGGCCACTTTGTAAACCATATCATCATCGCAACATGTTGAGATGAGTATTCACCCAACAGGTCTCAAACTTTTTCTCGAGCCGTTCACATGCAAATTGGGAAGCACCCACGAAGTTTGAGATTTTTCGGAGTTGGTTTGCTACTTTTCCCAGCTTATTTGAATTTCTCAAGCGACACCACCTTGTAATTATAGTTTGAACTGAAAGCGCACCCACGAAAAGAGCCGAATGCTGCCGACTTTTCCACGTGGTCTCATGTGCCCTTGGAGGCAAATCACCGGGAGGTCCAAGAAAAAATTCTTGTGTTTCCATGGTTTAATTAGCCTTCTTGTCGCTAGTTTATCTCGAATAAAATCATAGTAATTAAGATATTTATCAGAAAAACCTAAGAACTTGTGCGGGGTCATTTTTTGGGTGTACATGGTTGGGAAAAAAAATTCAAGCCATTTCCACCATGGAGGATTACACATCCTTCACAAAGGGACATGATCATCCATGAAGTGGCATCATTTCTATTTCACCGCCGGGTTGCGTGTAATAACCGGCAACGAATAGGATTGGGGTGAAATTTTCCAAATCTTCTCAACCTCCCGCCATTTCGCTTCCCACCGCGCCCAAACCAGCCTTGCCTATATATATAAGTGAGTGGCTCGGAGCGAAATTTTGGCAAGCCATTTGAACACCGCACCATTCTCGCTTCCCCACCCACCCGAAGAGCACCAGATTCGCCGACGCGCGCACCACCAACTCCAACGCCGCCGTTCTTCGCCCCCTACGCCGCCCGGCCATCCGCTCGCAAGATCCTGGCCGTTCGCTCCCAAATGAATCGAGGCTTGACGGCGTGGAGGCTTGACGGCGTTTCCCCCACGCCACGCTCCTCCACTCCGACGTCCCCAATGCCGCGCATCCTCCTCCCTCGCCCCTTCCACGGTGAGAACTAATTATCCCTTTAGGTGTACGAGTTTTTTTACCTATGAGAATGACAACTACTTCGCCGCTGTCCTAGCCTCGCGTCGCCCGCTTGGTCTTCCTTCCACGCCGACGGAGGACCGCCGCCACACCTCTCTCGCCGTCCGCAGCCTCACGCCGTCTTTCCTCTACACCGCCGACGCCGTACCATCCGCGACCTTGTCCTCCTCAAATCCTCCAAGACAAGATAGGAGCGCACGAGGCGCACGAAAGCTTGGTGAGTGCGCCGGTCACGCCCTTGAGGTGTTCGTTGAAATGCCCGCCTCGCTCCATCGCAACCCGTGCTCGAATTATGATTGAAATTCATGAGTTAGTGTTGTTCGAAATCCAGTTTGGATATTTTAAATATATGTCTGTGCTTCTTGTATAACTTTTATGAATAACATAGCAATATCATCCTATTTTGGTGACATGTATAGGCAAGCATGGCGTGGTACGTAGTGTTTGTTGGTCGCGCGTCGGGACCTATCAAACCCGGGAAGATTGCTATGCTCAAGTCCAAGGTTACGCTTAATAATTGTTACAGAAAAAATACAACACCGAAGGTGAAGCCGCTGCCGCCTACAACGGTGCAAACTAGCCGCCCCTGGAGATTGAAGAGAAGCCACCGCACATACTTATGAAGATTGCGAGAATTGCTACTTAATTGGTTTTGGAAAGATGTCATGCTTTTATTTATGTCTATGATGACTCTATATATGGTCATATTGATGTTTTTATTTTAGAAGTTTATGTAGGCTTAGTCTCTAGAACATTAGGTGGATTTTGTTGTATGTAACCATTAAATCCTGTAATGTTTTGACGATATTAATGTATGATGATTTTTCGGATTTAAAAAGAGCTGAATTCCACGAATAAATTCAAAATTTAAAACAAAAAACGGGTGGCATGGCCCCGGCAAAGAATGAGCAACAAACCGGTAGTGTAACTATACCAAACACTATCGGTTTGAATTACTAACAACCGTCATAGATGACAGAAAACATCACCGCCGGCTGCATTAACAAAACCAATAGTCTCCACTCTAATAACGCTGCCGGGTTGAGATCAGCCGACAAGAAGTTCACGTATAGTTCACCGACGGGTTCAAAGTAAGCCGCCATTGTTAGGTCTTCGATACACCGCATGCGGCTCGGTCTAACCCGATAGTGTTATCTCCACAGCTTGTCGGTTCGCTAAACCCGACGCTTCTCCCAATATCAACTCGCCGGGTCACTTCCGAACATACATTGCTTGGATCAAAAATGCCGCCGGGTCGTGGAACAACCGACAAGAAGCCTTGGTGACGCTGCCGGTTTGATATCAAACCGCGCCTTCTCGCATCACCGCCGGTGTTTTGACCCGGTAGTGTTTCAAACCCCACATCATGCGAACACATGGTTGATTTAGGTCGCATGTGTTTAGTTTTTGTGATGTAGTGATTGTCAACAAATAACATTCTCCTTCTATTTTTATTTTATCTTTTTATGCTTCGCTATGTTCACCGGCATACGGGAGTGTGTCAAGACGATCTCTTGGTTCGTGTTGCAGCGTGTGGAGCTCGGAGATGGTAGCCGACGGCGAGGTGAAGGGGCCAAGGAGGACGTGCCGGGCCGACGGACCGACGCGGAGGTGAAGGACGGACGTGAGGCTTGGACCGAGGGACCGGATCGCCGGGTGGCTAGCCATGGTGGCTGACATCCGGGACATCGACGAATGCAAGAGGACGGGCGGGACCGTGTCGATCGGGTCAAGACGGCGAAGCGGCAGGCAGAGCGGGAGCTCGGATGACTTGGCGACTTTCGGCGGTCAAGACGGGCGGTGACACGTGTCGAGGAGGTTTGGTGGTTTGTCCTCAAAACCATCGGTGCGGGTTTCGCGGTTTTGGGCCTCAAAACCACGGGGCGCTGGTTTGGTGGTTTGGGCCTCAAAACCATCGGCGGGTTTCACGGGTTTGGGCCTCAAAACCCGGGTGGACGCTCGATGGGACGGAAGGACGCGGGGCGGCATCTGGGAGATTGCGTGGAGCAAGGCTGCAGATGAGGAGGCGCGGTGGCCGCCGGATCAAAAATTAACCGAGTCGACCAAAATAGCCCTAGGGTTAATGGTTTGGCTCATATGTATCGAAAGGGCAAAATAGGGATGAAAAATAAGGACCATATATAGAGGATGGCAGCCATCCTCCCCTCTTTGCCTCTCTTATTTTCGTTTTTATTTTTCCTCTTTTTTAGGGTTCTTGTTTAGAGGTCCAAGAACCAAAATTTGTGTGGATTTGTGCTGTGATTTTCGTTCGTAGGAAGAGTGGCCCTAAGTCCACTCATGCCCTCTGGGATTTTTCATATGGAGCTGTGATTTTGTCTCTGTGATTTTCGTCCTCCTGTGTTCTTGTTTTCCCCTCTTCCGTTCATGCTCGAATTTCTTTGATTCACGGATTTTCAGTTGATCTCGAGCATCAATCTCCTAGCAGCAGCTTTGTATCCCTGTCTTGAATCGATGTGCAGAGTTTGAGAGCATGTGGTTCTGTTTTCTATGAGTTACTCGATCTTTTCGGATCTGAGAGGCTCCATGTTCTCTGACAAGAATGAGCCCGGCGGCGGCGCTAACAGCAGCAGGCTATCCTGAGCAGCGTGTGCCCCTGCAGTGCTCTCGCTTATTGTTGTTAGCTGGAGAGCTGGAAGGCAATTTCTTTTGTTCGATTCTCTCTCTATTTGTGTTGTGCAGATCAGCAACCGGCTCTCACATCGAGTTCGTCAGGCAGCCTGCAGCAGAGCTTCTCGACAACAAGTAACAGCGCTGGCGGTCACCATCCTCGAGCAGGCACTTGTCCATGGGGATCCCATCAGGATTGCTGCTCTCCGGCATCGAGTGCCTCTAGCGTCCTGCATCAACATCTCATCAGGTTGTAGCTTGTCAACTCACTCTCTGCAGCTTACCCGAGATACATAGCAGGCACAATCGGCAAGTGGAGTAAATCAAGTTCACTTCGTAACTCCATTTTCTTGCACCTGTGGTTTAGTATTTCTAGCATTCATGACCTGATCATTAGAGCTTTTTTTTATTACCTTGGTTAGAGTACCATCCACGTTGTGCAAATTCTCTTGCTCGCCATACTGTGATTCATCTCTGCAGGTTCATGTTGAGAGCTCGCTACTGGTATGCATGCTGTCCAGCAGGGATGGTTAGCTTGCGCCATTTTCTGTCAGCTAGGCATGTGCAGTGTTTGCGCTTTGAGAGAATTTCGTTTCATCAGCAGCAGCTCGTTCTTTTGCTGGCCTAAAATTTCCGGCTTGTTCTTTTGTCCGCAGCTTGCCCGTTTGTGCTCCAATTTGAGTTCCGATTTTTTTCACGATGACATTCTATTGATCCGAGGAATTCTTCTAAGTACTCTCGCCACAAGTTGGCGTTGGTATTTTAGTTTCGAGAACTCACTTCTTCTCTATAGAAGTCGAGTGACTCTTTTTCAGTCCTCCGGTTCGATCTTTGCTCGCATCGGCCGTGTGCGACAGTTTGAGGTGTCCCGCTGTGTTCCTAGGAACATCCACCCAACCACTTGGGTCGTGGACATCTCGGTGCTCTTTTGCTCGTGACACCTTGCTACCGCTAGCACGTGTGTTACTCGCCTCTCGCTTGAGTTTGCTTTTGAGGTTGGGGGTTGAGCCGATGACCCGAAATTGAAAAGGAAAAATTGAGGCTCCCATTCACCCCCCTCCTCGTCGCCGCTTTCGGTCCTTCAATTGGTATCGAGCCGGTTAAGGATCATATCCACCTTAATCGGTCCGTGATCCGTAAGGCGACATGGAGAGGTTTGGTCACTATGGTGGCAAGCCTCCGGAGTTCGATGGCACCAACTATACCTATTGGAAGATTAAGATGCAAGCACATCTTATGGGGATGGATTGGAGAGTGGGAGATTGTCGAGGATGAGAACTACCAAGTGTTAGCCGCCGAGTGGGTGAGGAACAAATAGCCCAACACAATGCCAACAACCGAGCGAGGAGCGTGTTGTTCTCTAGCCTCAAAGACACCGAGTTTGAGAGAGTTGCCACTTGTGAGACCGCCGTGAGGTGTGGAAGACACTAGAGAGCTACCACGAGGGAACCCCACAAGTCAAGGCCCGCCTATATGAGACCTACAAGACAGAGTACAATAACCTAATCCAACTTGATGGCGAATCCATCAATTCTCTCTTTGCTAGATTTCGGACGATCTCGCAACAAGCTTTCAACAAACAAGCCGTCGGAGAGGCTTGACGAGCACGAAAGGCGATGCGGCTCTTGTACGCCTGGATCGGAAGGTGTGGGAGGTGAAGGTGTCCGCGATCATGGAGTCCGCCAACTACGACACCCTCACCCCCGACGAGCTCTACAGCAAGCTCAAGTCCTCCGAGATCGAGGCTCGATCCAGGCAAAGCTTAAGAACCCATCTGCGCCGAATGTTGCTCTCGCCTCGTCGTAAGGGTAGTTTGAGTTCTTACGCTAACCCTTCACAGATCTCGTTTGCCTTGTCTTCTTTGGTGTCCGTGATGGACAGCAGATGGGAGAGCCTTGGGGACGACGAGTTGGCTCTCGTCATCGGCCCGATTCTCGCGGTTCCACAACAACCGCCTGAACCGTCGGGCGTGGCGGTGCACCCAAGGGAGGATGCTTCGAGTGTGGTGATCCGGACCACTTCGCCGCCACGTGCCCCAAAGAAGAACAAGGACAAGTACTCCGGCGAGAAGTACTACTCCAACAAGCACGACTCCGACAAGCGCAAGGACAAGCGCGAGTACATCTCCGGCAAGTACAAGTCCAAGAAGGGCTTCGACAAGGAGGCGATCAAGAAGAAGTACCTCAAGCGTGCCAAGGAGCACAAGCACGCCTTCCTTGCCTCCCTCAGTGACCTCGACAACGACTCTTCGGACGGGCAATCTTCCTCGAGCGACGAGGAGTCCGAGCGCAAGGTCGAGGACAAGCTAAATGGACTTTGCTTCTTCGCCGACTCCAAGCCTGGGGGCTTCTGCACCATGGCCCTCGACGGAGCGGTGACCGACAGCGTCAAGCCATATGGCAGCGACTCTTCTTCCCCTGAGGTACCTCCTACAATCGAATCTCTCTCTGATGAGGTTGACTCTTTGGGCGATGCGCTTGTGTGTCAAGAGAAGTTGCTTAAGCGAGCCGCTAGGGAGAGAAAGGAGTACAAGGAGAAGTGGGAGATGGCTATGACGAGATAGAGCCGCTTAGGAAGCTTGATGATGTCTCCGATGAGACGGAGTGTGACGCTTTGTGCCGTGCATATGTCTAGCATCATGTCTTTGCAATCCAAGTATTCTGCTTTGCTAGATGAGCATGTTGATCTGAAGTCTAAGCTTGTGCTGTTGAGTGCGTGCAAGTCTTGTCCAGACTTGCGATCTGAGTTGGCGCAGAGAAGGCCGCCAAGCTTGCCGTGGCTTGAGAAGGCCAACTCGCATAGCACCATGCCGAAGTGTGCTAAGTGTGAGGCTTTGGAGTTGGAGCTCATGTCTTGTAGGCATGACAAGGGGAGAGTCGAAGAGGAGAACAAGTACCTTCGCCTGCCTTGAGTTGGGTGTCTAGTGGAGAGCCACAGCTTGGCATGATGATGAGTCGGGCTCAAGAGGGGGACCGACACATCGGGATTAGGCTTTGCTATAGGTGGGAAGGGTGAAGTTATCTATGGAAAGGTTGGTCAAGGTAGTGGTTTGAGCTCGAGCGAGAAACCAATAAACACTCCCAAATTGACCAAGATCACCCCACCTGAGCCTACCAAGCCCATTGTGCAAGATGGTATTCTCCAAGAGCCAACAAAGACTCCACCTCCCAAACAAGTGTGGCTTCCCAAAACCAAACCACCTCAAGAACCCACTTGACACTTTGCCCAAGATCCCTGAGGAAACCCTTCCTAAAGCCAAGGCCACAACAAGAGTGAACCATCCACCCAAGAGAGTGAATCAACAACCACCCAAGAGAGAGGTGAGGTATCACTGTGAGTATTGTCGAGAGATGGTCACTTGGTTGAGTTTTGCTTTAGGAGGAAGAGGGATGCTAGGCGTCAAGTTGTGTTTGAGAACCGCGACATGTATCACCCACCACTTGGCATGTATGAGAGGGGGTGTGCAATCGGGTTCGTAGGGCGCTTTGCTAGGCCAAAAGGTAAGAGGCCTCAGAGGGCTAGGCCACAGCTTTGAGAGACCCTTTGGTGGTCGTGGCTCATGCGAGTGGATGTAGATTCTCGCTTTGGGAGTTTTGAGGTTGACAGAGGAGTGCACCACGCTTTGTTGTGCGTGGTGAGCACTTTGGGAAGAAGGGTCATGGGATGTTTTCTCGTGCCTAACATCTATCTTGGGCAAGATGGTCAACACTGGTATTCTTCCAAGTTTACTAACCCTAGTGTTGTCTCATTTGCTCATCCCATGTTTTTCCAATGATGTAGGTGACTAAGTCTTGGGCTCCCAAGTTTATGCTTGTTAACCCTTTGGGATCCAAGACTTGGGTTTCTTTGTCCTCTCATGTGTAGGTATGAGGACATGGGGTGGAGAACATGTGCCTGGTGTAACTTGATTCTTTGTCGTGGTGTGATCAAGTTTGATGGTTGTCTACACCACTTTGATGGCCTCCAAGAGGCATGTGCTTTTTATTGTGACACCTACACACAATCTGTGAGCTATCATATGCACTCATGCCTTGTACATTCATGATTTCCCTACTTGTGGTATGAGATATTTGTTCACTTGCTCACTTGTATATTTTTGGCACATTTTGGTTCTATGTCTTGCTTGTGTATATACCATGGTAGGCTAGCCATCTTATTCATGATAGCTTTGTGTTATCTTGTGTATTATATGCCATGCTTGCTTTTATGCCCTTTTGTTTCCTAGTTTTCTTTTGCTAGGTGTCTTTGGTTGAGGGGAAGTTGGGAGTTTGCTATCCTTTTTGAGGGGTAGCTTTGTAGTTGATGTATAGATGTAGTTTTAGGTTTGTTTTTGATTTTGTATCATACTTGCATATCATGAGCTTCATCTTTATATTGATCCGAATGAGGTTGTGCTTTTAGTAGTATGAATATGATAAGTGCTTCTAGCTTGAGCTCTTTTTAATCATGTGATGTATGTTATGAGCTGAGCAACTCTTTTCTAAATGTGAACTTGATTAATGTATGATGAAATTAAACCTTGGTTCACCCTTGAGCTAGCTTCTATCATGAGTAGGATGTTGAGATCCTTTGAGCTTTTATGTGTATCCTTGGTAGCTATGTTTCATGCTTTGATTCATTTACTTGCTTAGATTTTCATGATAATACCATGCTAAAACATGAAGTCTAAAGCTAAAGTGATGAAAAGATCGAGTGGGTCCATTTTGCCACACTTTGAAGTTTGAGACTGCTTTCACTTGCACTCTTGAATGAACTTGGACTTCATTGTGTTTGACCCGCACTATTGTCTTAAGCTAATCATTGCTCACGCATAGGCTTGACATGGTTGATTAGTAAGGCAAGGCAAATGTGGATAACCACTCACATGCTCTCTTGTAACTTGTGAACCGCTGCAACTCTGAACTAAAATGAACATAAGTTTTTGCCAAAATGTCTAGCATGATGTCTCGAACGCTGCTTGGGGTAGTTCACCCGGTTTACATGTTTGAGCACTTAGTTGATCTCCTCTCTACTTGTGCTAGGTGCTATGTTTGATGGTGAACCTCTTTTTTTGCAAAACTCGAAACTTGCTCAAAATGCTTTGTGCCATATTTCATATCATCTGATTAGCTTGAGCTCGGCTAGCACTTGTAGTTTGTTGCTATGGTACCACTTTGAGCACTCTCTCACTCAGTTGAATATAATCTTAAAGCTTTGCATTGTGACATATTGCATTTCATAGCTTGATTAGTGCATGTGCCAACAAGGGGGAGAAAGAAACAAAGACAGTAACTGCATTTGTCCAGGGGGAGTAGCACTTTGAGCTAGATGTGTAGAGCCTTTGCCTCTGTCTTGAGGGTCTAGCTGCTTGTGTGTGAAAGTAATTGGTTTGGAGCTGTGCTAGTGGTGTTGAGCCTGTTCTACCTCTTCTTGAGGACTAGCGTGTCTTAGCTTGGTTGTGTCGAGCCTTTTGCCCATGTCTTTGGGAACCAAGTTTTTGCTCCATGTTTGCTATCTAGTGAGGTTGTCTTAGCTTTTGTTCACCGGATGTGCTTTTCTCCTATCTTATTTCGTCTTTGTGTTGAATGTTGACAATGCACTCATCAAGGGGGAGATTGCGAACACATGGTTGATTTAGGTCGCATGTGTTTAGTTTTGTGATGTAGTGATTGTCAACAGTCAACATTCTCCTTCTATTTTTATTTTATCTTTTATGCTTCGGCTATGTTCACCGGCATACGTGGAGTGTGTCGAAGACGTATCTCTTGGTTCGTGTTGTGCAGGTGTGGAGCTCGGAGATGGTAGCTGACGGCGAGGTGAAGGGGCCAAGGAGGACGTGCCGGGCCGACGGACCGCGGAGGTGAAGGACGGACGTGAGGCTTGGACCGAGGGACCGGATCGCCGGGTGGCTAGCCATGGTGGCTGACATCTGGGACATCGACGAATGCAAGAGGACGTGGCGGGACCGTGTCGATCGGGTCAAGACGGCGAAGCGGCAGCGCAGCGGGAGCTCGGATGACTTGGCGACTTCGGGCGGTCAAGACGGGCGGTGACACGTGTCGAGGAGGTTTGGTGGTTTGTCCTCAAAACCATCGGTGCGGGTTTCGTGGTTTTGGGCCTCAAAACCACGGGCGCTGGTTTGGTGGTTTGGGCCTCAAAACCATCGGCGGGTTTCACGGGTTTGGGCCTCAAAACCCGGGTGGACGCCCGGTGGGACGGAAGGACGGCGCGTGGCGGCATCCGGGAGATTGCGTGGAGCAAGGCTGCGGATGAGGAGGCGCGGTGGCCGTCCGGATCAAAAATTAACCGAGTCGACCAAAATAGCCCTAGGGTTAATGGTTTGGCTCATATGTATCGAAGGGCAAAATAGGGATGAAAAATAAGGACCATATATAGAGGATGACAGCCATCCTCCCCTCTTTGCCTCTCTTATTTTCGTTTTTATTTTTCCTCTTTTTTAGGGTTCTTGTTTAGAGGTCCAAGAACCAAAATTTGTGTGGATTTGTGCTGTGATTTTCGTTCGTAGGAAGAGTGGCCCTAAGTCCACTCATGCCCTCTCTGGATTTTTCATATGGAGCTGTGATTTTGTCTCTGTGATTTTCGTCCTCCTGTGTTCTTGTTTTCCCTCTTCCGTTCATGCTCGAATTTCTTTGATTCACGGATTTTCAGTTGATCTCGAGCATCAATCTCCTAGCAGCAGCTTTGTATCCCTGTCTTGAATCGATGTGCAGAGTTTGAGAGCATGTGGTTCTGTTTTCTATGAGTTACTCGATCTTTCGGATCTGAGAGGCTCCATGTTCTCTGACAAGAATGAGCCCGGCGGCGGCGCTAACAGCAGCGGGCTATCCTGAGCAGCGTGTGCCCTGCAGTGCTCTCGCTTATTGTTGTTAGCTGGAGAGCTGGAAGGCAATTTCTTTTGTTCGATTCTCTCTCTATTTGTGTTGTGCAGATCAGCAACCGGCTCTCACATCGAGTTCGTCAGGCAGCCTGCAGCAGAGCTTCTCGACAACAAGTAACAGCGCTGGCGGTCACCATCCTCGAGCAGGCACTTGTCCATGGGGATCCCATCAGGATTGCTGCTCTCCGGCATCGAGTGCCTCTAGCATCCTGCATCAACATCTCATCAGGTTGTAGCTTGTCAACTCACTCTCTGCAGCTTACCCGAGATACATAGCAGGCACAATCGGCAAGTGGAGTAAATCAAGTTCACTTCGTAACTCCATTTTCTTGCACCTGTGGTTTAGTATTTCTAGCATTCATGACCTGATCATTAGAGCTTTTTTTTTATTACCTTGGTTAGAGTACCATCCACGTTGTGCAAATTCTCTTGCTCGCCATACTGTGATTCATCTCTGCAGGTTCATGTTGAGAGCTCGCTACTGGTATGCATGCTGTCCAGCAGGGATGGTTAGCTTGCGCTCATTTTCTGTCAGCTAGGCATGTGCAGTGTTTGCGTTTGAGAGAATTTCGTTTCATCAGCAGCAGCTCGTTCTTTTGCTGGCCTAAAATTTCCGGCTTGTTCTTTTGTCCGCAGCTTGCCCGTTTGTGCTCCAATTTGAGTTCGATTTTTACGATGACATTCTATTGATCCGAGGAATTCTTGTAAGTACTCTCGCCACAAGTTGGCGTTGGTATTTTAGTTTCGAGAACTCACTTCTTCTCTATAGAAGTCGAAAGTGACTCTTTTCAGTCCTCCGGTTCGATCTTTGCTCGCATCGGCCGTGTCTGCGACAGTTTGAGGTGTCCCGCTGTGTTCCTAGGGAACATCCACCCAACCACTTGGGTCGTGGACATCTCGGTGCTCTCTTTGCTCGTGACACCTTGCTACCAGTTAGCACGTGTGTTACTCGTCTCTCGTTTGAGTTTGCTTTTGAGGTTGGGGGTTGAGCCGATGACCCGAAATTGAAAAGGAAAATTGAGGCTCCCATTCACCCCCCCTCTGGTCGCCGTTTCGGTCCTTCACATCACTACCGCTATGGTTCTGCCGGTTCAGTTTTCGGCAAAGAAGGGGGTTGGAGCCCGGCAGTGATGGACAATTCTGTAGTAGTGAACCAGACTCAAAGTTGTGGTGTCTTACGCCAAATATATATCAAGGAAGGGCTGGAGGTTGAAGACGAGGTCAAAGAAGACATTCCCCCCACCTTCTCTCTCCTGGAATCTGAAACATTAATAAAATAATTGGTACTGTTTCTCTAAGCAAGGAACCACAAATTCATAATGGTACTCAGCATATATATCACGTTCGTGGTGTGCACTAGCAAATTACAGTTTTCTCTAGTGTCCCACAACAAAATTTGCGAAATGGAAATTATATGGTCTGACATTTATGAACCTAGCTAGTATACTAATATTAACGATATCACAGAAATGAAGTATTTTGTAAAATAGAATTGTATGATACCATGACAAAAGCAATAAAATTAAATGTTGCTAGAACATTGACTTAATAATTACAGCTGACATTTCCATGCTATGCGTACTAATTACAGCTAACAGGATTGTGTTTATGAGAGGAAAGGGCTGGCCGGGATGGGCAGAGAGAGAGAGAGCACTCATATTTTGCCTATATATATCCTAACATAATGTAGATCCAACATGAGCATTCGCCAGGTGCTCCTCATAGCGAGCCTGCATCTCTAGAGAAGCAATTGCTTAATGCTACTGAATGCCTATGATTGAGAGGCATCAATATGTTCACCATGTTGTACATTTATCATGCAGGTGATGGTAGAATTTGGTGGCCAAGTGACATATATATGCATCAGGTGTTGCATCAAGTCACACAAACATATGCATTAGTTGTTGCCACATGTGTTTCTGTCTCTGGGGTAGTAACAGATTGTATTGTGGCAAAAGGTTTTAGTTGGGGCATTTGGCAAATCGCATGCAGTACTATAGGGCTGATTTTGCTAGACACCACCCAAAAACTTAATGGAGGTGGACAACAAATTCAACTGCCCCTGAAAAACAGTTGTTGTATGTATCAGCCTCTCGATCTAAATGGTTTCAGTTTCAGGAATCAATCTTGCTCAATTGTGTGCTCAAATGCAATTTATTTGGCAGCTTAAGTTGCAGCAATTAAAGGCACATGCATGTTTAAATATTTGAATCTTATGTCAGCTTTGTTTGAACAGTTCATGCTGATAACTCGATTTTTGTGCCTCCTTTTCTAGAAGGAATAATACCACAGTGCTAACATGGACGTGTAAGTCTCAATCACAGTGCATAACATGAAAACATGGACATGCATGCCAATACGACATCAAAAGTCAACACAGGGGCCCTGGTCATATAACTTGGCAATGAGGTCGGCAATTTTCTTCGATATCCCATCGAAGATGAGATAGTCTCCATGTTCATGGTGCCAGAATGATGTTGGAACCAGGTTTAGTGGTCATGTGGCAAAGGAAGATCCAGACTGAAGCAAACTTGCCTGGTGAAAGGTCACATGGTTCAGATTGAATTACATGTTAGATTCAACCAAGGAGGAGCTAGATTCCAATCCCTACCAGAAACCATTGTTGCGAGCTCACCAATGCAAATGTGGTACCAATCTGTAACACAATGATGACATAAAACCTTGGGACCACTACTAGAAATGGAAATTACCTACTGGTTTTTGGTGATACTGACATGATAATTCATGATTAATTTGTGGGTTTGCAAAACACATGAAAAAATACAAAAAATTATAGGAAATTCATTTTGTTCAGCGCGATAGTACACACAATGAGATTCAATTACATGTTGTTAGTTTTTCAGCACAACAATCACAAAAATATATAATACCCTGTCGGTTAACTCATTAAGCATAGGAAATTTAATTGCGTGCAAAACATTTCATGTTCGGCATTCTAAATAGCAAACACATTTAAAAATGGAAGGAAAAAATCTTAAAACTAGATAAATCAAATTTCCCTTTCTGGGTGTTACTGATAGTGTAATTGCCTCAGAAGGCAAATTGAGAGGAAAATTTAATTTCTTTTTGACTTAGCCGGCCATGTCAGTAATTTTCTATAGGTACACCATCAAACTGTATTTTTTTCTGTAACTTTGCTTATTTTCTGTCACTAGCAAAACATGCCCGTGCGTTGCACGGGATGTATAATTTTGTGTGGTACTTGCCAATCATAAAGGTGTCCATATATCGAATAGGATACTCGTTAGTTGCACCAGGACACCCGGTACTTATGTCAATAGCATGTGTTTGGCGAGGACATCTCTTCATCCGGATTCTTAGTTTCTTTCTTAGATCCCTTGAATTTATTCTCCGAAATTTATTGGTTTGATTTGATGAGGAGCTGCCGTGTATTAGTTAGGATTTTTTAGGATTCCTATTCCTATGAGTAGTCCGGAGGTAGGATTTTTTTTTTTGACGTAAGGAGGTAATGGGTCTATTGTTTTCATTCAACGCAAACTCTCAGTGAAAAAAAAATACGGGAAGAGGCCTGAACCTTTTGCTTTTAATATATATATATATTTTGCCATGATGATTTCTTTTCGGTTGTTGGACACCGCCCACGCACAGGACGGCCTTCCTCGCATTTGCGGGGGCGGCACGAGGCGCCACGTGACGGGCTGGAGCTGGCGGTGCCCGTCATCTCAGCCGGCGGGCAGCAAGCAAACGAGCCAAGCAACCGGGCGCGGAGTTTTACCCGTTCGGTCGCTTCCCTCGTCCAACGGGCTACTGTTTGGAATGGGCCTAAAATAAACAGGCCGTTCTATTTTGACCAACAGCTTGGGCTCGCCCAGTATCTGGCCGTGCACGTTTGCAAGGCTAGGCGGCGGTCAGGTATCTAGCTTTGGTTACCGTATATATGCGAATTCTACTAATCGTATATACACACGTAATCGTATAGGCAGGCAGAAAAAAGGGGTGGAGGCAGAAATTTTCTCTCTTTATTAGTAGGTATAGATTAAGAATTATTTGGAGATCATATTATAGGCAATATAACTCTACAGGCGGGCACATAAAATAATTAAAATTCATGAGGTGAGCTGTGAAAAAAAAAAACGACACCTCAAAATGCAGTTGCAGTAATTTGCACAAGTGTACGGTCATGACTAATTTATTTGGCATCTTATGCCATTTCATGTTGCAAGAACTAAAGCTACATGCATGTATAATGTTGATATCATGTATCACCTTTATTTTAACAGTACTATCATGGACGTGCAGATCCAATTGACAGTGGACTGTCCAAGGTCAGACAGTTTGCTCAAGTTGATGCAGTACTATCATGGACGCGCAGATCCAATTGACCATGGCAATCAAGCCGTACAGAGCCATGGACTGTCCAAAGTCAGACAGTTTGCTGAAGTTGATGCAGCAACATGCAGCATATTCTAAATAGTGGCATATTCTAAAATAGCGATACTCACTTGGATAGTGTGATGCAACTAGTATCTATATATTTAGCAGCAATCACAAGTGGAGGTTAAAAGACTTCCCAATGATTCCCAATCCTGATGAGCAGCAAGCAACATTATGATAAATCAGAGGTCCTAAAGCACCAGAATGTTCTCACTTGGATTTTATTCTGAGGGCTCAGGACACTAGCTCCTAGCACCCGTCTGGCTCTACTACTTATAGATAGTCCAAGTGCTTTTTTTATTGCCATAGCTTTTTTTGTTAACAGGCTGTGTACGTCTCGGGACGTAGAGGCCGGATGAGTCATCCTTTATCTAAAAAAAAGCTTTTTGTTAACGCTTCTCTTTTATTGCCACAACCTTTTGGTCACCACAACGTAGCAGTTATGTTTTTAAGGTCAAATACATATATAAGTAAACAAATGCTTCCTAGACGTATAACACACATACTGAGCAGCGAGTGTCATGCATGAACGTTTTGGATTGTACAGATATTCCAAGAGATTCTTTTGAAGAATCAGTAATTTAGCGACTCCCCCCATATTAAAGTTAAAACAATTGTATAATAGTATGTCATATTTGATTTTGTATGCTAGGTTCCTGTCTAGTTATCAAGCCAAATGTAAATCATGTTTCACTGTGAAACCATACTCAGCCGACAAACAACCTGACTCGAGGCCATTAAGATTATCGACTGTGGTCTTCATCATCTCATGATACCATGCTAATTGGGTCCATCTCATCCATTGTCTTCAATGAATTGATGGATGCAGCCATTTCCATCTGATATATTTCTGTGGCTCTCGTTTTGTGCCAGAACGACAGGTCCACACGTGAAGCAAAAATTCCACCAAAAGTAGGGTCTGAGACCGATTGTATGGAGCTGGAACTTCCATTCACAGATTACTCACTAGAGATAGCAATTTCAAGTTTCATGGTACAGATAAGGGGAGTTGGAAACTAGATACAAATTCTGTTGTTTCCTAATTATCTCTCTAATGACTACACCGCATTATATACCCACCTGACAAAGAATGCAGGCCCGTATCTAGTGAACCCTCGCCACCTGGGACAGTGGTCTTTTCCACTCAGCCATCTTCACTCTTCGAATAATCCCCTCCTGCACTACAGTTTCTTTATCCACCTCTGGCTCATAGCAAATAACTTAGCAGTCCGCAGGAAGCTTTATGGTAACCACATGCGGTGATCTATGATGCAGCGGGTGGTGATCTGCGCAAGATCAGAAGTGTGAGTTACAAAACTTCCCAGTGCTTCCCAATCCTGATGAGCAGCAGGCATCATGATGATATATACGAGATTAATACGAAGCACTAGCATTTTCTAGTTTGCATTTTATTCTGATGGCTCGAAGTCGGGACACCAGCTACCACCTTGCACCCGCCAGGTTCTATACTTATATATAGTTTCAGTGATTCTATGCCACAGAACGATGTCTCAATCAAGTTATGGCCGTTGCTTTAATTTGCTCTTCTTTTTCTTTATTACCACACCTTTTTCATCAGCAGTTATATATATTAATGTAACCAATTATATTTTCAGGTAAAAAAATGCATATATATAAGTAAGCAAAAGCTTCCCACACGTATAACAATCGTATTGAACAGCGAGAGATGCACTGACTTTGTGTGTAGTAATGATGAATCATCAGTTCACTACATGAAACCATACTCCATTTCACTACTAAATAACGTACATGTTTCCACAAAATATGTATGAGTATACATCCTGTCCTCACTACTAGTGACACACGGTTTCGAGGTAGTCTAAAGATAGTCTCATAAGCACTCAAGGCAACTGACTAAAGCAAACACTTGTGTAAATCAAGGTTTTTGAGGTGGCAAATATACTTTCCCATCAATTTAGCAATTAAATAATAAAGTGACATTGATTTCGCATAGGCACAGGGCCGCCAAAGTTGTCTGATACATAACTTGCCCTTTGTTATTGACCATCAGAAAGTGGTTAAACTCTTCGCCCCACAATCTGATGCAAGATTGTTTAGTGGACATGTATGATTCAGTTCATCATGGTTAACCAGGTGGGTATCAGTGCTATGGTCCAAAAAGAACCGTTGCAAGTTGTTACAGTGTGCAGCAGAATCCCGCCAGCTCGCTATACGTACAATGGGCCAACAGCCCCTTAGGCCTGGGTCCATTGGAGCCCACAACATATCCAGGCCTTAGGCCTAACTCAACCCCAAAAAACTAGCTTGATAGGTGAGGACTGCCCCACCTTATATGTTGTGCTCCCAACCATCAATTAGTGATGTAGGACCAATCCTAACACAGCTGGTATGTGTTAGATTATCTCCAGAAATACGGTCCATTGTGTTGTGCAAGTATCTTAGAGAAAGTTTAGCAATTTGCCTTGTCTTATATGCTAGTTGACAACTGATGATTCAAACATGCTCGTAGCCAGGAAGAGAAAAGGAAGTTAAGTGACAAAAATTTATGCAGCTTTAGTGCGTTTGTGTGATAATATTTTAAGCTCTCATAACTACTTTCATCAGCCATTCAACTTGCATATCGTTCATTGGATCGACATAAGCACATCTACTCAAATGGCCAGATAAATAAACCAAAACTGCATATATGGTTATGGTCTCTATAAGCTAAGACTACAGAGATCAACACCTTCCATGTGCCCTAAACGTAAGCCAAAAAGGCCAATGGTGTCCAGTAAAGTAGCACAACAATGCTTGGATCACATTTGATACACATATGCAGCCGAGTGAATCAATAATTTGCTTTTACAATATTTCTACAGAATTGATTGGTCCTGCATCGACACTATTTCACCACTAGCATATAAGTAAAGATGCTGAAGGGTCCATGCTATATATATGCCTAACAAGAGCTGATAGAGTTTGTAGAAGGAGACAGAGAGAGAAAGGGAGATCAGAGCATATTTCTAAATTCCCAATTATATATAGTACTAGTGAAGTGTTCCCATGCAATCATGCACCTTTTGTTGTTCAAAGTAACCATGCATTCTGATTAATGATTAGGAATGAGATACATCAGGTCACTCATCTTGCTGGCGATTGTATTTGCTCAACGTCAGACTAATACTGTTAGTCACTGGATAGCCGGAACGCTGGCAGTGGACTTCTAGACAAGAACGGGCGCAAGAACTCCACGCAAGAACTTGGACTTAGTGTTTTGGTGTTGCCTGAAAGCTCAGATTTTTTGGTTTTTCTATTGTTCCCTTTTATTGAAAAAATTACAGCAGAGTTCACCAGACCGTGATTAGCACATCGCGGGTTTCTAGCGTGTCCATCTCCATGCCTCTGCTCGTGGGCAAGCTTTCCTGCAGGCATGGCCTCAAATATGTGTGCAGCAATCACAGGTCGATCCTTGCGCGCGCATATAGCAAAATGGAAGGAAAAAACATGCTACGTAACTAACGTGCAATCCTGTATGGCATGGGAAATCAGGATATAGGGATGGGTTGATAACACTGAGCTTAAATAGGCAGTAGATTTTTAGCAATAATGTTTGATTTTATTCCATATATTCAAAATACATTGCAAGCTAATTAACTCCAAGCAAATTCTGGGTAATTCATCGAAATTACTTTGATAACTAAGGAATAAACTTCCAAAGTTTTGATAGTAACAACGATACCACTTCTACACAACGTTTACAATGAAAAAAAAAAAGATGTGTTATAATGTATTTTCACTCCCTAAGAAAAACGATCCTCACGGAATGCATGCATCAACATGACAAAGCTAGGAGTTAATGTATCTCTGAACATTTTTCATATTTTACATAAATAAGGACTTAATATGTGTTCTTTACATTGGTTGTTACATCTATTGTAGCAAGAAAAATTCTCTGATTTTTTTTGCGCCTTATAATGTGTTTTTTACTCCCTAAGAAATTAAAAAGGATCCTCAAAAAAGAAAAACAGTAGGTAAAGACATTTAACACTACATAAGGCAGGTCATTGTTATATGTTTGACGAGAGCTCATGTAAGAACAGTGAGTAAAGATATTTCCATGCTATGCTAAATGAGAGATGATATAATTGTGTGTGAGAGAGGGGGGGCAGGGGAGAGAGTGAGAGAGAGTATGCATACTTTCCATTTATATACTGCGGATGCAACACATGACTCCAGCATTAGAAGGAGCAATTGTTCCATGTCAGGCACCAGCTATGTCTATGATTGAGATGCATCAGGACGTCCATTAAGCTTGTTGATGTACCAATCCATACTGTTCCATGTACGGCACCGGCAAATTGTTCTATCAGGTCTTGCTTCTCGATGAACTGCTGCATCAATGGATGCATTCTGTCCCAGGCAGTCCACTATGGCTGTTTGTTGTAATGATGATTACAGATTGAGATCATACGCTTGTGGCCTACACATTGGGTTCCTCAGACAGTTGATTAGGCTTAGCACAATTTGTACGTGTCCTTTCTAAGCAAAGGGAAGAACATCAAATGTTGCTGTACGATTTATTAACATATATAAATGATGCTAAATTTGGGGACTCCAAAATTTGATATTGTCTTTACCTCCTCTAATTAGGTGAATGTTTTTTTTTACCGCCCTTCAAGAAATGTTAGGAGATACTAAAATACGTAAAAATTGGTACCTGAATGAAGTACTCAAATCTGCTAAATCTGAACTTATAGAAAACTGTATGGGTTAAAGAAATGTCTAGAAAGCTGTAGAGATCAACTCCAGCAGCCACTCTAAAATCAGGATCGTTACTTTTTATATAAGCACTCACCGTACTTTTGATGCCCAGTTTAGTGACTCTAGCGGAAACCCTCAAATCAGGATCGAAATAAAGTAACATCACAAGGCAAGCGTGGTACATGTGGTACAGGGCTTGACAACAATCAGATCACGGTTGCTGACTCCTCTTTGACAAATATTGCTTAACGTTATTATCATTGAAAAAAAACCATCTAGAACATTAAAAATGATAATCAGAAGTTTATTCAAAAGTTTTACAATAACTACAATTCACAATTCCAGCCACCACTCCAGAGATTGTTAGTTATGCTAACAAATCACAGCAGTGACTCCAGATTTTGAGAAATATGAAATAAGTGCCAACTGCTTTATTAGGATACATCTGCTGTAATGTGTCCTGAGTAGAGCCAAGCCACATGTTTATAAAGCTTTGATGGGCCCCAAGGCAATAACTAGAGATATTTGTACTGGCTGAGAAAAATGCCAGTTCAAACAAAATTGATACCCATATACATCTTGTATATACTAGTGTGGTTTTCTAGAGGCGATTGTCTCCCTGAATTGTTTTTGTACTAGTGCTGCCAACTTTGAGCTTGTTAAGCTTCTCTGCTATGTGTTAGGTTTACAGTATTTATGTTTCAGTTAGCAGAACTATGAATATTAGTATGACTGGATAAATTATTTAGGTGTGCAATACAAATGCACTTTTGAGTAACTATTTCATACATGCCTCCATTTGTTTTCTCACTGTCGTGAGCGTCCGTGTTGTACTGTGTACCAAAAAAAGTGGTTGCCATTTCTAGTGGTCTCTAAATGTGGAGGAAAGTCTCTAAATGTGGAGGAAATGGCACCAGTGTACAAATTGCCTACGAAATATATTGCTATCACGTCTATAATTTTGAAGCCATTTCTAGAGAAGGTTGATAACACCATAAGTCCAAACCAATGAGAAGCACAATTTAAAACTTACAAGTATGGCCACAGAACATCATAATTTACCGCCATGTATCCTAACTTATCTCTTCCATTCCACTTCCCAATCAACCACGCATCTCACTTATTATCTCCAGAAAGCTCCCTCTACCTCCTTGATGTCCTACTGCAACCTCCCTCTCCAGTGGCCATGCTATTGGTGCAACTAGTGATACCACGATCGTGCGGTGCAAGCAACTCTGGGCATCCCCGCAATATTCATAGTCCCAGGACTAGGAGGTCTACATGGCTATTGAGGAATGGCCCCACATAAGAGTAGGTATGCCCCAAGCTGGTGGGCTGGCTCCTAGGAAGCACATTTTTTTAACTAGGCAGCACAGTTGGAGACAAGGAAGGTGTTTGTTTATTTATATTTCTACTAGGTGTTATTGCCTGGTTCTGCCTTCAGATTTTGTTCTCTAGACTAGACACACATGCATACGTAGTGATGGTTTGTGTGAACCATGGCTAAGAATTGATTTGTATTATTATATATTACCATATGCTTGTAGTTGAAAACTGATCCATACATGGTCGCCACTGCCAAGAAGAAACACAGTCCAAATGATGAAAAGGTTTACGCAATTGCTGCCTGTGTTTGTTTGCTACTTTAAGTGGCCGGATAAACAAGCCAACACTGCCACGCACTACTGGACGCGGGCTCTTTGAAAGGCTCCAATCCACTCGGCTAAGCCTAAGCCGAGTGTAACACTCAGCTTAGGGCACATGATTAGGTTTTCTCGGCAACGTGCCCCTATGCCGAGTGCCAAATATCGGGCACTCAGCTTAGCGTAAGCCGAGTCTTTTTAAGTCTATGCCGAAGTTTCCACAATGCACGTGGCGTAGAAAAGCATGTGACGGCAGGACGTTTTCACATAGTTCTTTGTCGACTGCTAGGCGTGGACACACGGCAAAAGAACAAACCTGTATTTTTTGAAAAAAAAAAAAAAACCTTTGTCGAGTGTCTTGGCGTTGACACATGGCAAAGAAAGAAAACCTGTATTCTTTTTTTTTAAAAAAAAAAAACCTTTGCCGAAAGTGACGCGCTTCAAGGCACACGCAAAGAAGTCTGAAATTGTTTTTCAACAAAAGTAAGCCGAGTGCCAGCACTGAAAACACTTGGTATTGTTAAAATCTTTGCCGTTGGCAAACATTTTTTTCTAGAGCATATGTAACAATTTTTAATTACATACATAACAATTTATAATCACAATAATGTGTTCAGTGTAGTTACTCATATAGGGTGCACTTTCTATACACCCGGTGTAGTTACTCCCATATTTAAAAAACCACATTGTGTATGTGTTCATACTTGTTTATCGGTTTGAGTATGTTTAGATACTCATATTAAGATACTCTAGATCTTAATACACGATTTTTTTGAAGAAACCTATATTTCTTAATATATTACACAAAATGTCACTATTGCTGTATATAAAAAAAAAGTATATCCATATACTCAACATATGAATGCATACTTAACATATATATACCACCATAGATGGTCTAGTATGATCATATACTTCATCCACATGCACTTCGTTTGGTCATATATACCATAAATCTTGAGATATACATATATGGGTGTAACTACACCTAGGGTGTAGAAAAAATTACAATAATATCACACATGTCATCATAACCATCCATAATTCCACATAGTCCGTCGCAAGTCATACTAAAGTCTCACAAAAGTCCATCACTATTGACACAAGTCAATAGGAAACACACATTTAAATGCGTGCAAAAAAAAAAAATTCACGTTGGGCATTCTAAATAGGAAACACACATTTAAAAATAAAAAAAAAAAAACTTAGCCATAGGGCACTGGAGAAAAACATTAAAACTAGATAAATTTAATTTCCCATTCCGGGTGTTACTGCACTATAATTGCTTCCGAAGGCAAACCGACTGGAAAAATCAATTTCTTTATTGACCTAACCATGTCCGTAGTTTTCTATAGGTACACCATCAAACAATATTTTTCTGTCAGTTTGCTTATTTTTCTATCATTAAGAATTGGTTGGAGAGCACCTAATTGGCAACATATGTCTACAGGATGGCAAAGACAACAATTAAAACTCATAAGGTGAACTGTGAAAATGCAATTGCAGGAATTTGCACAAGTGTATGCTCATTACTCAATTTATTTGGCATCTTGTAGCATTTCAAGTTGCAACAACTAAAGCTACATGCATGTATGATTGACGTCTTGTATCAGCTTTATTTGAACAAGGTCATGCTGATAACTCAATTTATCTGCCTCCTCTTCTTAATGGAACAGAGTGCAACGACATAGCAGTTGACTGTCCAGTACGCAATGTTGGGGTAGGGTCTTCCATCGTGAGACAATTTGCTGAAGTTGATGCACCAGCATGCAGCATATTCCAAAATGGATAATGGGAGCAGCGATATGCTGGTAGACTGATAGCTGTTACGTATTAACCACACTCTGTGATATATGATGCACTGGGTGGTCATTAGCGTGATGCAACTAGTATCTATATGTTTAGTAGCAATCATAAGTGCAGGCAAAAAAACATCCCAATCCAGATGAGCAGCAAGCAAGCAACATGATGATATGTAGGAGATAGGACACGACCACTAGTCCTAAAGCACAAGATTTTTCTCTCTTGTATTTTATTATGAGGGCTCACGACACTAGCTCCTAGCACCCATCTGGAGGTTCTTGCTTATAGATAGCTTCTATGACCACGAATGATGTCGTGGCTTTAATTAGCTCTGGAGGTTCTTGCTTTAATTTTTTTACGCTTCTTTTTTGTTGCCACAGCTTTTTCGTCACCAATGCATATATATAAGTATAACAAACATCCAATTGATTCTGAATCAATAATTTAGCAACTCCCCATATTAAATTTAAAACAAATGTATACTGGTATAATTTTATATGCTGCGCACCTATCTGGTTATCAAGCCAGATGGAAATCATCAGTTCGCTATGAAACCATACTCAGCCGAGAAACAACCTGACTCGAGGCCACTAAGATTATTGGAGTGTGGTGTTCTTCGTCTCGTGAAACCATGCTAATTGGGTCCATCTTGTCCAGATCCATCGTCTTGAATGAATCGATGGATGTAGCCATTTCCATCTGATATATTTTGGTGCCTTTTGCTTTAGTGCCAAAACGACGAATTCACATCTCAAGCAAAACCCTGCCAAAAAATCAAGAGGATCTGAGACCAAATGTATGGAGCTGGAACTTCCATTCACAGATTACTCAATAGAGATAGCAATTTTAAGTTTTTTGGTACAGACAGGGTGGAAAATGGAGAGTGCAGAGGATGAACAGGAGCGTGTGGATGACGAAAGGGAAGTAGTTACAAATTCTGTTGTTTCATAATCCTCTCTCTAATGACTACACAGCATTATATACCCACCTGACAAAGCACGCAGGCCCGTATCTACTGAACCCTCGCCACCATGGCCATTGGCCTTTTTCTCGCAGCCATCTTCCCTCTTCGAATAATCCCCTCCTGCACTTCAGTTTATTTATCCACCTCTGGCTCATGACAAATAACTTGGCAGTCCGCAGGAAGCTTCGTATTGACCACACGCTGTGATATGTGTTGCAGCGGGTGGTAATCGGCGGAAGGCAACAAGCATCTATTTCTTTCTAGACAATCAGAGATGTGAGTTACACAACTTCCCAGTGCTTCCCAATCCTGATGAATGGCAAGCATCCTGACTATATATGATAGATTAGTTGGATGCATTAGCATTTTCTGGCTTGCGTTTTATTCTGATGGCTCAGGACACTAGCTAGCTCCTTGCTCCCATCAGGTTGTACTACCTATATATAATTCAAGTGCTTCTATGCCCCACAACCATGTCTCAACCAAGTTAGGACCCTTGCGTTAATTACCTCATCTTTTTCTTTATTACCGCACCTTTTTCACCAGCAGTTATATTTATTAAGGTCACCAATTATATTTTGAACGTGAAATGCGTATATAAGTAAGCAAAAGCTGCCCACACATATAACAAACATAGTGGGCCGCGAGAGATTCACTGACGTTGTCTGTAGTAATGGTAAACTACATCTACAATTATTCCAAGAGATTGTTTTGAAGAATCAGTAACGTTGTTAGCAATTCCCAGTAATAATATAGACACATATATATACTAGTGTGTCAGAATGGTTTTTGTATATGCTAGCTTAGCCTCTTATCTGGTTACCTAGCCAGAGAAGAATTATGAGTTCACCACATGAAACCATACTCCACTCTATTTCATATAAGGTGCATGTTTCCGCAAAATTGAGACATCCTATTTTCCACAACTACCGATTTCATTTTTTTCGTGGCGGGCGTTTTTCATTTTCAGAGGCAGGCAAGGGCGCCCGTCACCGTTGACAGGTCATGGAAAATATTTTTTTTACCAAAATGGGTCTGGGCCCTAGATCTCGACGCCAGGGTGGATCCGCATGCCGGGGCTCCTCACGCCACTGGTGGAGCGGGTCCAGCGTCATTGGTGCTCCTCCCACCACCGGTGGAGCCGGATCCGGTGAGGGTGGAGCCGGATCTGCTCCGTCGGTGGAGCTGGATCCGATGGGGGTGGGAGGGGAAGAGGATAAGAGGGGGCTTTAGAAGCGGTGGGTCTAGGAAAGGAGGCACAACCATTTTTTGAGATAAGTCATTTGGTGAAATGAAATATGGTCCAATGCGATGTGCCAATATCTTAGAGGAAGTTAAGCAGTTTGCCTTGTCTTATGCGTTAGTTGACAACTGATTCAAATGTGGTCGTAGCCAGGAAGAGAACAGTGAAGCCATGTGAAAAAATTGGTACACAGTTTCAAGCTGTGCTTGTGTGCTAAAATTTTAAGTTACTTAAGCCCTAATAACTACTTTCATCAGCCATGGAACTTGCATGTCATTTATTGGATCGACGTAAGCACATCTAGTTTTGTGGCCTGCTAAATGAGCTAAAACTGCATATATATTTATGGTATCCATAACCTAAGACTGAAGAGATGACCACCTTCCATGTGCCCTCAAGGCCAATGGTGACTAGTAAAGTAGCACAACAATGTTTGGGTCTCAACAAAGTAGCATCGGAGTTATTAAAAGTCTCTTGGAATCCTTGCTCCCACAGCAATCGGCGCATTGCTGGAGTATTCTGTGCTCGACACCTGTCCCAGCATGTCGTCCCCTTCGCAAAAACCCGCAAGGCCGCTGCCCCACCCGCAGGCCCGTCTCCCCCTCCGCGGTCCAAGCCTTGTCGCTCCCAGCTTCCCACCCCCGCAACCCTAGCAGGGGCGTGTCGATCCCTGTCTCCTTTCTCTCCTCTACCCGCCGCCCACCCCCCCCCCCCCCCCCTCCCCTGCCACCACCCACCGCAGCTCCGCCCCACCCTGCTCTCTCCTCTCCACGCGACCTCTGCGGCACGGGGAGTGCGTGGGTTCGAGGTTCAGTGGTGTGTGGGCAGCAGATCTCACTGGCCCTCACGACGGCTATTTACCGACGGCGAAGGAGGAAGCGTAGCGCCTTCCTACCCTCTCCTCCCCACGTCGCCACCATGGCAGCACGAGAGCCGTCATCGTTCGATCATGGGAAGCTGTGTTGCCTCTACGATGCAGGGGAGCACGTTGATCCGCGCGAGATTCGGAATCCGCGGTGGCGCTTGGGTCTTCAGCATGGCGATGGAGCTCGACGTTTCAGCGATGAAGTGGTCCAGGTGATGTGCGCTGCATTTTTTTTATCTATCTAAACTTCTCTTTCTTACAGTCTCTCAGATCTGGTGCCACTGTTCTCTTTCTTACAGTCTCTCAGATCTGGTGCCACTGACGAAGGTTGCAGGAGGGCATGGCCAGACAGCAGGAGGCATTAGATCTCGGTCCCCCAGCCGCTGCCATCGTTCGTAGTCGATCGACTCTAGGCTGCCGGCACCGCCCCCCTACAAGGCTACTCACGTCCCTGCCAGCCATCAAGGTGAAGCCTTCCTCTCCCACACTCCCATTTGTATACATCCTATGATTATGCAATGTAGGAGATGAGCTATATGCTACCTACAGTAGCGCTAAAGATGATAAATTGTTTTGTTTGATAGTCTGTCATATTTAGGCATAGTTGTGATTGGAGATGCTTTGTGTATTCACTACTATGGTATTGTCTTGCATGGCTTCAAATACTCTGAATTAACTTGTCAAATTTATATAAATATCCTATGTTATACATACTGTAGTAGCAACCCAATAATCTATCCTTACTTTGTAATGATTGATTGTTTCAGAATACGGGTGCTGCTTAGTGATATTGCTAGACTAAATCCAAAAGTGCACCAGTAGAGGAAGACAACATGCCAGTTGTTGCAGATTTTTGGTTCTAAAAAGGTAGGACAGTTCTTTCTCCTGAGTTCCACGGTCATATTTCTCATAAACTACACACTCCAGCTGGAGATCAGTCTCTTTTTGTATATCTTTGTTTTTGCTAGATGTGCTCATCTCCTGCACTTGTGAGTGGAATTACCACTCCATCACTTGTCCGATGCTTCGAGCGATCTTGATGAGCTGAGCGCAAGAAAAATGTCAATATATTTGATTACTCTTTTGCTACCGAATCTGGTGTTTGTGGATTTGTGATAAATCTGAATTGTTACAATTCTAACACATAGTTTCCTGTTTTTTTTTTTGTGCTAGGAGATTGATTAGTAGCTGCACTCAGCGATGAAGCCATCTACTCATCTCTGAGGTATCTGCACTTCCTCTGTCATTTCTTTTGTTATATCTTCCAAAAATTTGCATATTGCTGTCAGTTTCCTTTTAATGCTTCCTGTATAGTAAGAAGAAGCACATGTGAGCCAATCATTGCAATAAAGAAATAATAAGCAAATATTAATTCAAATGTCATCAGCAGGGTATGCTGATAAATTGAAATAATCTATTAATAGTTTACTACAGATGGTTCGTGAATTAAAGCATACGGTAGTATTTTGGTTGCAGAGAGTTGCAACCTACATATAGTCAAGAACATACCTCTCTTTTCATTTTTGTTCTGGGAAGTTGATGGAAGGATGTTTGAAAATAACTTGAGGAACAGTATCAGTAAGAATCCCATGAATGGAACAATGATGAACACAACAACCTAGACCAGCATGTAGATGTCTGTTGTTTTGCGTGTCAGCTGTTGCCTCTCTCTTCTTGAAAGGCTCTTCCCACCAGCAAGGTTCACCAGCAATCTTGATGAAAGCAGACCAGAGTAGTTTTGTCTCTAACCAATAATGTTGCAGTGTAAAAATGAATTCATCCTTCCAATGCTTAAAGTTTAAAGGTTAGCTATCCAATCAGCCCTTAACAGAGAAATAAAGAAGAATCATGCCAACAATTCATCTTAGCCTCCCCTTTGGTATGTGCTCATCAAACTTGATTTTGCCTCCCCTTTGCTCTGCGTGCTTTGGGGTCTCTTTGTTCATGCAGCACCACCCGTCCAGCAGGAACAACTCCAGTTTCTGGGACACCAGCTCCAGCTCCCTGCTCCCCATTTGGATCTCCACCTGCTGCTCGAAATATTACATTTGGCACTAAAAAACTAATTGTAGTATTAGTTGATCATATATTCTGGTGAACTATCTTGAACCATGTCATATTTTTAAATTTAGCAAGATATTATCTGTATTCTCAAAAGGAGACACAAACACTGTTTTTTAATAATTAAATATTCAGTATGGAGCTTTGTAATAGTTTTCCTCCTAATTTAAGCAGAAAATAGTTGGATGCATCTGAATTACCTTGGCTTGCTGCTATTGTTTAGTCTGATTAGGTATCTTGATCATGGTCATGTTTTATATGTATTCTAAATACTCCTCGAATTTGGTAATTTCAGGGCACTCCTAGCTGCAGAAAAAGGGCATTGTGCCACTACTACCCAAAGAATATGAAGGTCACATGGATTGTATGTACTTCAGTAACTAGATTACGTATCTTGATCTTGGACACATACTTTACATGTCCTTATTGAGTTTGATAGTTTCCATGATACTCCTAGCAGCAGATAGAGGTTGTATGGCCACCAGGATGTATAGCCACCATATGGGTCTCACTGGTGTTGATTTTTGTAGCAATAGAGTAGAGTGATTGTGCCTACCAGTTGTACTCCTGAACAAGAGGCATCATTTGATGAATTACTAGGATGCGATGGCTATATGTATAGTGTATGACCCTCATGATTGATTTGTGACCTTCATATGTGAAATTAAATGGAGATAAATAATGGATGTATTAAGTTTCGAACCTGGCTGTCAGCCACGTGACAGTTATCACTAATGATGGCTTATAAAGATGTACTTGTCCTCAATGTGTTGCTTGGAGTATTTGAGTTTGGAAAATATTGATTCTAGGAAAGGAAGATTCTCCTATGTGTTCAGACAAGATACAACAAAGATTATGTATATAAATGTTCTGCTTAGATCTTAATATTATTGTATAATTATCAAGCTATGCCTATTAAGTGTTAGACAACAACTTTTGTTCTTTAAGTCATTGTAGGGCCCAAAGGGCGCCTGATGTTCTAGTATAAGTAAAGTTGCTGAAGGCGTTTCCATGCTATATATGCTTGACGAGAGTAGATAGAGTTTGTAGAGGGAGAGAGAAAGGGAGGAAGGGGAGATAAGAGCATATTTCTAAATTCTCAATTATACAGTAGTGAAGAGTTCCAATCCGATCATGCACCTTCTGTTCCTCAAAATAACGATTGTAATATGCTCATCAGGCCACTCATCATGTTAACGATTGTAATATGCTCAACGCCAGACCAGTATTGTTAGTCACCGGATGGCCGGAACGCCGACAGCGGACATGAAGACAAGAGTGCACACAAGAACTGCACACGATCACTTGGACTAGTGTTTTGGTGTTGCTTGAAAGCTCGTTTTTTTTTTTTTTGGTTTTGTCTACTGTTCCCTTTTATTAAAAAGATCACAGCAAAGATCACCAGAACGTGATTAGCACATCTCAGGTTTCTAGCGTGTGCATCCCATGCCTCTGCAAAATCATTCATGCTGGATTGCCGGTGACCTAGGCTCGTGGGTGATCTTTACCCACAACCATGGCCTCAAATATATATGCTCACCGAAAAAATGGAAGGAAAAAAACATGCTATCTAACAATGGTGCACAAGGAATATCTTAAAAGTCTTGCATGGCATAGGAAAGCTGGGTATAAAGATGGGTTGATAAGATTGAGCTTAAATAGGCAATAGATTGTCGGCATTAACATTTGATTACTCCATATATTCAAAATACATTGTAAGATAATTAACTTCAAACAAATTTTGGGTAATTCATCAAACTTACTTTGATAACTAAGGAAATGTGTTATAATGTATTTTCACTCCCTAAGAAGAAGGATCCTCACGGAATGCATGCATTAACATGACAAAGCAAGGAATTAATGTACACTCAAACATTTTTTCATATTTTATATAAATAAGGACTTGATTGATATGTTTTATTTATTTTGGTTGTTACATCTATTTTAGCAAGAAAAATTCTCTGATTATTTTTTTGCGCTGTATAATGTATTTTCACTTCCTAAGAAAAAGGATGTTCAAAAAAAATTCTTTGAATTGTTTCATTGCTATGTAGCTTAAAGTTTTCGTACATTACACTTGAATGCATCAAACATGGTGAGGATTTTTTAAAATATTGAAACCATTAATGTATTAGTGTTACTTGTCCACTTATTAAAATTGAAATTATATGCTGTGATATTAATGACCACATAAGACTATATTACTTGACAACAATGAATTCAGCTCTAGTATGTAATTAATAATTGTTTGCTAACTTTTTCAATATTGCAACAACATTTACTTGTCTTAATTTAACACTATGTAAGACAGGGGGAGCAGGGGAGAGAGTGAGAGAGAGAGTATGCATATTTTCCATTTATATACTGCGGATGCAACACACGAGCATGCACCAGGCAGCGTTCCTCATAGTGAGATTCCAACATTAGATGGAGCAATTGTTCCATGTCAGGCACCAGCTATGTCTATGATTGAGATGCATCAGGACGTTCATCATGCTTGTTGATGAACCAACCCATACTGTTCCATGTCAGGCACCGGCAAATTGTTCTATGTCAGGTGGCCGAATTACATATATAGTTGTACAAGATTGTGTCCTGTGACTGATTTGCTTGTTGATGAACTGCTGCATCAATGGATGCAACCAGTCCCAGGCAGTTCACACTATGGCTGTTTGTTGTAATGATGATCACGGATTTAGATCATGCGCTTGTGGCTTACACATTGGGTTCCTCAGATAGTTGATTAGGCTTCACACAAGTTGTGTGTGTCCTTTTTGTAAGCAAAGGAAGAACATCAAATGCTGGTATATACAATTTATTAACATAAACGATGCTAAATTTGGGACTTCAAAATATGATATTGCCTTTACCAGGTGAATGCTTTTTACGCCCTTCAGGAAATGCTAGGAGATACTAAAATACATAAAAAAAAAAATTGGTACCTGAATGAAGTACCCAAATCTGCTACATCTGAACTTATAGATAATTGTATGCCTTAAAGAAATGTGTAGAAAGCTGTAGAGATATCTCCAACAGCAACGCTCAAATCAGGATCGTTACTTAAACAATAATCAGAAGTTTATTCAAAATCCTCTTTGACTCAACATTGCTTAATCAGAAGTTTATTCAAAATTTTACAATAATTACTTTTCACAATTCCAGCCACCCCTCCACAGATTTTTACTTATGCTAAAAAATCACAGTAAGGACTCTGGATTTTGAGAAATATGAAATAAGTGCTAACTCTGCTTTGGGATACATCTGCTGGAGTGTGTACATCCTGAGTAGAGCCAAGCCACATGTTTATAATGCTTTGATGGCCCCCAAGGCAATAACTAGAGATATTTGTACTGGCTGAGAAAAATGCCAATACAAACAAAAATTGATACCCATATACACCTTGTGTATACTAGTGTGGTTTTCTATAGGCGATTGTCTCCCTGAATTGTTTTTGTACTAGTGCTACCAATTTCGAGCTTGTTAGGCTTCTCTGCTTAGCAGAACTATGTGTTGGGGGGGAGACGGATCGTGCCTACCCCCTGCGGTCGCGGCCCAGAAACCGGCCCTTGGAAAAACCAGGATCAAGGCACGAAGCACCACGGGCTAGAGAGCGCGCAAAGGAAGACAGGGCCCGAAAGCCATGGGTTCGCTTTGAATGGGCGAATGTCGGACATTCGTCCATTGTCAGCCGGAGAGCGATCGCCTACAGTCCGCCCGCTTTCGGCTTAGAAGCCGAAAAGCGGGGCATTCGCGGTACTTGCCCGTTTAAAGACATGATCGGCGAAGGCGCCCGGCTTTCGCCCGGAGTGGCGAATGAAGAGACTTTCGCCCACAACTCGTTGGCGGGGTTTGCTTGACGACGGAGCGGCCGGAGGAGGTCACTCTCGAGTCTGGGCTTGACTCGGTCTGATGACGAATGTCTTTGGTTCCGGCTTGCAGGTGCTCGTGGTTCATCAGCAAGGCGGCCTTCACAGGGAGGGAGACTGGGGACTGGAAAGGACCAAGTTACCCCTGTACGGAGGCGACGTACGTCAAGTTCCTAGCCATGACCAGGGGCATAAGTGGAATTGTAAATAGTCTACGGACTATAAATAGGACCCGAGGGTCATTGTAAACAAACGGGAGAGAAATCAATAAGACGAGCACTTTGGTTTCGCTCCTCTTTCGTGTCTTGTTTATATCAAGGAGGATTCGCCCCTACCGGGGGTGGCCAGCTTTGGGGCCACTCCGACATTGGCGCCCACCGTGGTTGTCTTTGGTAGCCCATGGCCCCAGGGCGAGGAAGACCCAAGGGCTGCGCCGGCGCCACCGGCCGGATCTACCCCCGGATCCCCGCTCGGATCCGCCTGTCGAGACCGTCACCCCGGCGGGTCAAGATCGGGGGCGGCGCGGCCGCGCCCCACCGCCCCTGCAATGATAGGCTAGGGTCCCTCCAACGATGGAGGTGCCGAAATTACGAAGAGGACTCGGATGAAGATCATCCCGGCGAACAAGAACTACCCGGTAACGATCGGGAGGAGCGTGCCGGGTTAGCCGAAAGCAATTGAGCCTCGTGCAGGCCGAACTCGAGAGCTAAGGGCTCGGAAGGAAGCAATGCCGAAAAGATGGAGCAGCCAGACGGAAAGAAGATTCGCTCGAGAGCAGCTGCGGCTAGCCGAAATGGAAAAACAAAAGTTACTTCGCGAGATCGCCCAGATGGAGAAAGATGCAGCAACATCACACAGGGAGCAAAGACTAGTTTCGTCACACAGGGCGAGATAGACCCAGTCTCACCCTTAGCTCCAGAACTTCAGCTAAGCCCATGGCCAATAGGGTACAAGCCCAGACTGCCATCCTTCAACGGAAAGTCGGATCCAAGAAAATTTATTGCAAGCTACGAAGCCGCAGTACATTCGGCAAGGGGGGATTCGGTCACCCTAGCGAAGTCTCTTATAATGGCGGTAGAAGACATTGCCCATGAATGGTACATTGCCATTCGCCCACTATCGATAAAGCAACCGAAACAAACTAAAGGAGCAGCTTATCATTACCTTTGAGGGTTTCCGGGCCTTAAAGAAGGGAACTAGGGATTTCTGAAGCTCAAGCAGGAGGACGGAGAGTCATTAACACAATACCTCGAGAAGATAGTTCAGCTCGAGCCCAAACACCGAATGTGTCAGATGAAGTGGTCATAGCAGCAGAATCGAGGGAATGGCCATAGGGGCGGTGTGCCGCCCAGCCTAGACAGGGGAGGAGCCCAATACCCTGACCGAAGTTGTACGATCGGATCAAGAAGTTCGCAAAGGCGTAAGAAGGGCTAAAGCGACGAAAAGGCAGCACGAAAGGATGAAAAGCAACAATCGCCACATCCAAGCACGACCAATAGCCAGAAAGGGGGCAAATCCCCCCGTCCAGTCAACAACGTACAAGGGGATTCGTCTCAAGCAACCGAACCCAACCAAGAACCAGGAGAGGCCCAAAATTCCAGGCCAACTCAATCTAACCGAGGTGGCCGAAGCTCAAGGGGTAGAGGTCGAGGAAGAGGCCGGAAGGCCCAAGAGTACCTTACTTGTTTCCTGTCGGGCGAAAACATGGGTCATTACAGTCGGGACTGCAAGTATGGGCAGATGGCCAAAGAACAAAAATCAAAGGACGAAAGTTCGCAGAGCAGTCAAGCCCCAAAGCATGTATTCAACATGAGAGATACAGGGTGTACTCAGCCCAATGCTTATTTCGGCTATCAAAACACTCAGCTGCCTCCACCACCTCCCCTAGCGCAGCAAGCCCCCGCACACCCGGCCAATCATCACCAGTACTCCTGGAATTACCCAGGTTTCGTCCCACAACCCCAGCCTCCATCTATGGCACTATCCTCCCCAGCAAATCTAGAGCATCCGCAGCAAAAACATACACCCGGCTTCGGAAGGCAGGGAAAATAGAATCGAACTTCGGTGCTCCGTCCCTGGGGGCACATCTATGCAATCACAAAGCGGATCCAATCTAGAGCATGTAAACAAACGAGCCGAAGGGACTATGTGAGGAGAGTGCATACAGTAACACCAAGGTTACCCCTGAACAGGCCAGCATGGTCAACAGTCCCAATCACTTTCGATGAAAGTGACTTTAGGCTAAGAGATTATCCCCATACAGACGCATTTGTAGCAACTGCGAATGTGGATAACTTCACACTCCACAATATCCTGATAGACAACGGAAGCTCAGCAGACATCCTGTTCATTAAGGCCTTCCAAAGTATGAATATGGAGCGAAGAACGCTGCATCCGGCGGGTAATGCTTTATTCGGTTTCGGAGGAAAAAGGATAGATGCAATTGGAAAAAAAGACATCGCGGTCACTTTCGGCGAAGTAGGTCTATGCAGGGACCGAAATCATCACTTTCGACATAGTCAACATAGACTATCCTTACACAGCCATCTTCGGAAGAGGAGTGATAAGCAAGTTCGATGCTGCAATCAAGCAGAGTTTCTTATGCATGAAAATTCCATCCCCTTTCGGCATCATAACTGTCTAGGGAGACTAGGAAGCGGCAAGGAAAATAGATGCAAGGCCAATACCTGGCTATAGCATGATCAATGAGGTAACTGAAACCGAAAGGGAAGACGACGAGGAAGAGCAATTTGAACCAAAATCTGAAAAGGTCAAAGAACCGAAAGTAGAATCAGCCGAATGCACCGAGAGGGTCCCAATATCAACCACAGGTTCTGAAAGAGAGATAATAATCAGTTCAGAACTCCAACCGGGTGAAGCAGCTCAGCTGTGCGCATTCCTTGACTCCAACTCGGACGTTTTCGCATGGTCGCGAGAAGACCCGAAGGGAGTAAGCCAAACCCGGCTCAACATAATCTAAGTGTGCTAGCGACAGCAAAGCCCAAGAAACAACGCTTGAGGAAACTGTCCAAAGAAAGAAGCGCTGCAGCAGCAGCCGAAGTCCAAAGACTTTCGAACGCAGGAGTAATCAGACCAGTTCAGTATCCCGAATGGTTAGCCAATGTAGTCATGGTTCAGAAAAAGACATCCGACCCTAGCATAAAGAAATGGCGAATGTGCGTAGACTTTACTGATCTAAACAAAGCATGTCCCAAAGATCCATATCCACTACCCAGAATAGACACCCTCATTGACCTGGCCTCGGGCTGCGAAAGAATGAGCCTGCTCGACTGTTTCTCCGGATATCACCAGATACACCTAAATCCGGAAGATGAGGAAAAGACAAGCTTCATCACACCAGGGGGGACCTATTGTTTCAAGCGAATGCTGGAGGGGTTGAGAAACGCCGGATCTACCTTCTCCAGAATGTCGGATGAAGTATTTAGAGAGCAAAAGAAAAAGAAGAATCTTGTAACATATGTAGACGACATAGTCGTGATCAGCAGCTCCAAAGATTCACATATCAGCGACCTACAGGAAACTTTCGCAAATCTAAGACGAAGCGGACTCAGGCTAAACCCAGAAAAGTGCATTTTCGGCATCACCAAGGGCAAGATGCTAGGTTGTCTGGTTTCGGCCAGAGGCATAGAGGCGAATCCAGACAAGATCGCATCAATCATAGATATGAAACCTCCGGATAGCCGAAAGAAAGTCCAGAGGCTCACAGGTCGACTAGCAGCTCTTAGCAGATTTATCTCAAGGTCAGCCAAAAAAGGCTTGCCTTTCTTCAAGGTGCTGAAGGATAGTGCAGATTTCGAATGGGGTCCCGAACAACAGAAAGCTTTCTAGGACTTGAAGGATTACCTCACCAGCCTGACAACGATGACGAAACCATCACCAAAGGCAGAGTTATTGCTGTACTTAGCGGCATCACCAGTTGCCGTAAGCGCCGTCCTAGTTGAAGAAAAGGAGCATGACAACAAGCTTAAGCAATTCCCCATTTACTATGTATCCGAAGCCCTATCTGCAGCTAAGCTTAACTACTCGAAGCTGGAAAAAAATAGCTTATACAGTACTAATGGCAAGCCAAAAGCTGAGGCATTACTTTCAGGCACAAGATCCGGGTTGTTTCCTCCCAGCCTTTGGAAACTCTCTTCAAAACAAATAAGCCGGGTAGAGTGGGCAAATGGGCCGCAGAATTAAACGAGTTTGTAATAGATTTCGAGCACAGATCGGCCATAAAGTCCCAAGCAATCGCGGATTTCATAGCAGATTGGACTCCGGCAGCTGAAGGCAACTCAATCGTTTTTGACGAACCTCATGCGACAAAGATACCGCGACGGAGCCCGGTGTGTGACAAAGGAGCCGGGATTTCGGCCATCTTAACACCTCAACAGGGTCCATCCATCCGATATGCCGCCAGGCTACAATTCACAAGCACCAACAATACAGCCGAGTACGAAGCAGTACTACTAGCACTCCAAAAGCTAAAAGCAATGGGAGTCAGGAGATGTGTCATTCGTACTGATTCACAGGTAGTAAGCGGACATTGTGAAAAGGAATACACAGCCAGAGAGCCCGTACTAGCCAGATACCTACAAGCTGTAAGGGCAATGGAGAAGCATTTCGCGGGATTCTCCATAAAATACATACCAAGAGGGGAAAACAGGGAAGGCTGATGAGCTAGCAAAGGCAGCTGCACTCGGCATACCAACCCCACTAGACGTGTTCTTCCAGCAGCTTTCGGCCAAGGCAATCAGAGAAGAAGAAGAAGAGCCAAGGGCCATTCATGTCATTGCAAGTCACGACTGGAGAAGCCCAATATTCGCCTTCCTGACAGGAACATTCGAACCTGAGACAAAACATGAACAACAACGAATGGAATCACGAACCAAGCACTACTCCATCATAAGGGGGGAGCTGTACAAAGATGGCATTGTAGCACCCAAACTCAAGTGCATCAGCGTAGAAGAAGGACGAAAGCTCCTGGACGAAATCCATGGAGGAATGTGCGGAGCACATAGAGGACCTCACGAAATAGCCCATAGAGCAATGAGACAGGGGTTCTACTGGCCATCAGCGGCAGAAGACGCAAAGCAGTTAGTGAGAGCATGCGAAAGCTGTCAGAGGTTCGCCAAAAAGCAAAATGCCCCATCCAGCCCCACCAAGTCAATAGTGCCCACATGGCCACTCCAACGTTGGGGAGTAGACATAGTGGGACCGCTACCAACAGCTCCAGGCAGTGTGAGATTCGCAGCCGTCGCACTGGAATATTTCACCAAGTGGGTAGAAGCAAGACCGTTGGCAAGAATCACTTTAGCAACCCTAATCGGTTTTAGATGCGGCAAATGATAGTCTGTCGATTCGGGGTTCCATCCTACATAACTGTAGACAACGGCAAACAATTCGACTCAACTCAGTTCCGGAACTTCTGTGAGGAACTTTCGATCAAGTTGACTTTCGCGTCAGTCTATCACCCGCAGAGCAACGGAGCGGTCGAAAAGGCCAACGGACTAATCTTCACAGCCGTCTCTAAGTCCCTGTGGGATGCCAACAAAGGAAAATGGCCGGCTGAAATGACTGTAGCAGTGTGGGGTCACAACATCTCCAAGTCCCGAGCAACCGGTTTCACCCCGTTTCGTCTACTTTACGGGGAAGAAGCCATAACTCCCGAAGAGCTTAAGCTGGGTTCATTTCGTACACAAATAGCAGATGTAACAGAAATACAAAGGTTTGTAGATGCTGACACCTCTGAATTTCGAAAGCTGCAGGCAGCAAAAAACCTCGACACCTATCACAAGGAGACCAAAAGCTGGCGAGACAAGAAAGTGCTGCGCAAGAACATCTACTCGGGCGACCTCGTCCCCAATTCGACATCCGGGACAAGCAGGGCAAGCTTTAGTCACAATGGTATGGACCATTCATCGTCGCAAGCATGGTCAAGCCAGGAGTGTTTTGGCTAAAGACAGAAGAAGGCGACGAAACCACCCACACGTGGAACGCGGACAATCTCCGTAGGTTCTACGCGTGACGAATGCTCCTAGAACGGGAGTTGTAATCTTCTTTTTACTTTTTCACGGTCCGTAAAACTTAACGTACGAAACCACTGCGGGTTGTGCTCTTTTTTTCCTCACGGGGAAGCCCTCTCGAGGGTGTGAGGTTTTTTAACGAGGCAACCTGGAATCACTAAGTCGTAAACCCCTTATAAAGGCTCCTTTCCCCAAACTTATCGCTGGTTTAAACAAAACAGAGCCGAAAGCAAGAAGTGACTAAGTCACACTTGGCATATTCGCAAAACTCTTGCCCAGAGAGGGTATATATCTTTGAAGAGATCAGCAAACCAAGGCATAGAGCCAAGAAGACTAAAGGTCAAAAAGGACCGAAAGTCAGGAAGAGGTCCGAAAGTGACGACTTCCAAACCCGAGGCAATCAAGCCCGGATTATCCGGAGTTTGACCAAAAAGGCCAAACCGTAAATAAAGCGGTGAGACCCGCCCAAAGTGAAACCAACCACCAAACAAGTCCATAAAAAGGACAAAGTAGGTGCAAACAATAAATAAGGACTCGATCGCAAACGCTGCCCCTACGGCGTCATAATCTAGGGCAATCAAAAACATAAAGGCCCAAGATATGACAAGGACAGCCACAAATCACTATAAAACAGGACCAAGAGGTGCCATACCTATCAGAATACAAAGCCACAAGCTGTTTAGGAAATATCTTTAGATAGCCAATGAAAGAAAGGTGTAGCCTCACAAAGAGGAGCACAGACTATCTAAGATTGAGAGGGATCGGGAGAGGATAGCCAGCATTCGGCCATATCGTGCGAAACAGCTGAATAGTGAGCGGCCCCGACAGTCCTCCAAAGAGATGCTGACATGAAAGAGCTTGCACAGAGAGGATATGGCTGCTAGAAAAGAGATCCTCACAAGGCGCCGAGGGCGACTCTTGCACATCCACGATTACTCAAGGTGTCCAACAATATCCGGTTTTCGGTGAACCGGCGGTTCAAATTTCACTTGAACATCGAAAATGCGAAGCGCCGAATGCTTTGGCAAAACCAGAGACAGCATTCCCTATTGTGAAGATCCAGCTTCGCAGGCGTGAACATCGTGGATCCGAAGCACCGAATGCACTGGTTAAACCAGGAACAACATTCCCCATTGCGGAAATCAATCTCCGTAAGCAACAAACAGGCGGATTCGAGCTGCTCGAGTGTATAAGAAGGTGGACATACAAACGCCGAAACTAAGGATTTGGGTACAAGCCCTATGTCGAATGTATTAATCCCCTAGGAGAAAAGAGAAAGATGTAGCCTCAAGATGGCCGAATGTACAAGATATGTAAGACCAGGCCCTCACATACAATATACGTCAAAACAAAAAATAAACAAATCACTTTCGGCAACAACACAACTTTCGTCTCCCTCGCAAAGGGGAGGGGATTTCTTTAACAAAATGCTTATGCGAGAATACGAAAGCAGTTTAAGCCGAAAGCGGTGCTTATCAAGTCCGACAACCCTTTCGTCTCTCTCAATGAACCACCCACTTCCGCACTAAACATAAACAACACAAAGTGACCAGGCCATCCAGTAAAACACCGAACCTAACATTTTCAGACGCGAAATGATACAAGGTCCTTTACCTTACAATAACGATACCTAGGAGCCGGAAGAGGATCAACATAGTCCCCTACCTCCACTTTCGGCTCTAGTAGCACGCCACGAACCAAATTCCTTTGTCTCTCAGAAGGGACAAAGGTGCTCCAAAATCAAGGATCGATTGCCCGTGACGAGCAATCTTTCGCCGGCGAGAAGTGAAAAAATCACACATCCGGTCAGGAAACCTTTCCCAAAATGAGAGCCGGGAGGCACCACTAACGCCGAAACCATCACGCCGACTTTCAAAGGGGCATCATCACCATAAAAGTCAAAGGTCCCCTCCTCGGGAACCTGCCAGAGATCCGACACAGCGTTAAAAACATGTCTCGGTTACAACAAAAGGTCATCTAGACCAAAGTACATATCGTTCAAGCATCAGCTACCCTATCAGCTTCGGCGTGAGGGGCTTCCGGCGGGGAAGTTCCGGCGTCGAGGGGGCTGGCATTGTCGTTGCGCTGTTCACGGGCCTTCGCTCGGCGAGGAAGGCATCCACCTTAGCCCGAATCTCCTTCCTCTCTTCGAAGTCTACACAGATAGCTTCATTCATTAAAAAAAAACGAAACATCCCAAGAAAGTATCCGAATACTTACGTTGGCCCGTGATTCGGCAGCTCGGTACAACGCGAGAACATGGCCGCCGGCTTGCCAGTAGCCATCATAAAATCTTCCGGCAACCTCAAGGACAGGGGCAGGCGTCCTCCAGTACTCGGAAGCGTCCTCTTTTGGCACTACGGCCTCAAGATGCTCACAATGGAGCTCATGAAGCGCAGTACCGAAAGCACGGAGAGTCTCAAGAGAGGCATAGCCCCTCCCGGTATCGATCCGCGCACCCAAGCCGTTCAACTCCTGAACAAGCCAGGAGAGGGTCTCGCCTTCCCCAAGCCCGGGACGGTGGCACGCCTCATCCCCAAAGGAGGCCAACAGATTTTGCAAAGCCGAAACACCGGCCTTAGCTTCGCGATCGGCGGCAAGACCAAAGCATCCTCGCGCCGTTTCTTTTCGCCCTCCAGCTCCCGCTCCAGCTCCTTTACCCGCTGCTCCAACTCCAAGGACCGCTTCTCGGCTATTTCAGCCCGAGATTCGACTTTCGCCCTCGACGTAGTCACGGTCTTCGAGATCCTTCCAGATCTTATCAACCTTTGCCTTCTCGGCATCAAGAGCCTTGCTGCCCCTCCCCTCGAATTGTTTTTCCAAGGTCCGGACATCGGCATCGACTACAAAACAAACAAGCGACAAAAGGTTAAAACAATGACAAATGAGACAACTTGACGAAATACAAAATCGGCTAATATCGAAAACTTACCCCGTAGCGAAAAAGTTGAGGGCCTCGAAGAGCCTTCGAGGCTCAGTCTTGAGCAGCTCTTTCTCCGTCCCGAGAGGCGCACGAAAGAGTTGGAACATTCGGTCCCGAACCGAACGCCCTCATCCGAAGGAAAAAGAGACAGCAGACGCGGGTCAACGTTCGCCACCACCCGGCGTCGAAAAATGCCCCTAAACAACAAGCAAGTTTATAAGTTTTTTCTCGATGAGGGCTCAATTCTTCGGGAGAGCTGAGCCCCGAATACACCACGGTATCCCCAAAGTCGCCGGAGTCGCTTTCCAACGACAAGGGCTCCATGGCCGAACAAGCATTCTAGCAAAAACACCGTGTCTTCATGTACTCCCTAGAGAACCGAGACTTACCAGGGGCTCCCTTCGAACTTGAAGGCTTGGCGGGGGCCGAATCCGCCGCCTCCTTGTTGGTTTTCGCCGAGATAGGGGCAGCGGAGGCATTCGCCACGGTCGCGCTTGGAAGGGTCGTTTCTCTCGGCCTCTTGATCGCCCCAAAGGTGGGCCACGAGGAGGTGGTGTCATCGGCCTCCCTCGGGGGTGTCGCGAGGGTCCTTGATCGGCAGGAGCCATCCCCTCCGAGGTAAACGATATCACCTCGCGCAACACAAACAAGCAAGTCAATCCAGATGGCCCAATGCCTTCGACAAATAACAAGAAATTCAAAGCCTCGGCTAAACACAAAGAAGATAATAAGCTAAGTACCGATCTGAAGTAATAACCCCGAAAGCACGGGTATGACCGAAAGTAACCTTTCGGCCGCGCTTGCTCGGCACCTTAGCCGAGCATCGACCTACCCGAACGTCCCTCGTCTTCTCTTGGCGCCCGGGCTACAGCAGTCTTACGTCTCTTGCTCCGCCGAGACGAGACGAATCCCTAGCCGAATTTCCCACGCCCGATTGGGTTTTCTACCATCCCTCTCGGCCTTAGCGGCTGCCGGAGTCGACGAGCCGGGTATTCTACCTCCATCGCATCAAAGACGCGGTTAACACGAGGACCATCCCCCCCACAATCTGCTCCACCAGGCTTATACTCATGGTTAGTCACGATGCCTAGAACAAAGATCCGCCTTCCCGTGACCCAAGCCACAAAATCCTCATCCGAGCGAAACCGCAAAGGCCGCCTAGCTTCAACATGGATGGTTTAAGTAACTAACATCCAATGGGTCAATACCAAATCGCAAATGAACTCAATGGTCGAAGCTCCATAGCGACCCATTCCTCCACTAGATCCCTGGTGCTTTGCTTAGCAAGAGTAGCTAGAAAAGCAAGAGTGGCTTCAGCATCTCCCCCGGCGTTTTTCAACAAAGTTGGCATGGCATTTCCCACGCATAGGAATCATTCGACCGGCAAGCGAACTATGGACAGCAGCCCGGTGCTTTCGCAGCTCGACTTTCGGTCAACCCACTAACTCGAGCATAAAACCAGTATTACGTCCCACTTCGACCATTTATTGCAGAATGTCGGAGCAAGACGAATGTCACCTTTCGGTATAAAGGTGAAGGCACCAAACTGAACGAAACAAGGCTCACCCCCGGCCCTATCATCACGGATCTTTTTGGGTTTCTTATGACAAGCATAAAATTGCAAGAAAGTCTCCACGCATAGGGGGCCCCCATCATCTTCATTGCCCACACGAACGCCCCGATGCGGCGTAAAGGCATTCGGAGTAAGATGATGCAGCTGCAATCCAAACCGATCGAGAACTCCACTGAGAAAGGCATCCTCGCAAGGCAACCGGAATCCGGCCCTGAAATAATCCTTGAAGACGAGTGCCTCCCGGGTCTCGGATTCGAGTACCGCTCACCCTCGGGGCTCGGCACAAAGACCGAGTCATGCGATCCATGAAACCCTTTCGCATGTAGTCGTCCAAGGTGCTTTCGAAACACGAGACGTACCGCCCAATACACCTCACGGCAGGCGGAAGGCCCCACATTTTCACCAGACTCCTCGGCAATCGAATAGCTGCCATCCTCTGAACCATCGACAGCACCAAAAGAAGCTTCGGCTTGCCCTTCTGCCGAAAGATCCAATTCATCCTGAGGCCGAAGTTCACCACCGAAAGGGGAACCCTCAATATCAACAACCTCGTCCATGGCTTGAGGACTGGTTGGGCCGCCGATCCCGAGCCGCTCATTGCCGCTAGAAAAGAGATGGGGATCGATGCTCTCGATCGGATGTGCTTCGATCCACAACAACAGCGGTCGAATCGAGCTCGTTGAACTGTTAGAAGGCTCGGAACTTTTCGACGAGGAGCGAGGTTCCGATCCACGGTCGGATTCGACATTTCTACCAACAAGACCTAGAATGAAAAAACGGAAAAATGCGACGAAAACCAAAAATAAAAAACATGGCACTCGACTCAACCGAGAAAGAAAAGACAAAGCAAAACAAACTTACAAGGACAAGTAAGCCGGTAGTCGAATGCCCCGAACTCCAAGAGAGCGAAGGTGACGAAAGTCGCAAGGTCGAGGAACACCGCAAAGAGCGTGAGTATCCGCAAGCAAATGAGCCGGGGATGAACGCCCGGCCTCGGCCGACTCCACCTTTATAGGGGGAAAAGGCACGCCCCCCCGAGGGCACGTCCCATCCTCCCCGCCCGGGGCACACGGCCCGAGAGGGCGTCGTTTTAGCTTCCGACAAAGAATACACGCGATATATATATATATATGAACATAAATCGCACAATAAAAAAAAGAACAAAAATAATAACAACACCTTGCTAAAAAGAAATTTCCAGGCATTCGGCTTCGAGGGGGTTTCTTGAAGGCCAAAGGGTCGATCCCAAGGGGGAGGACGAAAAGAAACCTCGCCCTTGGGCTCGAGGGGCTACCGTTGGGGGAGACAGTCGTGCCTACCCCTCGCGGTCGGCCCAGAAACCGGCCCTTGGAAAAACCAGATCAAGGCACGAAGCACCATGGGCTAGAGAGCGCAAAGGAAGACAGGGCCCGAAAGCCATGGGTTCCGCTGAATGGGCGAATGTCTCGACATTCGTCCATTGTCACCCGGAGAGCGTCGCCTGATCCGCCGCTTTTCGGTTTAGAAGCCGAAAGCCGGGGCATTCGCGGGTACGCCCGTTTAAAGACATGATCGGCGCGAAGGTGCTAGCTTTCGGCCGGAGTGGCGAATGAAGAGACTTTCGCCCACAACTCTCGTTGGCCGGGGTTTCTTTGACGACGGAGCGGCCGGAGGAGGTCACTCTCGAGTCCGGGCTTGACTCGGTCCGATGATCTAATGTCTTTGGTTCCGCTTGCGTGTGCTCGTGGTTCATCAGCAAGGCGGCCTTCACAGGGAGGGAGACTGGGGACTGGAAAGGACCAAGTTACCCCCTGCACGGAGGCGACGTCACGTCAAGTTCCTAGCCATGACCAGGGGCATAAGTGGAATTGTAAATAGTCTCACGGACTATAAATAGGACCCGAGGTCATTGTAAACAAACGGGAGAGAAATCAATAAGACGAGCACTTTGGTTTCGCTCCCTCTTTCGTGTCTTGTTTATATCAAGGAGGATTCGCCCTACCAGGGGTGGCCAGCTTTGGGGCCACTCCGACACTATGAATATAGTATGACTGGATAACTTAATTATTTAGATGCGCAATATAATGGACATTTGAATAACGATTTCATAGATGCCTCCATTTGTTTTCCCCCTGTCGTGAGCGTCCGTGTTGTACCGTGTACTTAAACAAAGCTGTTGCCATATCTAGTGGTCTGTAAATGTGGTACAAATTGCCTACGAAAATATATTTCTATCATGTCTATAATTTTGAAGCCATTTCTAGAGAAGGTTGATAACACCTTAAGTCCAAACCAATGAGCTGCACAATTTAAAACATAGAAATATTGTCACAGCACAACAAAATTTACCACAGTTTTCATTGGACTGATTGCTGGTGCCATGCTTGATTATGAGCATGAGAGAAACAATGACACTTTTCTCCTGATTAAGTTTTGCCTCAGTCTATATGGTAGTGTACAAGTTATGTTAGCAATTTTTCATATATGATGTTTAGTCGTCTCACAAGAAAATGTGTTTTCAACTCTATGAATGCAAAAACATGAGGGTCACGCGTGCTGAGGAGTTTGGCGCATGTATGATGGCAATGAAAAATACAACTTTGAATCAGACACAACTTTTCTCTAAACAATGCGACAAAATGGAAAAAAAAAAAAGATGCTTATCTGCGATATTAGTTTCAACTTCAACAACTGATGCTAATAGATACTGTACTAGTTTTAGATTGGGCATCCAATCCTAAAAGTTACTGCCTTCAGATACTCCAGTAGACGCAGACCACAGAATGTAGCTCGAAATATAACTGAATGTTGTACTAACATTTATTTAGTTGTGGAGGACATGAACTCAAGAGTTGCAAAGCTCGTGAACTTAAAGAGGTGCATGCCTATATATTTGAGACCAATTGGTTCCTTTCTAAACTGAAGTTATTGGTAGCATGATGCACTAAACAATCCAGATAACCCTTAGGTGTAACATACAGCAAAACTCTGAGAACCCTTGATCGACTATTGGCCATAGGAGGTATCAGGAAATTTGTAAGGTTAGGAACTTGACCCTCGCCTGACATGACCGTGGGCGGTAGTTGTCCTGCTCCTCACTATATCTCATTGTGCTGCTTACCACGATTAGCATGTCAAGTTTCTGAAGCTGGTTTGGCTGAACAGTGAGGATGTGCACGTCTAGGAATGGAGCTGGCGGCTCAGAAGATTGAGGATGTGTTTCTGGGCCGAGGCATCTGGTTGAATATTGCTGTGGAAGATTGGAAATCATGGAAGGATTGCTTATTGCAGCAGACATAATCGATTTCTCCAGGTTTTTGCAACATGTAGTTGACGGTGTTGTTGAGGTGGCCAACCCACCGCACCACACATGGGTGTCCCAGGTGTTGTTGAGATTGCATTGACTCATCTTGTTTGCTTTGCTATAAAATTACAGCTCTCTCTCTAATTGTGTGTACTCTCCTTAAGGCGTCCGCAATGGTAATAGCTAGTGCTAGCTATTTGGTTTGGTGATGTGGAGGTGAGAGACACAAACAAAGACTATTTTAAGTTATTGGTCCCACATGTTCATCTCACATGTTTTCGGGCCACGTGAAATAGTCTAGCTATTTGCATGTAGCTAGTGACTACTCTCTCTCCTACTTTTTGTTTGCCACGTCACATCTAGATAGCCAAATAGCTAACCATTGGGGACGCCCTTATGATTGAAATTAAATAGCCATTTAAAATCAATTTCCGTGAACAATTTCAGATCATGCCCATCGTACCCCTCAATTGGGCTCTTTTTTTTTTTGGTGGCAGAGGAAAACAGAGCCACCGACGGAGTTTGGCTTACCATTTTGTGTGTGTGTGTGGGGGGGGGGGGAGGGGGCGCTAGGAGGATGTTTTGAACAATTCTCTGTCGCTAAGAACTTGGATAGGTCAACATAATTTGTATCCTTCCACCATGGTCAAAACATGTCCCAGAAATTGTGCAATGTATTCTGCCGATCAGTGCATCTGCTTCCGTGAGGTTTTCGATGTCATAAGAGAGTGGCATCTTGACGCAGCCAACCTTATGTTTTCATGCATACAAAGACAGGTACTTCGATGCATTAGATTTGCAATGAATCACGGAAAGACTATGAGTAGATGAATGTTAAATTAGTATGACAACAGGGACGTTAGCACAAATACAACATAGTTCATCAAGGTTTTGGACACGAGCATGTGCTAGACTAATTCTTCTATTTCTTTTTTCTTCTTTGAGTTCCACAATAGGAAATAATTTTCATAACAGAATGTTTGAGATTTGATGATTATTATGAACAATGAGAGACGGAATGACATTTCTCGTCATTAAGAAATTCGTCTGCCTTTATGGTATTGAGGATTTTATTTTTAGCGATAGCAATTTACTATATGAAGTTTAGTGACATTTCACAAGATTGTTTTTTGAAGTCCATAAATGGAAAACAACTTCATGCTTAAATTTCCATTTTGAGAAAAGAGAAAAAATATTATCTTGGTTATTAATTTCAATTTCAACAACTGACCCAAATAAATAAACGTATATTAGTTTAATTAGGCATCTGCACCTAAAATTTAATGTCATTACACACTCCAAGTAAACATGAGTACATAAAATTAGCTCAAGGCATAAGTAAATGTGGTCCCCACCTTTGTGGAGTTGCAGAAGGTCTGAAGGAAATTAAAATATACACATTTGTGGGGTTTCAGCCATTGATAACTACTAGAAGAATGGGATACTAAAACAAATTGGAGACATTTGATATTAACACATGACTATTTACTATATATACATCAGGCTAGTCGTTGGTTCCCTTCAGCAGTGAAGTTCTTGGTAGCCTGCAGCTCTAGCCTGCAGCTCCTGCAACCAACAATCGAGAACACACTTAAGATCCATAGCTATAGCATATGGACTCCCAAATGTGGTCTTCATCCTTCAAAACTGCTAGCTGACAGCACCGAGCAGTGGCCTTGGGAGGTATCTGGAAATTTGATTGATCTGCCATTTGTGAGTCATGTGACATGACTGTTGGTGAGGGGTGCTCTGGGCATCCTGTGCGAGAGAATGCTGGTGATCTGTGTCGATGGCGTCCTACCTTTGGCCGTTCAACTGCTCCTGCCATAGCCTCCTTTTTGACTGGATCTAACTATGAGGTTGTGCTGGATAGTTGTTCACAGATTTCATGGAATCGGTCCTCCATCACAATGGATTCCACTTTTCTTAGGCATACTCATATGCCGATGAGAAGTGTGATGCCAACAACCAAGCAAGATCAAAACCATGTACTTCAAACAAATCTCATAGGTTGCTGATGGAGGAATCCGATTATATTGTAAAAGTTTTGCTTAGCTGCAACTGTACAAATCCGTATCCTATGTCACGAGTTGTACACAGCCACATCCATAAGACAGTTTGAGCAGCGAGTTGAGTATATATGCAAGAACATTAAATTTAGCGATATGATAAATTTATTGTCAAATGATAATCTTTTCATATGTTTCTTTTTTTTGTTAAGTCAATATCTCCTTTTAATCATATAGTCACAATATAGTAAGCCCATATAGGCCTACTTCAACTGTCTTCTTGTTTACCATTGTAGAGCACATCCGTAAAAATATGTTATCTAAAGTGATGCAGCTAGTGCTGAAAAATGTTTAGGGACAAAGGGACAGCAGACATGCAGAGCTACTGAAGAAATATGTAGAGAAAAGCAATGCTGTTGAACTGAGAAACGACAGGAAGTTTCGGAACTGATTGACTGAGATCAAACATAAAACAACAGACAGATGCACTACTCCTTGGGAAATACTGAAAAACAAACTCCAGACTCGAGCTGCTGCTAGTGCCTACAGGAAAAGACCGTTGGTGCCGATCAGGAAATGATGTTCTGAACAATGAAACAGCAACCAAATCCCGTCTTCTGAAGAATGAAACAGCAACCAAATCCCAGCTTCTAAAAACACAGATTTCGTCCCTACTTAAGCTAATCTGATCTAAGTTAATCTAATAAAAAATGTAACAAAGCCACCATCTGCCCTATGTGAACGCTAACATAACCTGTCATGCACAAATATGAGGCAACACTGCATATATAGTTATATATCCATATATAACTCGATCTCGTTTAAGAATATTGGGTCACCACCTTCAGTTTCTCCTCAAGTTAAGATTTAAAGGTCATCGGTGTCTACAAAATGGACATATCCTACATAAACCGTGTCTCGTTTAAGACTATAGTAATATAGTGCAGGTTCCAACACCGAGGCAGTAGTTTTAGAAGTGAAATAGTTGGCTGCTGAATCTGCAGGATTCAGATGCATCTGGACGTTCACCATGCTGTGCATATATCATCCAGGCACTTTTAATTAGAAGTCTTAGTGCTAAATAATGCATTTTGATGGCTCAATGCCATATGCTGGCGATCTTAATCTGATACTTTTTATATAATGAAATTAGTCTTTAAATTTCTTGAAATAGAACATAATCAGATCTAATCTAATCACAGCTTAAACAAAGGCAGCACATGACAAATGTAAGCAATAAACCACCCTGTGTAACCAGTCATCCTGAAATACGTGGCAATGAAATCTTTTCCTATGTATGGAGTGCTTTCTTGGGTCATGATCGACCCTTAACTCCGATGAGTAAGGATTTAATGATGTCGCTTTGTCTCAAATCACGAGACGATAGACTACACAATATAAGAGCACTCCCAACCCAGAATCTACTCATAGAGTCTTAAGACTCAAAGACTCCATCACAAGAAACCATACTCCCCAATACCAAGTGTTTAATAGTAGTTTCTATACATAAAAACATTTATTGTGCAGCACAAACAAAGCTGATCAGCTGTGGCACAATACCATGTTATCTAATCTACACCTCAAGCACTGAGATTATTTCAGCAAAAACACAAGCCACGTCAGGTTGATTCATATGATCAGTTAAAAAAAACAAAGAAAGCACTCCACAGAACCGGCCACGGAACCAAAAGAAAGTACTTCAGAACCCTGGCCACAGAAATAGCATCTTTATTAGGAACAATGGTGGCTCTAGCTTGTTCCCAGATTGTAGCACCTCCGGCAACTGAAGCAGAGGTCCCAGCAGCATGGACGGATCAAGGATGACTCCTAGGGGCTTCGTCAATCGATTCATATTTAGATTTGGGAATTTTTTGTCACAGTGGATTGGGGCGGAGATGGGATTGAAGGGATCGACAGAGGGAGGATTGTGGAGTGCGGCGACGGGAAGATTTAGGACCAAACGATGGAAGGATTGAGGAGCGCGAGACGGTGACTTCCCTCACTTTTGCCGGTGAAGGTGGATTCACATCCCGCTAGTGCGCCGCAGGGAGGGACAGGTGCGGGTGAAGAGCGCTGGGAGGAGGAGGCGCGCGAGAAGCTGGTCACGTGCTAGTGGAAGAGGCCCGGCGGACGGCACAGGAGATCCATAGACTCGACGCCGCCCTCACCCAACGCGAGTCATGTGGTTTCTCACCGCCTGGATCCGAACGTGAGACGCGACATCTTATCAAGAAACGACGTCTTCATTTTTCTCCCTTTTCTTCAATAAATGTCCTACCACATCAGCAAATTCTCTACGTGGGCAGTGTAATTAATTGCTTTGGACTCTACCATAGAGTCTGGGTTGTGACTGTCCTAATGTAAACTATGGCATAAGCTATATGATAGCATCAGCCACTCAATATCATTTTTATAAGATTGACATAAGCTCACCTACTTATTATGTGGCAGGACAAACAAGCCTGCATTATATATAAAGGCATTTGATTTGTGTCTACAACCTCATTTTACGACTGTAGGGATAACAGCCTTTGCATACTTTCAACTGAAGCATTAAAGGCCACTGACTGGTGTGTGCGGTGTATACAAAATTGACTTGTCTTGCATTTCCCAGATTTAGATGCTACGATATATATAAGAATGGGAGCTTACTAAATAAGAGCTTACTGAGATGTGTGCAGCAGGTGGAAAGGAACAGAGGGGGAGAAAGAGAAGGGGGGACGGAGCCCCATCCCATTATATATAGTAATATACTTAAAGTGAGTGACATGTCTGCTGTGAGAAATGAGAAGGGGCAAGGGAGAGAGAGAGAGAGAGAGAGAGAGAGAGAGAGAGAGCATATTTCCAGTTAGATATACCAATATACTGCAGATATATAGTCCTCGTAGCGAGCCTGCATCCTTGCTTAGAGGAGCAATTGTTCCATGTCATGTACCGGCTCCTAAATGCCGCATCACGTCTCATGCTGATGCAATCCAGTATGCTGTAGCCTGGAAATGTATCTATAGCAACACATAGGTCGCTCGCAGTTTTCCAGTTGAAACATGTTCTAGTTCAATCAAGCTACAAAGGGACGTTAAACTTTCATGTCTTATTTTGCATCAATATATTATGTATGCCCTACAGAACGTAGTGGCCGTGATCATTTTCAAGGAGTTCCAGCCAATGTGTTGTAGTGGTTATCTGAGAAGCCAACCCTTAAAGTATAGTTTACACAGCATGTGTTGTACAAACAAATACATTATACATCCTTGCAGACGCTGGAATATTAATATATTTTCTTTTCTAAAAAATACAGTGTAGACATAACATGAGCTGTGTTGCCCCAACGCTGCTACATCGATTTAATGGTAAAACAAAACATGCCCAATTTGTGGTTCTAAAATAGAATAATGTCTTTACAACCTGTCAGTATAGGCTAATGCTTTTTGCCCCCATTCAGGAAAGAGTAGTAGGTATTAAAATATACTCCCTCCGGTCAGTTTTGTAAGGCGTATCAGCAAAATCCCAGATACCAAGGAGAGTAATAACTACGCATGCAGGCTCTTGGCTCAATACATGCAGCACAAAGAAACGTATGGTCATTAAATACATGCAAGCTGTGCATGCAACCGGAGTACCTAAATCAATGAAAGAGTGGACACAAGAAGGAGCATGCAGTACATACAAATAGCACCACAGCATGTCTCTTGGAATTCCTGCATGCAAATGCTTCGAATTTTCTCACCCAACACCATGCAAGGTCATTTATTTTGACCTCGTAATTGCTGCCACGCCTAATATAGTTGCCAAACTCCAAAACGTCACGAACGCCTTACAAAACTGACCGGAGGGAGTATCATGGTGTGTAATGAATTTACTAAGATTACCTACGCCCAACTTATAATTAATGGTATACCCTGACGGATAGTCCAAATAGCCCAGAATCAGAGAGCTCAGCTTTCCCCACTCATTTCTGATGAACAAATCGGGCGGAAAAATTGCATTTGAACTGTTCAAGAATTATTATTTAATAACGCTGACAAAAAAACAGTATTATTTAATAACGCAATGTGGTGGATGAGGCCGACATTGCTGGACAGTTCGATATCATGCAGTGAACAAGTTCATGTTGTCACACAATGGAAAATCCAGAATGCACCGATGGTTACCAGATCCTTGTGATACGTCGAAAATGCTATTGGCAATATAATACTGTTAGTGGCAAACACAAACTGAAACCTTGCTGTCCGAGGGTGCTCATCTAAGCATAACTGGTGTGAATTTCTTTCGTGGCAATCTATAAAGGGTTGCAACACTTTCTATTGTTTTCACATGGATTTGTGCAATTCTGGACATAGTAACTACACAGAGAATTTTTATTGAGTTTCATTAGCTCAGTCACCCATGACAAATGAAAAGGAGAAAATTTTAATCAGAAAACCAGCTAGAAACAAAGACAACTCTTGCTCTTTTCAATCCCTGCACGAACATTTTTGAATCATTTCTAGCACAATGGATAATTCAAGTTTTCTTACCCAATTGGCTATCCAACATAACAGATATTTCATAATGCAACGAGAACTCAAGATTTTCGAGCCACCGCAAGAAAACCATTGGTAATACTGGCAGTTGCCAGCACACTTTGACAAATTCTCACTAGTAGGTGCTGATTCGCTCGAGGTAAGTGGTGTCAATTTCATTCCTGGAAACCAATACTGGGGTTTGTAATTCTTCCCAATGTCTCCTAATCCTGATAACCAGCAACATGAAAGACTCGCTAGCATTTTGTGGCTTGCATTTCATTAGTAGTGATCATGGCGCTCCTTTGTAACCGCCACATCCTGCTACTTATAGTCCAACTTCTTCCATGCTACAAATATTGGGGTCCAGCTATATATGGTCCTCACTTCATCTCCTTTTTATTGCCATATTTTTATCATTTACCATTTCTATTTATTAAGGTCCAATGCATATATAATTTAAACGAATTGAATGGTTTGCTGTATGTAGCCGTATTGAGCAGGGAGAGTCATGCACTGACATTATGGAAACACTACAGTGTACACTTATTCAAGAAGTATCCTTGGAATAACCAGAACTAATGTTAGCAATTCTGAATTGAATTAAGGGAAAATTGTGTTCTTGCTCCTGTCCAACAGCCCAATTGTGAGTTTTCCCCTTTGGTTTTTAAATTTTCTGTTTCTCCCTTGTTATTTAGAAACCAACATTCCGTTTGCACCTAAGTTTGGTGTCTTTTAAATTGATACGGAATAAGTGAAAATAAAAAGTTGAAACTCCTGGAAACAACATGGGGCGAGAACTGGTCGTCCATCTTCCTAATTGAATGCCAGTACAAGGTTCTCCACAAGAGTGGTTGGTGTCGCCTTCGCTAGTCTCGCGGGCATATTGGCCGGTCCCAAAGGAAGGGCACAGTGCTTGTAGGTCCTCGGCGCCTGCCCACAAGGCGTGCAACACGCAGGGCAGCATAGAAGACCAGATGTAGTGCTTGGGTCAAGGCGAGTGGTTCCCTTAGCAGCTTGGGCCCGTGGGTCTAGCTGCGGTGACGCATGTGGCTCAGCCCATGGTGTGCAGAACGGTAGCCGAAAGCAGGGTGTAGTGTCGTCTCTAGGAACTGTGGTATGCCTATCCATTTGATTCCATGTTTCCTGTGGGTTATCATATTACTAAGAAAAATATTGATATGGTGCTGTCAAACAATGGAATATTTCCAATATTGATTGTGATTTGGAAGAACTAGAAATTCTGCAAATATGTTTGCAAATGTGTGATACCATTCTTGCTCAAATTACAATATAAATAAGTAATTGTAATCCACAGGTGTAAAATCAGAAATACTCATAAGAACCAGGATGGGCATTTTTGTCCAATTGTACAAATTGTTAGTACCGTTATAGGAGCATGATGGAATAGCCTCTAGAAACACCTCTATTCCCATACGGTGGATGGAAACAACACCCGTCCTTAGAAATCTGATTTCAAAAGGCACTTGTTGTTCCAAACCTTTTTCTGACCCTGATGGAACAAAATAATGACAACGGTTCTTGCTGACATAATTGAGGGCCACTTTGGAAATGTAAAGCCTCATTTACAATCGCACATGAGCATCTGACTGGCTGTATTGGTCGAAACCATCGAAAAAAAAATGCCAGACTGGCCATGAGAGTTGTAAGAAATGGATACCTTAAAATTGTTGTGATTAAAAAAAAAATCAGTAAGTTGCAATATGAGGGCTATAAAGACTAGAACCCAAAAACGATTTTTTTTATGATACTCTGTTTGTCTAACATTTCCCACTCTAAGGGTCACAAGATCCCAATGAAAGTCACAAGCGGGGCAGGGATGCATAACGGAATTTGGCCTATGGTTGCCTCCACAACAAAGTGGCAGAGCGACAGGAAGAAGTATTGGAGGCTAAACAGGACCACGTCACACATCTTGTCCTCTAGCTTAGACGCTTCCTCAGCATGCTTGTAATTCTTTCGCGCCAAATTTTCTTGATGCAGAGCTTGATGGTGCACGTGCTCCTTGGTTTTGATGAGTGGGCTAAGGTTCTGGACGTTGTGAAATGGATGACCTTGGAGGCGCCATGACTTGGGTAGCTAGGACTTGAGGATTGTGGTTCCCTCTGCATGCTCGAGAATGAAGAAGTGATGCTGCAAGGGTGATACACCAGCAAGTAACCAAGGGAAAAGGGTTCATCTTGCCATTTGGGGGCCTCTCCATCGCACAATATGGCCTGGTGCAAATTATGCGGTAGTGGGTTGTACTGTTGTGACCAAAGCTGCTGTTCAATCTGCTTCCAGCTTGTCACATCCAATCCACAGACGAAGACCTGCCTGCACAAAAGCCTGCATTACAATACATGGGTCGCTGATGCAATCTTCAGTAGTAACATCTATTACATTATGTTCTCTTTTCCCTGATCCCTCTAATCCAGATGCCACTAGTTGAGGTACATTAATTCCATGTTAATCCTTCAATCCACTAAGATTGTTCTATAAGATACCCAAAAGATTTATAGTCAAATATGCCCAATAAACTGGAGGCTAATTTTTTTTCTTTTTTTGAAGGTGTGCATTATGCACGTACTTCGTTAAGGGAAAACAGAAAGTTCTTACAAACCCCAACTCCTTTGGCGAGATGCCATTGGTAGACTGGGGCAACACACTAAACAAATATCGCCGGCTCTAACGGCGCTGCCGTGGGTTGTACTAAACTAGAGACCAATTGTGCGACAGGGAGAAGCTGATGCGCTGGTTAGCGAACCGCGTTGAGCAGGGGCGCCAGTACCTTATAGCCGACCGCGCACCACTCATCCGCCTCCGTCATGATTTTGGAGAGGAGGGTCACCGGTTGGGTGGAGACATTGTCGAAGGTGCGCTTGTTCCGTTCCTTCCAAACTTCCCAGGTGACGAGGAGCACGATGGAGCTGAAGCCTCGGCGAAAGTCTAAAGGCAGCGTGGGCGTGGAATCCAACCACCAGTTGATGGTGGTGGTGTTGGGCAACGGACAGAGTTGCTGCAATCCCGCCAGGCGCAGAATGCGGAACCAAAGTTCCCGCGTGAAGACACACCTGGAGATCGGCAGTCTCGATCTCCTGTGAGCAAAGCGCGCAGTCCGCCGAAGGTTGGAGGCCGTGGCATATCCGATGCTCCGCCGCCAGAGCCGTCTGTGGAAGAAGAACTTGACCTTGCGGGGCGCTGAGGTCTTCAAAGTTCTTTCGCGCCCAGTGAGGCTAATTAATATCTTGGCTTTCTAAAATAGTATGCAGAACTTTGCTTTTTATATATCTTTGCTTCACCAAAATGAATCTGGTTTTGACATTTCTAATAATAGCAAGACTTATGCCTATTTTGGTACTTTGGATTTGTAGAATTTTAGCCCTGGTAGGTGAATGACCAGAGATTGCTTCACCATTATGAATCTGGTTTTTGAACTTCTTCACAATGCTCACAACCATTGTGTTTAAATAAAAAAAACATAATTTATAGTCTACATGGATTATGGAACTGAACAGTTTATTCATAATTCACCAAAGACGACAAGTTCCCGGTGCGCTGACAAATATTGCAACGACAATTATGTCCATAGCTCATCACACACACTAACACCTGTGTGCTGCACTGGGTGGTGTTCAGCGTGAAGTTACAGCTGTGCTAGCATTGGGAGGTCTCAGTTTCTTTCCTGGAAGTCACAAGTACTTGTAGAAAAAAAACTGCGGAATGTTTCCAATCTCGATTACTAGCAACATGATGACATGAGATGCGCTTCCATTTCATTTTATTCAGTGGGGTCTAGAGTTCTGGACTCTCTTGGCACCCATGAGTTGTGCTACTTATAGTCCAAGTGTTTCCACGCAATAGAAATAGGGGTCAAGTTATATATGGTCCTTGGTTTAGCTTGTATTTTTTTTTTAGAAATAGGGGTCAAGTTATATATGGTCCTTGGTTTAGCTTGTATTTTTTTTTCCAATAATGGTTATCATTTATCAATGACACTTATTATAGGTATGATGCATACACAAGTAGGTAACAAATGCCTCTGCATATATATAAGTAGCTAGATGTGAGGGATGGTGTACTAGCACGTATGTCGTTTATATCATGCATTGTGAATAAACAAACTTTAAGCCTGTTGCATAAACAAGCAAAGATTGAGATGGAGACTATAAATACCACACCACCAACTGGAATTTATATATTGTAGTGTTATGTTTGTTGAACATTCTATTTTCTGGGGATCACAAGTTCTTGATGGCCTGGAGTCCAAAGTAGGATTGGGATGCATCAAGAAATTGGATTTATGTCCACTGAAACAATAAAGTAGCAGAGGCAGAGGGAAGGGGGATAAATGTGGGCCAAACATGCCCACGACACCATCCTTTAGTGTGCTTTTGTTATTGACCTCGATTTGATGTTGTGCTCCTTGGCTAAGAGTAGCAAGCTCTGGTTCCATAGGTTCTCGACTTCTTGCATGTACTAGCTGATGTTCATGAGGCACCAAGATTCGTAGAGTCGGTCATTAACATAGTACTTCACCCAGGGGCGAAGCTATATTCAAGTTAGGTTGTCCAAATGTACCTCCTAAAAATGTTTAACCACTGATTTGTCTAAATTTTCACTCCCATGTGGCACCTGTGTGTACGCAACCACAAGGTTAGAGTAGCCCTCTTTAATTTGTTCTAGCTTAGCCACCCACAGACTCTAGTAGACATGAGTACATAAAAGTAGTTCAGGAAATAAGTGATTGTCTTCTCTTTAGTCAGATTTGTAGAGTTTCCAGAGCGTTTCCAGAGCGTGTGCAACTTCCAGAGATGCAAGCGCATTAAATAAAAGTACAGTTTTCTCTTTAGTCATTGACAGGTACCCAAAGAACAAGAGTCAATAACAACTGTCGATGTTTCACAGGAACCAATGACTATATATACTACTGTAGATGGTTCCCATCCACACGGAACCTCAAGAGTACATAGCCTGCACCCAATAATCTTGACAGCACCTGAAATCTCTTGGTATAACATATAATGGACTGACAATGTTGGGTGTTTATCTGGATAATCTTTTTGTCGTACCTACCTTCATCAAGCAATAGCCTTGAGAGGCATCAGGAAAAATAGAAATACAAGGAAGCTGAAGCCTCCTGACATTAACCTGGACCGACTGGAGCCCAACAGAGCACGCCTACACCAAACCACTTAATTGTAGCCCAGCCCAAAAGAACTGACGGTAACTGCCTCTCAAATCCTATCCTCAGCTCGTCACTATCCTCAGCCAACTCCGAATCTGACCACTCGAAGCCGCTGCCATGCTCCACGTCGGGACCCTGCCCCTCCACCATGGCCACTGACGTCCACTACAAATTTTGCAGGTGCTGCTATAGTTGGAATGAAGAATTGAAGAAAGCTGCTCTGGTGGTACTCTTGCTCGATCTTGTTATGCCCTTTTAATATGAGGATTCACATTTGACATGTCATTCTGAATGTGTGGACAACTTACATCTGTAATATATGCAGACTAATGAACAACCTTGTGAAAACATGAAATACTTCCAGATTTGTACAGTCTTTAATTCACTTCAGTTATTTTAATTGCTGCATGCTCTGTTCGGTATAAGTGTCATGGATTTCTTCAGTAATGACAACCATGAGGAAGAAATCGTGAGCTTGTCTGTCTTCCACTGTAATTACGTCCATTATCGGCCTGTGATGCAATGGAAAATTTGTCACAGCTTGTCTGTCTTCCACTGTAATTACATCGATCACGTAAGTATCTGTGCAGTATATATGCCATGTATGTTGTGTAAGTATTTGTGCAGTACACACATTGAATACAGTATTCACTTGCATAGAGTGTGCAAATGTTTGTTTTGACCTTATGAAACAAACAGAATTATTCCTATTCAGATTGCACATTTTGAAGATCGAAGATGAACCGTAGAGTTTGCAGCACTTCATCGCATGCCTGCAGGTCATGTTTACTGTAGTGTGGAAATAAGCAAGCAGCGCATGAACTTCCGCACTAACAGCACATTACAATCAAGCGTGTGTGAGGCTAGAGTGGGCTTGGTGAAGCATTTGATCCTAAAATTTAGGTGCCTTAGACACTCTAGTTCACAAGCTGAGGAAATAAGTGTCTGTCCTACTCACATTTGTACAGGTCTAGAGACAAGTGCATTAAAGGAAATTACAGTATTCTCTTTAGTTATTGGCAGATACAAGAATATGAGCCTACAACAATTCTCGATGTTTCACAGGAAACCAATGACTATATATACTACTTAGCAGGTTCCCATCCACACCGAAGCTTAGAGTATGTAACATATAATGGACTAACAATGATGGGTATTTATCCAGATAATCTCTTTGTTGTACCAACCTTCATCAAGCAATAGCCTTGAGAGGCACCAGGAATAACAGAAACAGATCCAGTTACCATTTCAGTAACGTTAGACAATATTTAGTGTGAAGAGGCATGGTCTTTCTGCCTGTCACCCAAGAGTTCCAAACTGTAATTAGTACATGATCACTTCTCTTCTCTTCTGTTCTCTTGCCTTTGTTTTTGTTTTTCCAATCTCTTTTTTGTAAACTTTTCTGATCTTTTAATAGATTTCAGTAGGGGTTCGTCTACCCCTCCTGTCCCCTTAAAAAAACTGCACAATACCTCCCCTTACTTCTAGGCATGGAGACTGGTCACCATTGGCCACAAGTGCTTCGGCACTCTGTTTAATCAATCAAGCATTTCCATACTCCCTCTAACATCCTCTTACAAATACTAATGTGACATTTTTCCATTTAATCTACTCAATACTTATTAACACATACCGGTTACTATGGAGGTTTCGGGCACAATGATGCTTTCTAAAACCTACAACATATATAATCTTCATTGTCATTCAACCATCATCCTCCCTAATCTCAAGCATATTAATTTGTCTAGACCCACTATGCTCGATAATGATAAAGCAAGTTTTGGGGATGCTCCCGTCGCTGTGTCATCTAGCCATCTCTAGCCGATGGCTAGATGGCGCAGGGCTGTCTCCGCCCACTATCAGCGCTGCAAAAGAATAGAGGTGCCAGCATTCGAGGCAGTGTATGGTTGATCAAAAGCTATATCGGTCTATGATTGGAAGTTTACTCTATGTGACCGCATCAAGACCGCATGTCATGTTTAGTGTATGCATGTGTGCAAGATTCCAAGACTCACCAGGAGAAAGTCCTCTCAAAGCCACAAAGAGAACATTGAGGTACTTAAAGCATACACAAGATGTTGGCTTGTGGTATCCTAAGGGGTCAAACTTTGAACTTGTTGGATATTCGGACTCCGACTATGGTGGTTGCAAAGTCAATAGAAGCACTAGTGGCATATTTCAATTCCTTGAAATATCTCGTGTCATGGTCAACAAAGAAGCAAACAAGTGTGACACTCTCTACCTAGGCCTGTGATGCAATTACATCCATTTCTTCAGTTAGAGATTACTTGGCCAACTACCAAAATTTCTAAGCTACAGATGTACAATTAAATGGCTAGTCCTAGATCATAATCATTTGAAAACACACATGCTTCAAAAACTATGCATAATCATATTAGCACAAGAGAAACTGAATGGCACTAATGTATGCGAAAATCCTAGCTGTTGACAAACCGCCCCTACTGACGACACATTAGGGGCGGCTCGTGTACCAGCCGCCCCTACTGTTATCAGGGGCGGTTCAATCACCAGCCGCCCCTACTGTGGTCCACAATAGGGGCGGCTCTATATTGAAGCGCCCCTATAGTGGGTTGCCGAATTTGAAAATGAGGCACTAAAGATTAAAATTTCGTAAACGACCTCGGACGGAAAAACTTCGTAAATATGAAATGTAGATCTCGAAAAGTTATGAAACTTTGTAGTTGACCACTTTTTAGTTCGAAATCATCTAGTCATGCAAAATCTGTGTTCAAATGTCTCAAATTTGAAATTCAAATTTCATAAAACGACCTCGAATGGAAAAAACTTCCTAAATATGAAATATAAATCTTGTAAAGTTATGAAACTTTGTAGTTGACCACTTTTAGTTCGAAATCATATAGTAATGCGAAGCCGTGTGTTCAAATGTCTCAAATTTGAAATTCAAATTTAAGAACGACCTCGGACGGAAAAAAAAACTTCCTAAATATGAAATGTAGATCTTGAAAAGTTATGAAACTTTTACAGTTGACCACTTTTTAGTTCGAATCCGTTTAGGGCCTCAAATAGTCAATTTACACTCTGATTTGTATATTATATGAGGACGCTGAATGGGATATGGACACGCACAAGTGTGTAGCGCAGTTGAGGGAGGGTAGCGCGCAATCTCGAGGTCGCGAGTTCGAATCTTCGCAGCCGCAACATTTGCATAAAGACTGAAAAAAACACCATGTGTAGGGGCGTGGATGGATGGCCGGTGGGGTCCTACCTCGATTAAAAAAAAAATTGTTATTTTTTTTGAATTTTGAAAATGCGAAATCTAAGATTCACATTAGGGGCGGCTTAAACAGGAGCCGCCCCTGATGTGTTCACATTAGGGCCGTCTAAGACAACCGCCCCTAATGTGAATGAACATTAGGGGCGCTTGTTTAGGGTCGGCGGGAAAACCGCCCCTAGAGTACATCACCGGGCGCCCCTAATGTTGCTCAATGTAGTAGTGTGGTAAGGTACTTTCAGTAATACCGTGAAATAATCATGACAACATGCTGATAATAATCATTCAGTGTACATCTCCCTTCATGGTTGAACTTTAAAATCTAATTCACTAAAAATCAGCAAAGGCTCTTACATGATTTCAACTAAAATCTAATTCAATGGAACGCAAGCTACATACATTACATATGTTATCATGTAATTCAGTAGGTTATGTATGGTTATTTCACAATATTTCTATGTTACATCTAATCTGATACTTTCAGTAAAACCGTGAAATAATCACTTGGTTTATATTATTTCCCAGCTCATGCAAAGAACATAGCAAGGTACTGCAGCTACTCACTTGGTGTTGCACAAAAATTTGTTGCCTGAAGGTTTAAGCTCGTCGGCGTTCTCGGATTGGAAAGATTGCCCTCCAACTTGCAGAACTACTACTCCTTGTTTAGAATCTTCTGCAGAACCTAAGAGCTTTGTAGCCTGAAAGAGCATGATCAAGTTTTATTAGGGAATAATTTTGTAGTACTAAGATGACAGCAGAAAAAAGAGGATGTAAAAAAAACATCACAAATCTCCAAAGTAACCAAGCACAAAAAAATAACAGAGGACAATAATTAGTACTTGTAGCTCTAGCTGGAATATAACACTACACATTTTTTTTTTCTTCTGGTATAAATCTGCCAAGCTCATTTAGATTGTTGTCTCCCATTTAGAACCATCCCTCTCTACCCCAAATTACAATGACTGTGAAAATGAAATTGACAGAATCGTGTCATTCAGTATGTCTACCCCAAGTTACAATGACTGCAGAAATTGACAGTGATGGCAATGCATTCGACTAACATCTCGAACATATCAATGACCTGTCATTCAACACGCACATATTCAGATCTGATCAGTTATAGGCAGCTGTGTACATAGATCCACTACAGGAAAGGAAATAGAGAGCATATATCTGAGGCTGGAAGAGGGAGAGGGAGAGGAGAGAGAGCACTTGCAGTAGCGGGCGCAGGCGCCCGTAGGGCCCTCAGGGCCAGCGGCGCTGGCGGCGAGGGAGCCTGTAAGGCCGGCGACGATGAGTCCGAGGGCCCCGGGGCCGGCGGCGATGCTTGAAATTGGGGAGGCCCTCAGGCCGGCGACAGTGCGGGCGGTGGGGGCGGTGACGAGTGCTAGGGTTGGGCGAGGCCCTGGCGGCGCGGGTGAAGGAGATGGAGCGGGCAGATGTGGATAGGGTTGGGAGTCTGCTCCGTATATTTCCCAGTGTGGGACCAACGACAATGTAGCAAGCCAGGTGCGCGCTCAATTCTTTGTGGGCCGCGAGCAAGGAATCCCGTGTCGGTTAGCCATGGCCCATTAGGAGTTGTTGGTGTGTTCCTAACGGTTTTGTATTTCCTACGGGCTTCTAAGTGCCGACAGGAATATATTGACTAATTCCTGACGGTTTTTAAGAAACCCGACAGGGAACGTAATCAATTCCTGATGGTTTACGTAAAACCGACAGGAAAACAAAAAACCGACAGGAAAAATCCCTAGTCTGGTAGTGGTTTAATTGTCCATTCTTTGTTTTTCCCATTTTGACTTTTGTCTAGCTTATGCAAAACAAACATTGACCGCACCATTTTATTATATTTTAGCTAATTGATAGACATGTAAATTATACTGTATAGATTACCATTTCGTATGACATGAAGAATACTATGTGGTCATTGTCCACTTGCTGCTCTATGCCTATACTCTGCAGGTAGCCAACATGGCAGCAGAAATTGTCATGTCGACATGCCTCTAGAATTTGCTAAAATCTATTGCTCAATGATATTCATTGTCACAAAAGAACATGCTGTCAGCAGCAATAACAGAGAAGCCACCACCTGATTAATCTGTTCCTTTACCTCAATTGTCTTATAAATTTTGTGGCTAAAAGAGATTGACACTACTCCCGATTAGGATATTCCTCTGCTTCAATTGTAGTGTAAATTTTATAGTACCGTTTACCTTTTGATGTTCAGTCATATTTCACAGGAATATATTTCTTGTTTCAAGTCCATGAATTTGAAAAAACAGCCTCATGCTGAGAAAACTGAAACATGCGTAAGGGCACTCACAATGCTAGAAACTATCATGGTTTCTATATTCTTGGATATTGTGTCAAGAAACTATCTCTCACAATGCAATTTTCTATCATGATGTCACATGACCCACTTGTCACTCTCACAAATTGTCTTGGTTTACGTGAAGACCTGGTTTTTAGTTAGACTTGGTTTCTTGTGTTTTTCCTCTCTCTCTTCAATAAATATAGCGCCACATCAGCAAAAAGCAATAAATAGAGGGGTAATAAATGAGGATAGAAACCATGGTAGAGTCTGCACTGTGAGTGCTCTAATGCCAATGAAAATTTGAAAATGCAACTAAAGCAGCCATGACTTTCTCTCAATAATGGAACAAAGATATTTTGTTTTAGAAAATGGGAAAATGCCTACCTTGGTTATTAGTTCTAAGGGAACAACATCTCACGCTTAAACAGTAGTACATAAAGATAGCTCAGAACATACGTGACTATTGTACTCACATTTGTAAAGTTGCAAAGTTTCAGAGGCCATGAAGTGTAACAGGTGCACTGATGGGTGATAACTACTGGAAGAATGGGATACTAAAACAAATTGGAGATCTTTTAGCGGAACACATGGCTTTGTATAACACTACTTGTATCCCTTCTACAGTGAAATTCTTTGGTAGCCTGCACCCTGAAACCCATGATCTGGATATGTGTGAAACGTTGTCTTCATCCAGGATCGGAGACAAGGAATTGGGGAAAGGTTAAGGAAAGAAGTACCAAGACAATAGAGCAGACAACGTGACCCGGCACTGCAGCGTGCATTCCCATATGAAGTGCATGCATTTCTCGCCCACTCTCTGGTCCACTCGTCATAACGCTAGGACGCCTCTTGCATATGCGGCGTTCAGGCTTTCAGTTCTTCCAGGCTCACTTCTTGACGGATGGGCGTCAGTTCCAGCCGGCCTATGGGTCCTCTCCTTCAATTCTCTAATTCAGGTGGGGTTTCAGTAGCATCTCTAACTGCCCTCGCCTTGTGGATCGTGCTTTCCCTCATGTAGGTGCACGAGGAAAGCCCTGATGGAGAGCTTAAAAATGTTAGCTACATTACTGCTAGAGTCCTAGCTCAATGTAATCTAGACAAGAGTACATAGAAGTGAGCGCAGCTCCTTATCTCTTCACCGGTCTGGGGGAGATACTGAGTATGGGTCGTCCCCCGCTGGCGCGACTCAGGTTCCCAACCCTAGTGCCGCCGTCGCGAGGCCCTCCCCACCCATTCTCCACCTGCGCCGTCGCCGAGGAAGGCCTCCGGGAATCGGCAGGCGCTCCCAATGAGGGCGGCGGCGGGCCTCTCACCAGGAGGGTCGCGAGGTCACGCGGGGGGTGGATCTCGGGCGGCTATGGCGGTGGCGTCACGGCCCGGGGGCGCGTCCGAGGCTGCGGGCGGGTGCCGGGATGGTGGAGGAGGCCATGCGACAGGGGAGTCTCGACGGTGCAGCGGTGCCGGAGGGTTCCGATGGTGGCACTGGCCGGGCGCCAGACTGCCGACCGGTGCTCCCACGCCCGGTTGTGCAGGCCGGCCGGCTGGGCTACAGCGGCGCGCGACGGATGTTGCGCGGCGGTGGCATCTGGACGCGGCAATCGGCAAGGGTCTTCGGAGGGAGGCGATGCGGACGACGCGGCGGTGGCTGTCGGCGCGGGGCTTCGGACGGAGCAGGCGAAGAGTGGTTCGACGGTGGCGGCCTCCGTGCTCCACGGTCGGGCATTCCTCTTCCCATGGTGGCGCAGCCGACCGCCCGCATCGGGCACTGGAGAACCCGGTGCAGGCTGATCCGGCGACCCCAGAGATGGGTGTCGCAGTACGTTGACCATGGTGGCAGTGTTTTCAGACAGCGGCGACAATGAAGCAATTGGGTTGGCCGTATCGGGGATGAACCCGGTGGCGGCCATGGTGGCTTCCATAGTTCGTCAAGGTGGAGGATTCGTGGAAGGGGACGGCGATGGCAGCAGACGTCGGCATTTGTTTTCCGTGATCGATCTGTATTTTGGCGATGGTGCACGCCGCCGGGCGGTTGGCGTATTGGCGCTCACTATTTATGACGGCGGTGACGCCCGAGGGCGCCACTTTCCTCGCTGGAGGCGCCGTCTTTTTCAAGTGGATCTCTACGGTGAAAACCAGCACCAGTTGGGTGGGCGGCGATGGTGTCTTTGGATGTCATTTTATCGTTGGAGACGTCACTGGTTGAAGATCCATTGGATGTCGGCTGGCGCCGACATCAAGGTGGCGACTCATCACACACACTTATGGGGCCTTATGCTGTTGTCAGGTCATAGGATCCGGAGTCTCCAATGGTGGATGGGTTTTGTTTGTTTTATTTTCAGAGTGCACCAGTGTATTCGGGTGACCTTTGTCTTACCTGTAACACTGTCGTTCAGTTGTAATTGTGTTGGCCTGATGCATCCTCGGATGACTGAAGCCGGAATATAATTTCCTTTATCTAAAAAAAAAAGTGTACATAGAAGTAGCTCAAAACGTAAGTGAATGTTGTACTCACATTTGTGGAGTGTTGTAGAGCGCATGAATCCCAAGAGGTTGCCAGGATGGGCATGTTAGACATTTGCGTTATTACTATCATGATTGACCAAACACATAAACTCCTAAATTGATCTATTTTTTTTTGCTATAATCGAAGTCGTTGATTGGACATGCAAATAGGTCGATCGTTAGCATGCTTGATGCAGGCATGTTGCTGAGCGTTGCTGGTTTAGACCCATGTCTGCTCGTAGAACAGCATCATAGGGTTATGGTAGTCTACTTCTAGGCTTTTATGGCCATCCGATCCCACAATTGCCGAGACTTCTGAGAGGTAGACTAGAGCAAGGAGAGAAAGCATAGTGTCCAACATGGAAATCCCCTTGAGTCTTTAGTAGGGGGTTGGTCCTGGGACCAGACCATTAGAAAGTTTAAGTAGTTGTACGCTATCAGAGCATGGTCCAGGTTTACTATGCCCCAACCAAGTCTGAGATCATTACAAACAAGGGAACCTCACACAGAACACACCGAAGGACATTTCGAGGGACCTTGCGCCATATATATATTGGAGTTGTTGTTGCTTCCCTTCTACCTCCAGATTCAACAGAATATCTAAAAACCAGAATACTAAAAAATCCACGGTTATCATATATGATTTTTCTGGAGAGTTGTTTGTTATGCATCCTGTTTACTGTAAGCACTGGGCATGGGAGGTATTAGGAAATGTGAGATCACAGGAAGTTATGGTTCGTCGTTCATTTGCTTCTTTACATTGCTGTTTGCACGGAGGGGCTTGGCCAGGAGATATGTTGTTCTTGGGAAATCTCTACCCCCTTAGCCTTGTTGCCTGCCACAGTGCCAGATGATGTATCAGTTGTCTCCATAGGCACTAGGACGGACCAGATTGATCAGAAGGAAGGACGAACCGCCACTGATAACAACTACAGTAACTGTATTAAGCGAAAAAATTGGTGATAATTAGACAGGATCACGAAGCGGCTCAGTCAATAAAACCATTTCAGTACAAATGCTTAAAGAACTCTAACTCATTATACGTTGATCCTGATGAACATAGATGCATTCAATGAAACTAATACATATCTATTAATTTCTTGATGAACTTAACAATGGTAGCAAGAATGACTATTCTCCCAATTAAGCTGTTCCTGCCTCATGCCAAGGAATCTGGCATATGTATAATGGCAATGGATAGTGTAACTTTGAAGAAGCCTTAACCTTCTCTGAACTTTGGAACAAAAAAGGTTTTTCTTTGACAAATTGGGAAAAAAATATTTACCTATGATATTAGTTTTAAATTCAACAACTGATCTTAGTAAATACTTTACTATTTCAGATTAGGCATCCGATCCTAAACTTTTCTGCCTTCACACACTCTAGTAGACAAAAGTACAAAAAAGTAGCTGGAGACATAAGTGAATGTTGCTCTTGCATTTTTGAGTTGCATAACGTGTGAATTCCAAGCAGTGCACGACTATATATGTCAGGCTAGTTGGGTCCCTTCTACACTCAACTATCTTGGTAACACCTAAAAAATCCTTACCTGTAACCTACAATGGCTGCCAACTCTTGCCTTCATCCATTAAACTTTTGCCAACCTTGGTCGAGCAGAGTGGCCTTGGGAGGTATCAGGAAATTCGTATGGTTTGAAAAATTCCCCTAGCATGAGACTACCACGGTGAGGAGGTCAACTTTTGGCAGTTGACCTGTAGCTTCTGAGATGGCCAACCCACCGCACAACACCTGGTGTTCCCTTCCAGTCTGGAGGTCTATACCACGGTAAGGAGAGGCTGTACGATAGCATATTGAACATATCAGTTGTGAATGGGAAAGGGAAATGACTAAAACCGGGGAAGGGAGCCAGCAGCAATTGTGACTATGTGAAGGTATGTAGCAAGCAGATGCTGATCTAAACATGATGCACACTGAGGTAGCCCAATGTTCATTCAGTTGAGAGCCTCGGCCAAGGGTACTTACTGCAAAAAACTAGGGTCCGCTATCTTTGCAATTGTTCTCTCCACCCAATGCAGTTGTTTAGACCTTGCGTCAAGGAGTTCAGTGTTCTTGAAGCACGCAGCTGATACGCTCATAGTTCCCTGCATTGCATCATGGTACATACAGCAGAGAGATGAGATATTCAGAGTTCACTAGCCACATAGGTTATTTCTTCTCCCTGTTATTATCTCCAGATCAAGAACACTTCATGTAAATATGTGAATGGTCATGATTAATGTGTCATTGTTACCCACCGTAATGATGATGATACTCTTATGAGTGGTTCTACAATTTTTCCACCATGGAAGGGTCGAGATAAGTGAATTTCCACTATTGAATGTTTCTATAGTTTCAACTTCCACTTTGAGGATGAATGACAGTGGAATTTACACTAACTTAATATTGTTGTCTTCGATAATATATGCATAATAGACAATTAATACATCATAAAAGTAGCTGATCAAGAGCATCACGTTTCCTTTGGTAACTACAATGTGCAGATAGAATGCAAACCAATAGAGTTTGCAACACTGCATCACATGCCTGCACAGCATGTTACTATACTAACAACACATGACCATCAAGACAGCTTCCCGATATCAGCACTGAGTGGTCTTGGTACAGCACGACAACTACCTATATGCTTCAGATTAGGCATCTGATCCTGAAATTTAGTGGACTCACACACTCCAGTAGACATGAGTACATAAAAGTAGTTCAGAAAATAAGTGACTGTCCTACTCACATTTGTAGAGTCCAGAGTGTCTGCAACTTCCAGAGATGCAAGTGCATTAAAGGAAATTACAGTCTTCTCTTTAGTCATTGACAGGTATTACAAGAACATGAGGCTATAACAATTGTGGACAATTCACAGAAACCAAAGACTATATATACTACTATAGATGGCTCCCATCCACACTGAAGCTCAGAGTAAGTAGCTAGCCTGCACCCAACATTCTGGACAGCACCGGAAATCTCTTGGTATAACGTATGATGGACGGACCATGTTGCGTGTTTATCTAGCTAATCTCTTCGCCGTACCTACCTTCATCAAACAATAGCCTTGGGAGGCATCTGGAAATGTAGAAACAGTCTGAGAGTACTATAGAGCCGAACACATCGAGCACGCCTGCACCAAACCACTTAACCGTAGCCCTCCACCACAAATCTTGCAGGTGCTGCTATGGATGGAATGAAGATAGTTGCTGTTGGAAATGATTTCAATGGTAATATAAATGTGGAGGAATTGAGGAAAGCTACAGAAGCAAACAAGGACAAATTGGCTGCTCTGATGGTTCTCTTGCCCTTGTTATGCACTTTTAATATGAGGATTTACATTTGACATGTCATGTTCTGAATTTGTGGACAGATTACCATTGTAATATACTTTTTTTAAGATTGCGCCATAGGACTTTCAAAACAGGTTGGCTAGACCTCTGTAATATACTTTAAGATATGTGAACAGCCTTGCCAAAACATGAAATATTTCCAGATTTTATAGTCTGTAATTCACTTCTGTTATTTTCATCTGCATGCTCTGTTCGGTATAGTCTGTATTTGCAGATGTCTTCATTTGTCTCTTCAATAAAGTATGGAAGAAATGTGCAAAATATTCATTTTTTGGAATGAGGCAAATAAAAGAACTAGTCAATATTCAATCTGTCTATACCAATCTTGCATCTCAGAGCCAATTGAGTAATTCTTGAATATTAGAATCATTTTTCATTTATAAAGGTTTGTGTTCTGAATTTCTTTACTTATGTTTTGTGGAATTTTTTTTCCATCTGATGTTCTAGTGAAAGTCATAGTTGCCCTCAGATTGACACTTCTCCTGATTAAGCTATTGCTCTGCTTCAATTGTAGTGTAAATTTTATAGTACCGTTTACCTTCTGATGTAAAGTCATATTCGCAAGGAAATGTTTTTTTGTAAAAAAAATCCAAGAATTTGAAAACAGCCTCATGCTCAGAAGTCTGGCACATGCTTGATGACAATGAAATTTTGAAAATACAACTCTGAAGCAGCCATGACATTCTCTCAATAATGGAACAAAGATATTTTGTGATATTTTGTTTGACAACATGGGAAAACGTCTACCATGGTTATTAGTTTTAAAGGGAACAACTAATCAAAATTAAAGAATACACTAGTTCCAAATTAGGCATCTCACACTCTAGTAAACAATAGTACATAAAGATAGCTCATAACGGAAGTGGTTGTTGTACTGACATTTGTACAGAGTTTCAGAGCCCGTGAAGTAAGAGGTGTAATAATTGGTGATAACTACTAGAAGTGCCAAACCTGTATCAGATGAGTCAGGCATTCTTATCTCTCCATCCATCAGTTTTGCAAGAAGGCATTAAAAGCCTACCATGACGATGGCGAGAAGGTTTAGAGGTGGTTGAGTACGAGTAGATGATTTTCTAATTTGATACCAACAGGGGTACAAGGATAGATATAGCAGAGGTGTAATATGGAGGCTAGCAAGTGGTAAACCAATTCCTCTTTATTCTGTTTTATTTTTTTCGATGTTCATGGAAAGAAAACAGAACGTTTACTTTTGATGGTTATGCACAATGTTAGCTAGAATGACACTCCTCCTGATTAAATGGTTCCCTCTGCCTATATGGTAGTGCAGCTTATTTCAGAGAGCTTATTTTTGTCTGATTGTTATACCATGAAAGATTGGTTAACTGACCGTAGTTGCTGGCAATTGTCCCGTGATGAGAGGAAATTTGACAATATTTATTTATTTTCAATTTATTTTTTTAATTAATTATTTTTTAAAAACATCAAAACTTAAGGGCTTATTAGGTTAATTAATTATTAATTAATTTAAAAAATTTAAAATTAAGGACTCAGTTGTTGGGCTACTTTTCTTCATGTAGACAAACAGGAGACAGTTGTGAAATTCTATCTACCTTGGCACGAGCTCTATGATGAATTAACGAGGCTTGGACAATATTGAGTAGCTCCGCTCCTGTCGACATGAGCTGGCATGTAGGGACCTTCCACAACCACGGTGTCTCTACCGAGCATGACAACGATTTCCAACATCGATCGATGGCCGGTCAATCAGGCTCTGCTGGACACAAAGCAGCCTAATGTTCTCTCCATGCATTTTCAGAACCATCGCCATGTGTGTGTGTAGTTGTTCCCACCACCCAATGCTTCCACGGTCACTGAGGAAATAGTTCGATCAGCATCATTCAAGCGAATAATTATGGATTGAAGACTGAAGCATTCATGGAGCTGAGGAAAACATGTTTCCTTGCATTGTATGCATTGTACTTAGAAGACAAAAGCCTGATGCTTGATGAATGCTTCTACGATTTTTCCACCATGCAAGGTTTATTTCTTGCCGATTTATGAATTTGCATTTATGGATGTTTCTGCAGTTTCAACTCGCTCTATATGAATGAATTATAGCGGAAGTCACACCAACTTAACATAGATGTGTTCGGTGAAATCTGTGTAACCAAGACATCAAATGCATCACAAGACTCCACACCATGTTTACTATCATCGGTACACTAACAAGTAGCACATGTCCTTCCATCCTAACAACAGAAGACTCAATCAAGACAGCTCCTGGCTACCTGGCATGAGAGTGTGAGGCTAGATGGGGCATTGTGAAGCACGGCAATCCACCTATGTTTCAGATTAGGTTTCTGATCCCAAAATTCCGTGGCTTTGCACATTATATAACACAAGAGTACATAAAAGTAGCTCAAAAAAAAAAAATAAGTGACTGTCCTATCACATTTAGTGTACCAGAGTGTTTGAATTAAAAGAGGTGCACTAATGGAAATTATGGTATTCTCTTCATTCATTGGCAGGTTTTGGAAGAACGTGAGCCTATAAGAATCTGTCGATGTTTCACAGGAATACATGACTATATAAACGACACTAGCATTCACATGGTTCTTTATCCAGATAATATTACCTAAGCTAGTGTCGTCAAGCAATGGCCTTGGGAGGTATCAGGAAAATTGACCAGTAAGTTGCTTATCCCTCCTAAAGTAATACTTCACTTTCAAAATAAGTAATGTTAATAATAGTGTGGAAAAACTAAAACAATGTCAAAACCTATTAGCAATACAAATTTTTATGTTTAATTAACTCAACACTATTGAAGCATTCCTCTAACTTGGTCTGGATTGGGCACACTGATGCTTGCTAGCACCCCAAACATGATCATTATTGTCCATTCATCATCCTCCCTAATTGCATACATATCAAATTGTCTAAACCCATGGTCAACCTAGTAGGGGATGCATGCTTTGGACATGGATTACTCCTTAATGATAGGGTGCTCGTAGCTACACACATAGCATATCTTAACCATTTCTTTAATGTACATGTTTGTATATGTATATCCTGTCCATTTGACGTTGATGTTAATGTTAGGAGGGCGTGAATTGCTTCTTAGCATAATGATCAGAGCAAACCTTCTGACTTTTTCTGCAGGCCAGGGATGGATTCTGTTGAGGATGCCTACAACACATGGTTGGTATACATGAGGTGGCTGGATTAGCTTGTGGAAAGAGATTGTGTTGTGCCGAGGCTATCTCCCTGCCGCACCAAATTGGAGCAAGAATATGTTGACCAATGGAAACAGCATCAGCAGTGCCTACAATGTTGCATTGACCGGACATTGAGAGTTAATCGATCGTCAAACATCAGGATGTATGCCTTCTATGCATCGACATGCTGTGATGGACAGTTCATCTGCTGCCGCTGGGAGAATGGATATCATATAGCTGACCACTAGCCAACTCCTTTTGTTTGTGTAGTGCTTACTTACAAATATTGAGTCATCAAATTTGTTGAATCACAGATCTCCAAGAAAGTATTGAGTAAACAACAAAAATGTATTAACACATCTTTCAAAAAATTTTACATAAAAAAGATTCAAATAAATAATGGATTCACTATTTTTTTGAGTCAACAAGATATTAAAAGAGAAAAGCAACATATAAGTTTTTCTTTGACAAATTTGTAAAAAGATGTTTACCTATGATATTAGTTTTAAATTCAACAACTTATTTTAATAAAAACTGTACTAGCTTCATATTAGGCATCTGATCCTTAAACTTTTCTGCCTTCGCACTCTAGCAGACAAAGGTACAAAAAAATAGATGGAGTGTACATAAGTGAATGTTGCACTCGCATTTATTGAGCTGCATAACGTGTGATCTCTGAGAGGTGCATGACTATATATATTAGGCTAGTTGGTTCCCTTATACACTAACACTGAACTATCTTGGTAATACCTAACTCCCTAGCTATAACCTACAATGGGCTGCCAACTCTTGCCTTCATCCAGTAAACTCTTGGAAACCTTAGTTGAGTAGTAGGCTTGGGCGGTGTTGACACCTGTTATAGCATAATATTAATAGTCAACTAAACATAAAATAAGGGCTTAAAATGAATATCAACAGAGTATAAGGGCTTTACTAACATAATTCCATGAGTTTTGGTGATTTTTATATTTTCAGGGACTTAATAGATAATTGCAGAGAATAATGGAGAAAGTTCCGGAATATACAAGGCATATGAAGACCAGACTTAACCGTGAAGCAACTCAACCCGAAAAGTGAACTAAAACACTCTAGAAGGTACCACAAGACACCGGAAGAAACGAGGGCCGAGGGAGACTCGACCGGCGGCCGCCAATGCCACATAGGCCGACCGCCAGGCTACAGTGGCCAATCAGCTTCATCTTTCTAGGTCGGTTTGTAACCGACTTTGAGGTTGTATCTACACCGTTGCCAAGGTCGGTTTGATCCAAGGGCTATCGTTCATCGCCAAGGATTATATAAGCAGCCCCAGTCTCGACCCCAAGGCTTATCTCTCTCATTATTATTCATTAGTATTCTACAGAGCAAAAGTTAGGGTTTCAATTAGAAGAGAGATCCCTCTAGTTGTCTAGTTGTCTAGTTCATCTAGTTCAACTAGTTCATCTAGTTGTAACTAGATCAAGGAGAGAGAAGAGGAGAGAGTTGAAGAGCCGGACTTGTCGGATCTTCATCAACATTGTAATCTCGCAGCTACTAGTTCGTCTTCAACGAATCTCCAGGTTCTTCATTTATTAATTCTAAGCTTTCTATTTAATTTCATTCAGTATTTACTTCTACTTTATTTATTAAGATTCTCGCTTGCATCAAGTGCTCTAGTCTTTGCAACACTAGAGTAGTAATTATTAGATTAGGCGTGGTGCTTAGTCTAGTGGTTACCTGGAATTGCACCCAATCCCACGGATAGTTTGTGGTAGCCCCAGGTGGTGACAGCCCTGACGGCCGACGTATTCCACCACGTTCGGATTGGTGTTTGTAGGACCGTAGTTGGAGCTTCCTAGCCCCCTTCTCATCCCTTTCCGTGGCTAGTGTTCTGATGTCCCATAATAAATAAATCTTGAAGTATCTTTGATTCCTAGATCTATTAGAGAAGCCTTAGAAACTTTCTCTCTCTCCCCATAAGCCCGTAGTTATCCTTGGACAACTTATTACCTTGATTAGTGCACTTCACGTTCCCCGTGGAAATCGATACCTTGGAATACTCTTAGGTGAAAGCTACAGCGGTATCCGTGCGCTTGCGGATTTTTCTGTGTGCGTTAATTTATACCAACAAGCTTTTACGGCGCCGTTGTTCTTGAACGGTAGTTGTGTTAATCTCGAACCAAGTTCGTCCTCTTATCTTTTCTTTTTACCACTATCCCTTCCACATGGATTTCACTCCAATCTATAAATTCTTTGCTCCAAAGGGCGACTTGTTGGAGCCTCCACCATCATCACACCCCATTCTTACAGATGGCTATGAGCTTCGCCCTGCTCTAATAGCCAAGGTGCAAGAGCAATCCTTCTCTGGTTTAGCAGATGAAGATCCATACGCACACCTTAGAGAATTCGAGCAGTTGTGTTCTTGTCGGGGTATTCCTGGCATGACACAAGAGACCATTAAATGGAAGTTATTTCCGTTCTCCCTTAAGGGAAGAGTGAAAAAAAGTGGTATGCTCATTTGTGAGAAGCGTAAATGGAAATTGGGATGAACTTCTAGAAAAATTTTGTCGTGCTTTCTTCCCACTTTATAAAATTGCAGACCTTAGACTTGAAGTGCTTACATTTAAACAAAAGAGAAGGAGACTCTAGGAGCAGCCCAGGCTAGATTCACAAGCCTTACCAATTCCGGCCCAAACCTTTCCTTACCGCACCATGTCCCTGTACTATCATTTTTATCTTGGCCTTAATAAGGAAGCTGCTCTGCATCTAGACATTGCTTCAGGTGGTTCATTCTCACATAAAATTGCTAGTGAGGGAAAAGCCATTCTTGAAAGAATCCTTGAAAACACCCCATACACTGGCATCTATGATGAATTCCCCCGAAGAAGAAGTCGAACCAAGCCCTGAACCAATAGAGGAGGAACATACAACCGAATTGGAACTTCCAGTTGATTCTTCTAATATTTTGGTTGTTGAAACACCTCCCGATAAGGGAACACAAAGCCAATTAGAGGATGATGAACCATCATCACCTTTAGAGCTTCCCTTTGAATTCGAGGAAGATATCTTTGAAGATTATGGAAACACCTCGAACTTTCCTATCCAAGCGAGACCTCTAGTAAAGAACACTCCACATGATCCACTAGAAGAATCTGTTAGCATATAACACCTCAAAAGCCTTTCATCAATTATGAGTTATGAATGGTTAACTGAAGCGGAGTTATCACCCGAGATTGCTCGAGTTACCTCCCCTTCAACCATTTTTCTATGCCAAATCAGAGGGTCTGCTAGAAAAATCCACTACAATCCTTCTGTCGGGATAAACATTATTTCAAAAGAGTTATCTGATATTCTTTATCCGGACACGTCCTTAACTCCATCACAAAAACTTCTACAAGGCCCATCAGGATTTATTCTTGAAAGCCATGGAGTTTTAAGGGCTATTCTGTTAAAAATCAAGAACTCGAGTTATGTTTAGATTTTCATATTTATGACATCTCGAAGTTGATCTCTTGATTGGCATACCAATCATGAGACTTTTACAGAAGAACCATTGCGAGGTCACTTAGACTTCAAGGTTGGGAATTCCACCATGACTATTCCTCTTGATCGATCTATTAATACGTTAGTGGAATCCGCACCGAACAAGACCCTATTGAGGAGGTCTTAATGGCATCTCTACAAGAGATGGCCCAACCATCCTTCGACGTTGAACACTTCGTTGAAGAAGAAGAGGAGTTGGTAGAACCCATTGAGCTAGACGAAACTGAACAACCTTCACCTCCTCCAATAGAATTAAAACCACTTCCTCCTGGCTTAAAATATGTCTTCCTTCATAATAATCGAGAAACTCCTGCCATTATTAGTGACAAGCTTTCCCAAGAAGAGACATAAACTTGTCACTATCCTAGAGAGACATAAAAAAGCCATTGGCTACTCACTTGGAGATCTCATAGGGATTAGCCCCAAACTCTGCACACATCGTATCCCTATTGATCCGGATGCATCACCCTCTAGGGAACCACAACGCAGACTTAACAGAGCTATGCGAGAAGTTGTTAATAAAGAGGTCCTAAAGCTCCTACACGCTGGGATTATTTATCCTGTGCCACATAGCGAGTGGGTTAGCCCTGTCCAAGTTGTGCCAAAGAATGGAGGAATGACGGTCGTTAGGAATGAGAAAAATGAACTCATACCTCAACGAACCATCACTGGGTGGCGCATGTGCATTGATTACCAAAAACTCAATAAGGCAACAAAGAAAGATCACTTTCCATTACCCTTCATTGATGAAATGTTGGAACGGCTTGCAAATCACTCTTTCTATTGTTTCCTTGATGGTTATTCGGTTATCATCAAATTCCAATCCACCCCGCTAACCAAAGTAAGACTACTTTTACATGCCCGTATGGAACTTATGCATACCGACGAATGTCGCTCGGATTATGCAATGCTCCAGCTTCTTTCCAACGGTGCATGATGTCTATTTTCTCGATATGATCGAGAAAATCATGGAAGTGTTCATGGACGATTTCACTTTGTATGGCAAAACTTTTCGATGATTGTTTGGAGAACTTAGATAAAAGTCTTACAAAGGTGTGAAGAAAATTCCTTAGTCCCGAACTGGGAGAAATGCCATTTTATGGTTCAGGAAGGAATAGTACTTGGACACAAGGTGTCCGAACGTGGAATAGAGGTGGATAGAGCAAAGATTGAAGTTATTGAAGAACTTCCACCTCCCACAAATGTGAAAGGAGTCCGAAGCTTCTTGGGACATGCAGGGTTCTATAGGCGCTTTATCAAAGATTTTTCTCAAATCGCTAGACCCCGACTAGTCTCTTAGCTAAAGATGTACCTTTCATCTTTAGTAATGAGTGCCATGAATCTTTCCAAATCCTTAAAAAGAGCACTCACTTCAGCTCCAATTATTCAACCACCTGATTTTAATCTTCCTTTTGAGATCATGTGTGATGCTAGCGACTTTTTTGGTTGGTGCCATTTTAGGCCAAACCAAGGATAAGAAGCATTATGCCATATCCTATGCTAGCAAAACCTTGTCCGGAGCACAGCTCAATTATTATACCACCGAAAAAGAGCCGTTGGTCTGTTGTCTTTGCCATAGACAAGTTTAGATCTTATTTAGTGGGGGCAAAGGTAATAGTTTACACAGACCATGCTGCTCTTAAGTACCTCCTCACTAAGAAAAATGCTAAGCCTCGGCTACTTCGATGGATTCTTCTACTCCAAGAGTTTGACATAGAAATTCGAGATAAAAAGGGAGTAGAGAATTCGGTAGCTGATCACTTGTCTAGGATTCCATACAAGGAGGCACATGAGCTACCCATCAATGATTATCTAAGGGATGACACCTTGCTCATGATAACACACTCCGATCCATGGTATGCAAACATCGTGAACTTTATAGTGGCAGGTTATGTCCCACCTGGTGTAGACAAAAGAAAACTAGTCTATGAGAGTCGTCATCACCTATGGGATGAGCCTTATCTTTTCCGAGTTTGCACCGATGGGTTGTTGAGAAGATGTGTTCCTATGGCTGAGGCTACTCAAATTATGGAAAGATGTCATGCCTCACCATATGGAGGACATTATGGAGCATTCCGGACACATGCCAAGATCTGGCAAAGTGGTTTTTTCTGGCCGACGATGTATGCAGATACAAAGGAATTTGTTAGAAGATGCCACAGATGCCAAAAGCATGGAAACATAAATACACGAAATGCAATGCCTCTCGTAAACAATCTCCAAATTGAACTATTTGATGTTTGGGGGATTGATTATATGGGCCCATTTCCCAAGTCTGGAAATTTAGAGTACATCTTAGTGGCCGTAGACTATGTATCCAAATGGGTAGAAGCAATGCCATGTCGAACGAGTGATTCAAAACATGCAAAGAAAATGTTCCATGAAATCATATTTCCTCGTTTTGGTACACCGGATGGTTATAAGCGATGGAGGATCCCATTTCATTGATAAAGTCTTTTCGTAAGTATTTAGCCGATCATGGGATTCGCATAATGTGGCAACACCATACCATCCTCAAACTAGTGGACAAGTAGAAACATCAAATAAACAAATCAAAAATATTCTGCAAAAGACTGTGGATGAAATGGGGAAAACATGGAAGGACCAGCTTCCAAATGCACTATGGGCTTACCGAACTGCATACAAGACACCTATAGGCATGACACCTTATCAACTTGTATATGGGAAAACATGCCATTTGCCTGTTGAATTGGAGTTCAAGTCTCATTGGGCAATCAAGAAATGGAACATGGATCTCCACCTGGCTGGTAAAAAGCGTCCGATGCAATTATCTGAGCTAGAAGAATGGAGAGAAAAGGCTTATCACAACTCCAAGATCTACAAAGAGAGAACAAAAAAAGATGGCATGATAAGAGAATCAAACACAAGGAGTTCAAGCCTGGAGACAAAGTTCTACTATTCAATTCAAGAGTAAAACTCTTTGGACATAGTAAGTTACGAAGTAAGTGGGATGGACCATATAATGTCGTCGACACGTCAACGCATGGAGCCATCACCATCCAAGATGATACAGTAACACGCTCAAGGTAAATGGACAACGTTTGAAAGTTTACTTAGAGCCACAGATCAACATGGTTGAGGAGTTAGATGTAATTGAGTTTATATGATTGTTATATTAAAAACACTCTAGACAACTAATGCTTAATTACCTAACCTTTAATCAGTTCCACAAGTTTTGTTGTCTATTTGAGTGTTGCAGGATTCATGGAAGAAAGACTTGATAGGATGACACCCTCATCGCTGTCTACTTTAACTTCCAATCATCGACATCCCGACATGCAAATCTAGCTTGGGGAGAGCACCCCCGCTTATTATGATAAGTATCTCTTTACTATATATATTATTAGTTTATATATCTTTTTTGCTTTGTTTGATAAGAGTCTAGTGTTTAAAAGAGTCTTTTATTAGAATAAATGATCTAGAGGGAGTATTCACCGGTTGCTTTTGCTCAAATAAAATGAACCTTAAGTATGGAGATGATGAATAGTTGCTCCGTTGTTATACTTTTCTAGTACCTAGCTTTCAAGCTTAATTTCTCTCGAGCTTCATTTGCAAAATTAATATTTATTCTGAAACCCGAAACATATGGGTTGCAAATGCTTGCTCAAAAGTCTAGGTAATTGACGGATATGATATATGATAGTCTGAGCTACTATTTGATCTTACTCCTAGTGACACTAGATTTCTGGAGATTTATATTTCAAAATTGAAAATACACATGATAAGTTCCTGTGTGACAAGAGTGTGAACCTCCTACCACAGCCATATATACATGCTCTTTAGAATAGGAAAACCTTTTGAAAAATATATATAGATATATATATATAGGCTGCTTGCTTTGCATTGAGTTTGTTCAATCTTTGTCGATCTTTAGAAACTTGTCATGCTGATCATGTACACTCCACTCATTCCACTCACTTCATTTCACTATCATCCACTCACTCTAGCCCACAAAAAAATGTTCTACTCCTATCTCGGGGAGAGCAACCAAAAATATTTACTATACCCATCCACTCATTCATTGCTAGCCAATATCTTACAAAAAGCTCCTTTTACATTTATACCTCTCAAAAGTTATTACAAAAAGAGGTCTGGGTTGTGTATCTTTTAAAAGAAAAATAAAGGGAGATGAAAAATGGACAAAAGTCCTACGGGCGAGTAGAGCCTACCTCCCTAAATAAAAGAGATGAAAAATGAACAAGTGTTCGAGGGCGAGTAGAGCCCACATCTCTAAAAAATAAAGATGAATAATGGACAAGTGTCCGAGGGTCGAGAGAACCCACATCTTTATAAGAGAGGAAATAATGGACACAAGTCCGAGGGCCAGCAGAGTCCACCTCTTGAATAAAAAAAAAAGAAAAAAGAAAAAAAAAAAAAGAGATACAACCCAGGTTCTCTACAAAATTAAAAAGAGAGGATTTCCAAAAAAGGAGCGTAAGTAAGATTTCTTATCATGTATTCTATTCACTTTATACTCTACTACATTCCATATTTATATTCTATCCACCATACACATGCACCACTTGATCAGTGTGACTTGTATCTTTGGATCCATTGCTTGAATTTACAAATATATGCTTAGTAAGAAAATAAATTATTTTCTCCTACCTATGAGCTCCATATATAAGCCTTAGATATTAGGTGAGAGAAAAAAAAGGCATAGTATGTTATTGCCTTAGTTAAAATGTTACATATTATGAGAGTAAGGCAAACACTATATTATTGTCTAAGAGAGGATCCACGAATAACACAAATGAGAGATTAGAGAGTAAGTCATACCGAGGAACTTTGAGTTTTATTTGAAAATCAGCAAAAGCTCCGAAAAGACAGTTGATCAAAAGAGTTTGAGATTTAGTGCTTGACTTAACTGTTCTATCTTTCAATTACCCAAGATTGCAGAAAAAAAAATAAAAACACCACAAGGTAAGAAGTAATTAAATAATTAAAGTTTAAAAAAGTTTATCTTTATCCGAGAGAAATTTTGTTTGAAAGCTTGTGTATTTTTAAAGGTGTGATAGCGTTGCAGCAACTCCTGATCCAAGTAAGTAGTTTATTATATTTGTGTCTTGCTAAGAGACTAGCAAGAGGTAAGCTTGGGGGAGCTTGTTGACACCTATTATAGCATAATATTAATAGTCAACTAAACATGAAATAAGGGCTTAAAATGAATATCAACAGAGTATAAGGGCTTTACTAACATAATTCCATGAGTTTTGGTGATTTTTATATTTTCAGGGACTTAATAGATAATTGCAGAGAATAATGGAGAAAGTTCCGGAATATACAAGGCATATGAAGACCAGACTTAACCGTGAAGCAACTCAACCCGAAAAGTGAACTAAAACACTCTAAAAGGTACCACAAGACACCAGAAGAAACGAGAGGCCGAGAGGAGACTCTGACCTGGCGGCCGCTAGTGCCACATAGGCCGACCGCCAAAGCCTCTGGGCCAATCAGCTTCATCTTTCTAGGTCGGTTTGTAACCGACTTTGAGGTTGTATCTACACCGTTGCCAAGGTCGGTTTCATCCAAGGGCTATCGTTCATCGCCAAGGACTATATAAGCAGCCCCAGGCTCGACCCCAAGGCTTATCTCTCTCATTATTATTCATTAGTATTCTACAGAGCAAAAGTTAGGGTTTCAATTAGAAGAGAGATCCCTCTAGTTGTCTAGTTGTCTAGTTCATCTAGTTCATCTAGTTCAACTAGTTCATCTAGTTGTAACTAGATCAAGGAGAGAGAAGAGGAGAGAGTTGAAGAGCCGGACTTGTCGGATCTTCATCAACATTGTAATCTCGCAGCTACTAGTTCGTCTTCAACGAATCTCCAGGTTCTTCATTTATTAATTCTAAGCTTTCTATTTAATTTCATTCAAGATTTACTTCTACTTTATTTATTAAGATTCTCGCTTGCATCAAGTGCTCTAGTCTTTGCAACACTAGAGTAGTAATTATTAGATTAGGCGTGGTGCTTAGTCTAGTGGTTACCTGGAATTGCACCCAATCCCACGGATAGTTTGTGGTAGCCCCAGGTGGTGACAGCCCTGACGGCCGACGTATTCCACCACGTTCGGATTGGTGTTTGTAGGACCGTAGTTGGAGCTTCCTAGCCCCCTTCTCATCCCTTTCCGTGGCTAGTGTTCTGATGTCCCATAATAAATAAATCTTGAAGTATCTTTGATTCCTAGATCTATTAGAGAAGCCTTAGAAACTTTCTCTCTCTCCCCATAAACCCGTAGTTATCCTTGGACAACTTATTACCTTGATTAGTGCACTTCACGTTCCCCGTGGAAATCGATACCTTGGAATACTCTTAGGTGAAAGCTACAGCGGTATCCGTGCGCTTGCGGATTTTTCTGTGTGCGTTAATTTATACCAACAGGCGGCATCAGGAAATTCGTGTGGTTTGAAACTATCCTATCGCTTGACACGACCACTGGCAGTTAACCTATTCTCCACTATGTTTGGCTGCGTACCAAAATCAACAAGACAGTAGCATCTTGTCAGGAATCGCTGTGGTAGATTGGAAATCACCAAGTGGTTATTTATGGCGGCGGACTGGTTTGGTTTGTCTAGATTTTAATACGGAGTCAAAGTCTCTAGTTTCGGAGATGGTCAACCCGCCACACAACACCTGGGTGTTCCATTCAAAGGCTGGAGGTCTATGTGGGCGCTATGGTAAGGAGAGACTGCGATAGCAAATTTAACACATCACTCTTCAATCATGGGTGAGGGAAGCGACTAAAACCTGGGAAAGGAGTCGGCAATTGTAAGCCTGTGAAGGTTTGTAGCATGCAGATGCAGATCTAAATTTTTTTCGTGTCATTGTTAATTAATCTACCACTGATGTGCTCAATAAGCTTGTGCTTGGTTTGGAATGGACTAGTCATAGGAAACGAATGGGTTAACACAAGAGGGCACTCGATGTATCCATTATCAAATCATGGGAGAATACCTAGGCCTGTGATGCAATGGAAAATTTGACCCAGCTTGTCTCTCTTCTACTGTAAGTACGTCGATCACGTAAGTATTTGTGCAGCAGTACATATGCCATGTACGTGTAAGTATTTGTGCAGTATACACATTGAATATAGTATTCACTTGCACAGATTGTGCAAATGTTTGCTTCGACTTTATGAAACCAATAAAATTTTTCCTATTCGGATTGCACATTTTGAAGATCGAAGACGAACCACTGAGTTTGCAACACTGCATCGTATGCCTGCACACCATGTCTACTGTATACTGTGCCAGTAAACAAGCAGCGCATGCACTTCCACACTAACAGCACATGACAATCAAGACATGTACAGCTCCTATTAGCCTTGAGTGCGTGAGGCTAGAGTGGGGTTGGTGAAGCACGACAACCTACCTATATGCTTCAAGTTAGGCATCTGATCCTAAAATTAAGTGGTCTCACACACTCTAGTAGACATGAGTCAATAAAAGTAGTTCAGGAAAAAAGTGACTCTCCTACTCACATTTGTAGTGTTTCCAGAGTGTGTGCAACTTCTAGAGATGCAAGTGCATTAAATGAAAATACAGTTTTCTCTCTAGTCATTGGCCGGTACTCGAAGAACATGAGTCAATAACAACTGTCGATTTTTCACAGGAACCAATGACTATATATACTACTCTAGATGGTTCCCATCCACACGGAACCTCAAGAGTACATAGCCTGCACCCAATAATCTTGACAGCACCCGAAATCTCTTGGTATAACATATAATGGACTAACAATGTTGGGTGTTTATCTGGATAATCTCTTCGCCGACCTACCTTGATCAAGCAATAGCCTTGAGAGGCATCAGGAAAAATAGAAATACAACGAAGCAGAAGCCTCCCCCGACAATAACATGGACCGACTGGAGCCCAACATAGCACGCCTACACCAAAAACTTAATTGTAGCCCAGCCGAAAAGAACTGGCGGTAACTGCCTCTCAAATCCTATCCTCAGCCCGTCACTATCCTCAGCCAACTCTGAATCTGACCACTCAAAGCCGCTGCCATGCTCCACGTCGGGACACTGCCCCTCCACCATGGCCACTGACATCCACTACAAATCCTGCAGGTGCTGCTATAGTTGGAATGAAGAATTGAGGAAAGCTGCTCTGGTGGTACTCTTGCTAGATCTTGTTATGCCCTTTTAATATGAGGATTCACATTTGACATGTCATTCTGATTGTGTGGACAGATTAATGAACAGCCTTGCTAAGACATGAAATACTTCCAGATTTGTAGTCTTTAATTCACTTCAGTTATTTTAATTGTTGCATGCTCTGTTCGGTATAAGTGTCATGGATTTCTTCAGTAATGACAACCATGAGGAAGAAATCGTGAGCTTGACAGTGCTTTAGTAGTCTCTATTTGCACAAGGCTTCATTTGTCTCTTCAAAAAAAGTATGGAAGAAATGTGCAAAATATTCTTTTTTTTTTTGGGGGTGAGGAAAATTGAGTAATTCATGAGTATCAGAATCGTTTTCATTTATAAAGGTTTGCATTCTGAATCGTTTTTTGGGGGAATGCAGGCACGCCCATCCTTAATCTGAACACTAGCAAATTCCTTAAATTTGGGCAGGAGTTTTATGACATCCCTCCACCAAAAGGATCCCATCCTGCAGGTGCCCCTGGAAGTCTGCCATTAGCAAAATGTTTTTCCCACACAAGGTTGACACATGGAATGTTTTTCCTGTTGAAGAATTTGTCCATATTTTTCATTAGTAAAGAGAGTTAATTAATCGATCGTCAAACATCATGATGTATGCCTTCTATGCATGGACATGCTGTGATGGACAGTTTGTGTGTCAACATATGGATTTCATCTGCTGCCACTAGGAGAATGGATATCGTATAGCTGACCACTAGCAGCCAACTCCTTTTATTTGTACTGCTTACTTACAAATATTGAATCCTCAAATTTGTTGAATCACACATCTCCAAGAAAGTATTGAGTAAACAAAAAATGTATTAACACATCTCTCAACAAATTTTAAATAAAAAAGATTAAAAAAAAATTGGTAAAAATATGTCTACCTATGAAATTCATTTTAAATTCAACAACTTATTTTAATAAATATTGTACTAGTTTCATATGAGGCATCTGATCCTTAATTTTTTCTGCCTTCACACACTCCAGCAGACAATGGTGCAAAAAAAGTAGATGGAGAGTAAATAAAATGTTGCACTCGCATTTATTGAGTTGCATAACGTGTGATCTCTGAGAGGTGCATGACTATATATATTAGGCTAGTTGGCTCCCTTATACACTGAACTTTGTAATACCTAAATCCCTAGCTATAACCTACAATGTGCTGCCAACTCGATCTTGCCTTCATCCAGTAAACTCTTGGAAACCTTAGTAGAGTAGTGGGCTTGGGAGGCATCAGGAAATTCGTGTGGTTCGAAACTATCCTATCGCATGACACGACCACCGGCAGTTAACCTATTCTCCACTATGTTTGGCTGCGTACCAAAATCAACAAGACAGGACCATTCTGACTTTGTCTGGTCCTAGTGGTACGGTAATGGACCAGGCGTCAGATAACAATAATAACGTGCCGGCAGTGGCATCTTGTCAGGAATCGCTGTGGTAGATTGGAAATCACCGAGTGTGTTATTTATGGGGGTGGACTGGTTTGGTTTGTCCAGATTTTACGACGGAGTCAAAGTCTATAGTTTCTGAGATGGTCAACCCGTCGCACAACACCTGGCTGTTCCATTCAAAGGCTGGAGGTCTATGCCACAGTAAGGAGAGACTGGGGTAGCAAATTGAACACAGACTTATCAATCGTGGGTGAGGGGAGCGACTAAACCCAAGGAAAGGAGGCAACAATTGTGAGTCTGTGATGGTTTGTATCAAGCAGATGCAGATCTAAACTTTTTTGTATCATTGTTAATTAATCTACCATTGATGTTGTGGATGGCCCAATAAGATTGTGCTTGGATTGGAATTGAGCAGTCGTAGGAAAAGAATGGGTTAACACTACAGAGCACTTGATGTATCCATGATCAAAGCAAGGGAGAGTACCTAGGCCTGTGATGCAATGGAAAATTTGTCTGTCTTCCATTTTAAGTACATCGATCACGTAAGTATTTGTGAAGCACATATGCCATGTATGTGTATGTATTTGTGCAGTATACACATTAAATACAGTATTCACTTCCACAGATTGTGCCAATGTTTGCTTCGACTTTATGAAACCAATAGAATTTTCCTATTCGGATTGCACATTTTAAAGATCCAAGACAAACCCATAGAGTTTGCAACACTGCATCGCATGCCTGCAAACCATTTTCACTATCACGATTCACGAGCACAAAAACAAGCAGCGCATGCACTTCCCTATCAGCCTTGAGTGTGTAGCTAGGGTGGGCTTGTTGAAGCACGACAGTCTACATATGGTTCAGATTTGGCATTTGATCCTAAGTTTTAGCTGCCTTAGACACTAGTACACAAGAGTATATAAAAGTAGCTCAGGAAATAAGTGACTGTCCTACTCACATTTGTAGAGTATATATAAGAATACAAGCCTACAACAATTGTCGATGTTTCACAGTAACCAATGACTATATAAACTACTCTAGAAGGTTCCCATCCACATCAAAGTTTGGAGTGTGTAACATATAATGGACCAACAATGTTGGGTTTTTATTCAGCTTATCTCTTTGCGGTACCTACACCTTCATCAAGCAATAGCCTTGAGAGGCATCAGGAATAGTAGAAACCGACCCAGCTGCAATAACATGTTAGACTATATTTAGTGAGTAAGCGGCATGGTCTTGGTGCCTGTCATCCATTAGTTCCAAACTGTAATTAGTACACGATCACTTCTCTTCTTGTGTTCTATTGCCTTTATTTTTGTTTTTTCCGGTCTCTTTTTTGTAACCTTTTGTGAACTTTTTAATAGATTTCAGTAGGGGCTCGTCTGCCCCTCCTGTTCAAAACAAAAAAAAAGAGCAACACAATCCCTCCCCTTACTTCTAGGCATGGAGACTGGGCACCATCGGTCATAAGTGCTTTGGCAGTCTGTTTAATGAATCAAGCATTTCCAAACTTCCACTGACATCCTCTTACAAATATTAATGTGACATTTTTTTTCTATTTTTCTCTAGGGACTCTCGGTTGCGTGTTATATAGGCCGGGAACTGCCCCGGCGTGGCTTACAAGTCATGACGAGATTACAAGATCAGATTACAAGTATCTAACTTAGGCTACAAGCTAATGAAACAACTTGTGTTACAAGATAGGATCTTTCTATCCTATACGAAACCTATCCAAACTATCCATATCCGATAAACACATGTACGGCAGCAAAGGGAAACACATGTTCATCAAAGACAACATCACGAAAATGTAGACGCCGTCCCTCTTTTATCTTGGCTCTTATACTCCTTATGCAAGGCACTATATCAGATAAACGCACATTGCTTGGATCTAAAAGCAAGCTTGCAAGAATTGTAGGGCTGTAGATTTGGCCAAACAGCGCAACCGAAGGTGCAAAGAAAACTATAGTTGGGTTTCAGATGGAATAATCGTTCAAAGGGTGTCTCATCATTCAGTACTTTGGATGGGTGGCATAAGAAAAATTGTTGTGGAAAAAGCTTCATCCCAAAATTTTAAAGGGACAGACGCATGGGCTAGCAATGTTAGACCCATTTCGATGATGTGTCTATGTTTGCGCTCAGCAAAACCATTTTGCTGGTGGGCGTGCAGGCAGGAAACATGGTGAGATATGCCAATGCGCTGAAAGAACAAATTTCAAGCCTGATACTCTCCATGCCAATCCATTTGAACCGCAAGGATCTTGTGGTTGAATTGTCATTCGGCTAATCTTTGAAATTTGTGAAAACACTCAAAAAGTTGAGACTTATGCCGAATCAAATAAAGCCAAGTAAACTTGCTATGACCATAAATAAAACTCACGTAATAGTTATGAGACCAAACTGAAGAATGTAATAGTTATGAGACCCAAATGAAGTGGGGGCAGGGCCCCATACATCTGAAAAATGAGGTCCAAAGGACTAGCTGACACACTAGTTGACTTAGGATAAGACAATTGGTGACTCTTGCCTTGTTGACATGCATTGCACACCCTATCTTTATTGGACTCTTGGTAAACAGAAATCTTATTCTTCTCGACAACTTGCTAGAATACATGAGAGGAAGCATGACCTAGGCGCCCGTGCCTCACGGACGATGGGATCTTGTTGACACCAAAGGCTTGTTTATTCAAAGACACAAAAGTTTGTTCACTGGAATTATGCAGCCAATAGATGCCCCTTTCACATTTGCCTCTATGGAGAATTCTTATCGTCTCCTGCTCCTTAATCAAAAAAATGGTCGGGATGAAACTCAAGAAAAACATTCTTATCTCTTGTAAAACGATATACGGAGCATAAGCTTTTGTGGGCTTGAGGAACATGAAGAACATGATTTAGATGGAAATTTCTATTTGGGGAATGCACGGTGCAGTGACCAACATGAGCAATGTTCATACCTGCTCCATCCGCAGCATGGACGTGGTCGCCACCATGAGAGTTGTTGCGGAAGGTCAGCTTCTCGAGTTCACCAGTGATGTGGTCCGTAGCTCCCGAGTGCACGTACCAATTGGTGTCGATGTCGTACGAGTTTGTGGTCGCCGATGACACGCTCTTCTAGCGGAGCACCCCTGGAAGGATCGCGTCGAACCTCTTGTAGCAGCGTAGAGCGGATGGCCCTCCTTGTCGCAGAGCTAACAGATGACACCGGGATGGACATTGCACTTGCCGTGGCCACCACCACAGCCCTTCTAGGGACCGCCACGGCCTCCACGATTGCCACCGCGACCATTGTTGGGCTGGTTCCCGCATCCTCCCTTGTTTGCCATGTTGACAGAGGACTGGTGGTGACCGGATTGGATCTCCATGCACTGCTCGAACGCCGTGAGCTGGGCGTACAGCTCGGGAACGGTGATCGGCTCCATGCACGCCGTGACCGCGGAGACAACTAGATTGAACTCCACATCGAACCCAATCAGTATGTAGGAGACAAGCTCCTCATCTTTGAGTTTGCGTCTAGCGGTGGCCATCTCATCTGCAAGGGACTTCATCTTCATAGTCAGCGATGGAACTATTACCCTTTGATGCGGAAGCCAAAGCCATTCAGGTGCTGATAATCCTGGCCCTGGACTGTGATGCGTGCAGGGAACGAATGGTGGCCCAGGCTGTCCCCACCGTGTGTACGTTGGTTAGCTGTGCGCCGGTCTCGGCGTGATCGCATTCAGCAGGTAGCTGAAAACCTGCTAATCCTGTTTCATCCACTTCTCCCAATCAGGGTTTGGTGTTGGAGGTTCATCCTTCTTGTCGTCCTTGGGGAGGAATTGATCCAGCACCTTGGCTACGGGTCAATGAAATCCGCCACCTGGGCACCCGTCAGTGCGTACTCAAGCAGTTTGCCTGTCGATCTTATATGCTAGTTGAAAACTGATGCATACATGGTCGCCAGAGCCAAGAAGAAACACGGTCCAAACTATAAAATCTTTTATGCAATTGCTTCCTGCGTTTGTTTACACCATTAGTGGCGGGATAAAACAATCCAACACGGTTAATACATTAACCATGGCGGGCACATAAAGATGACCGCCATGGTTAATCTATTAACCGTGGCGGTTTTTGTTAAACGCCCGTCACGGTTAATAGATTTTCCATGGCAGGCAAGGGGACGCCCGCGGTTAATCGTTCGATTAACGTGACCCCTAGCTCCGTGGCGGTTCCTATGCCCGCCACGAAAAATCCAAAATGACCGCCACGGAAGTTCGTTCCTGTAGTAGTGTTTGCTGCTGACTGCAAGCTGCTCGATGACTTCCTCAGCGTGGGTCTCCTCCAGGTCAAGGTACGAGCATCCGACACTGGAGAGCTCCTGGAAGTCCTTGGTGGGTGGCTGTACCACATGATCTACAATCAACACTACTACAGCGCAGGGATATAGTAACACCAGCTTGTGTTACTGTAGATTGGAAAAAATGTTACTACCATTCTTAATAACACATTTCTTTTTATGTTCCAATAGGCTATGTTACTATAGACTGTTTATCAGTAACTCATTTTACTTGTCTATAGGAACATTTTTTTCTAGTGTTACAAGGATTTTTATTGTAACACTTTTTTTTGTTGTAGTAACACCTAGTTTGTAACACTTTTTTTACATTCTAGTAACACTAGAACATTCGGAGAGAGCATCATATGGTACAAAAGAACACATGGTTTGTAACACTTTTCTATATCTAGTGTAACATAATTTTATTTTTTTGTTTTTAAAAATTCAAAATAAAATAGCAAAATATTTTTATGTAATGGAGGGAGGGGCCCACCGGCCAGCCATACACTATCCCTCACCATTATTAATTTTCTAGAGTTTTTTTTAGAAATATTGCAACCATAGGGATTCGAACCCATGATCTCCTCTTGCATGTCGGCTTCCCTACCACTATCACTATACAATCACTTGTGCCTATTGCCAATTTTGGTTCCCCACATATCTTACGAATCCGAGTGAAAATTGACTATTTGGGGTCCAAGATAAATTCAAATAAAAAGTTGTGAACTACAAAGTTTCATAACGTTTCGAGATATACAATTTTGGTTTTAGAAAGTTTTTCCATCCGAGGTCATTCGAAAAATTCAAATTTTGAAGTTAGACATTCAAACAACCTGATTTTTGAGGCATCAAATAAAGTCAAATGAAAAAGTTGTGAACAAAAAAGATTCATAACTTTTCGAGATCTATATTTTTTTATTAAGGTCATTTTTCCTATCCGAGATAATTTAAAAAAAAAAGAATTTTAGTACCCCCAATTTATTATTATTCCGTCTATTTGTAAGGGCTTACTAAATCACCAACCCCCTTAGAATAGAATGGGGCCAACTCTTACAAATTGTTTTTCTACATAGTGACTGTAACGGTTCCTAGTGTTAGGGAGGAGCATACCAACCTAAAGGCAGGACTTGGCAATTGGCGGTGACGACAGGCGATGATCCCGGGCGGTGATCGGCAGGGGGACATCTAGCGCAATGTCCTTGTGGCTCACGAATTGGAAGGGCTACATGTATATGTTTCATTGTAACACTTGGACGGTAACATTATTTTGTGTTACTATAGGGCATTTATTTGTAACATATTTTATATGTTCCATTTATGTGTTACAACGTAGTACTCAATTGTAACATCTTACTTGTAACACTAATTTTGTGTTACTAAAATTATTGTTAGTAACACATTTTTATGAATAAAGTGTTTTGTGTTACAACCAAAGTCTGTAACACTCTTTTTTATGTTACCATGAGTTTTTAGTTTGTAACACATTGATGAATATGTTATAAGAAAGTGTTACAATATCCTTGTTGTGTAGTAGTGCAAGCTAATGTCATCCGGTGGCTCAAGTATCATAATGTGGATCTTCATCCCACACAGGGTTTTCAACAAACAACTCTAAAACATCCTTTGTTGCCACCAAAAGCCTCGCAAAATATTGGTTCAGCAATTGGTATGCTGTCCATGCCAACTAAACATCCTTCAGAAGTTACTAGCTTCAATAAATTGTTATTTGACACAACATCCTGCTGCAACTCATCTTTGTCAACCTTGATTACACCTTTGGCCTTCTTGCCATCTATGCTCTCTCTACTACCTGCAAGCTGTTGTAGCAAGTCATGGCAAAAAATCAAGGTCATGCAATAGCTCGTCGTCCCACACCACATCCCCACAAGGCCTTCTGTTGAACGCCTCATCCATGCTAGAATCCAAGAGAAGTTTATCATCCTCGAGGTGCCTTAAGCTGTCAATAATATCCAGCTTCACACTTGACTTCCTCTCATCATCAACCAAAGATTCACCAAACACTAGTACTTGTTGCAACAGACTGTCCTGCGAGTCAACATCATGCAATAAATCATCGTCTCAGACCACATCCATCTGAGGCATTATCTCGAACACTTGGTGGGCAAGATGCCCGACATGTCTCTGTAGCTGGATGTCGACGCCCTCCTGCCTAAAATCAGCTCACTTGTTGGCGGTGGAGGATTTGAGTGCCCAAACACGATCTTCTCCTCAGCAAAGTAATCACTGCCTTGAGCTAATTGTTCCAGCAAAGCGTGGTGCGAGCCAATGTCAGGTGGCATTTCATCCCACACAACCTGATGCTGTGGTTGATCCGGACTTGTTTGCAGCCGCGACCTCTGTCCATCAGATTGCACCAGGCAGGCACTAATCACCTCAAAGCTTGCGCCAACCACGCCCATGCCGAGAGTACGTGTCACAAACCTTGCCGCGGGGAATCAGTTGAAGAAGACTTGCTGCCACCACTGAAGGAGCTTCACCACCAACGCCACCACGCTTCGGCTGTGCCCCCACGACTCAGACCGAGAAGGATTCGGTACACCGACACCAAACGCCACCAGAGCCGCCGGATACCCACAGCAGGTACAACTCCCGCCGCCGAGAGATGCAGACCTGCTGCGCCGCTAGAATCCGAAGACCCGCCAGGCCAATAGGCAGTCCCGCACCGAGCGAGATAACGCCAATGTCGGGAAGATGCTGCGCCACACGAAGGTGTCGCCGCACCACCCGATCGATGGAGGCCAAGGATAGACCTCGCGCGACCCTTGCACGCCACTGGAGAAGCCGACCTGAAGTCTACCGCCACCACACTCAGCCAATATACACCGCCGCCGCACGCCTCCAATCAACCTACGCCGAATCAATGGAGCCGCTGCACCGGATCGGGGAGATCCGTCGCCGCTGGTTCGGCTGAAGAAGGGGATAACTAGCGTCGAGCAGGAGCAGACGCCGCCCACCACACACGCCGAGGATAGATGGTCTTTGATACCACTGTAACAACCCCGTGGCGCCCGGTGAGATCAACCCGAGACGTGAGCTAATCACGCAGGAAATCGCATGGGGGTAAGATCGATCTCAGTACCGAGGTGGAAGAACACCTTCCTCTCTCGTTCGTACTTCTGGAATATTTTCTTCGATGATCCCTTGGAGTTGTTGGTCGATCCTTTCTATAGGAGCTGCTGCCTTGGCTTGGGCTTGGGCTGCGCTTAGTAACCGGGCTTGATAGACTCGGGCTATGCTGGGCCACATCCGGGTCATGACACCACATGCACACATGCGGATTCACGGCACGGCATTCCTCCGCTTCCACATATGGTAGCCGAGGTGTCATCCAGATGAGTCCACACTTGACTCAACATCTGTTGGGGAGGCGACCCTCACAGCCCCTCCCCGGCAGCTCCTCCAATCCAGCTAAACGCCGGGCCCCCGCAACGTGTAGGTCTTGGGAAAGTCTACGCTCGAACCCCTCGGGGCGGAGGTCCGAGAGGAGCGAACAAGCCAGACCCCGCAAGGTGGAGGTCCAAGACGAGGCAGCAGCGTGACCCCCCCACAGGATTGCGGCAGTGGACTGGAAGAAGCCCGGACGACCCCCCCCCCCCCCCGGCGAAGGAGTCCGGGGAGCCTCATGGCCGGAGCCCCGCGCGCGTGGACCCTGGCGGGGCGAGCAATGCCTGGACCGGCGGCAGGCAGGGATGATTTACATAGTACACCACAAGCTCTTCCGCACGATTTAGAGCCGTCACGGAAGCCATTTTTACCAAACCGAACAAAATAAACAGCTGTGTTGAAAATTAAATCAACATTGAGTTGTCTTTTTTCAGTAGTGAAATTCAGCCACTTTTCTTAGTACTGAAGTATTCTGGCAGCTTGAGATAAATGTATTCAGACATTTCTATAACATAGTTGAGAAGTGAGCTGAACTCGTATGCAAAAGCACTAAATTCAGCAATACGCTGTATTGACAAGCTTTTCAGATGTTGCTTTTTTATCTTGAACCAAGATGTCACATTTTACTTCCTATAGTCTCAATACGAGCTCGCATATATGCCAAAGTCATATTTCAATCCTTTTAGAGTAGCAGTACACATAGAAAGTATTATGCAAAAAAAAATAAACATACATTACAAAACTACTTTTCGTAATCAAAATATAAGTTTCAACCTTGGTATTACCAAGCTGTAATTTATATATTGATAATCATCAAAGTCAAACACAATTAGCATAGGGTAAATCAAAATGAACGTATATTTCCAATTAAATGAACTTGGGTTCATGCCTATAAACCGAGTTTTTCTCACTTGCTTCTCATTACTAGCCACAAACACACCAAATATTTGGATTCCATCACCAGATAAGTGAATAAATGGTTTCGTTTGCACGCTCATTGTCAGCATCATGGTCATGATTGGCATCCACTTGCAGAACTTGTGCAGCAACTATTCTCTGTTGAAGAGCTGTGACTTGTTAGATGATGAAATTACAGCCCATGTGCTTATTTTTTTAAAACAGTCAACTATCGTGTTTATGTAGTGCTTTGTCCCCACAAGGTTGTAGACTAGTAATGAAGGAAGTTGGAGCCCATTATTGAATCAGGACTGGACGGAGATGTTCATGTTGGTGTGACAAAAGAAATAAGCTTGCTACAAATATAGACCTAAATATGTATGGGGACTATAAGTACCACCACCTACATTGGAACTTCCTACCTAATACCTGTTTTTCAAGGATTCCATTTTCCAAGGGTCACAAGTTCTTGGAGAAAGTAGGATTGGGATGCATCTAGAAATTTGGTTTCCTATTCCGGAAATACTTTGGAGAGGCCTGAACGGAAGCCACACCGCATTTCTAGAAGAATGGAGCTTGATAGCAGGATAGCAGAAATTGATGGTATATGCAGCTTGCATTAGAAGCAAGGTAGCATCTTATTATTAGGATTCTCTTTGGCTCGCTTTCTGATGTTTGTTAACACATTTTTTTTTTTCTTTCATTAATAAATTCCTGTAGGGACCTCGGCCCATCCCGTTCAGTCAAAAAAAAAAAAAGTGAGGATTCTCTCCCAAGATTGGTATTCACTATTCTTATATTCCTTTTTTTTGGCACTGGCTTGATCACCTCTTCCTATAACTGAACAAGAACACAGGCATATCGAGATAATGGGGATGTTGAACAATGCGGGAAGCTTTAATATCAGTTCAAACAGCACCAACAAAGAGTTGAGTCAAATAAGTTGGATCTGTACGTCTTGCATAAACTGCTAATAATTGATCAACTAGACCATCCATGAAACACTCATCCTAATCAGCACTCTAGTAGTTTGTCTATTGTAAAATAACTAACGAAACAACTATTCATGCTAATCACCAGCAAGACAGGTGAGTATTAGGTGGGAACAATCAGGCTAAGTGAGACCTAAACTTGTTTTAAATAGACTGCAACTAGAGCGAACCATAGCAGCCAAGAAATACACGGATATACACTGTTGAGCTCGAAATAATCCAAGCTATGGCTGACCGTAAGTTTGGATTCCCTTCCATCGAATAATGTGAAGTGAAGGTTAGGCAAATGACCAATATTGCGATTCCACCCTGCGTCCCCAGTAGAAGGTGATGGGGACGGTGGTGAAGGCGAGAAAGGGGCGGTGGCGTAAGAAGTCTCATTTACATATAGATAGCAACCTACATGACAGATCGAAGCATTGGAAGATAGCAGCTGGATCCACTACACCACAACACTTTTTTAGGGTCAGACATCTGACGGCAAAAGTCCATTTTATCGTTGGGTAGTCTGTCCCTAAAGATAACCTAGAGACCATCTGTCGGTAATTATGAATTAAGCGATATATCATCTGTCGCTATACATAGTGATAAACGGTCTGTCGCTATACATAACTACGCTGTCACACGGTCTGTCGCTTAAATAAGTAGGCCCCACAACTACCCAGCATTGTGCTCGCGCGTAAATTTTAGCCCAGCGCGCGTAAATTTTGGCCCACTACGAGTGTATACAATATACAACCAAAACCCTAAATTTTTTCCCCAAATCCCACATGCGCCACCCTCTCCTCCCAATCCTTCCCGGCGCCGCCCTGTCCGTCAAAACTCCCGTCGCCCTCTCCCTCTGAATCCCGGGCTGTGCTCCTCCCCGCCGCCCTCTCCCTCCGAATCCTGTGCTTTGCTCCCTCCCGTCGCTCTCTGCTCCCTCTGGCGCCGGTCCATAGCGCTGAGAGCGCCGCTGGCCTCCTGCTTTCGGGAAGCGCCCACTCCCTCCCAATCCTGCCCGACGTCGCCGCCCCTGGTCCAGCCCTGCCCATCCACGAGCACGCGAGCAGCAGCACCCTAGACCAGCGTCGGTGGACCTGAAGGCACATCTGGAGAACTTCGGCAGGAGCTCTTCGACAGCAGCAGCCGTAGCCTCAGCAGGGGAGGCGAGTGCTTAAATGGAGCAGCAGTAGCAACAGCCGTGGCCTCCGATTTCTGCCTGTAGCGGATTAACAGTGGGAGTGCTCCAACGGAGGAGCAGCAGCAGCCGTAGCCTCCAATTTTTGCTTCTGGAACAGATCCGTCGGTATGTGCAAATACCCTCCTCTGGTTCTTTCTTTGAAGTAACGAAAAATGAGATTATTTAGTTTGTTTGGGTGGTGATTAATTAAGCTTCTAATCTGAAACTAGTGCGCTAGTAGTACTCATTGAAAAATCTTAGTTTGTCTGATCCTCTAACAGTAGTACTCTGCATGCCTCTGATTCAGTTTAGATTCTGTGAAGTGCTGCAAAATTAGATTCAGTTTGGACAGTACTATGACTTCACTTACTATTCTGTCTTCGGACTCTAAAAAACTGGTAGGAGTACATGGCAACAGTATATGCAGATGATTATATTTGTGGTAACCATGATGTTTCAGTGAAAAACTGGTAGGAAGTGATTAACAACAAATTATTTATGGGAAATTCATCCTCTCCAATTGTTCAATGAAGTCACTCCGACTAATCCATTTCTCTTTGCATTCAGTTCATTGTCCAATTGGATATGCCTCTAAAAAGCATATAAAAATTTATCGAATGTTTGCATCACTTTTTGCAAAATGCTGTAATGATGAGGAATCAATTACACCTGTAGGCTGTAGCGATAGGATTGTTTACATGGTGGCAATATTCGTTTACGTATCAACAATCTATATGTCTGGACCTTTTTTTGTGCAATTTTCTGATCTAAAAACTGTTCTTGTCAGCAATTATTGTTTTGAATCGCGGGTCTTATAAGATGGTTTTTGATATAGAAATTGTCTGGATAAAATGAATTGGCATGTAGGAACGATCATGTCCAATCTCCTATCACTGAGATTTTAGTATTTTCTAAAATGTAAGTCAGTTGGTGATCAGTTGCAGCAGCAGCAAGGATGGGGTCAGCCATTATTTTTTACTTAATTTTTATTTGTCTAATAATTTGTGCCTTCATGCAGGTGCTGCCCATGTGCGACAAGCAGCTGAGTCAAGGTGAGATCCTTTGATCTCTGTGTTTTGTATCCTGCACCTTGAAATTTTATTCATGCAGCATTGTGTCATTTTTTTTCTCTGCATTGGTTTGTTCATGCATCTTTATGGTTCCAGACGAGCTACTTATGCCTGGTGCATTTTATGTTTGGGAACAAACTGACAAATGGTTGACCACAAAAAAGGAAATTGAGGATTTGAGTAATAGGGGTAATGAATTTAGTTTTTATCCTACAAACTGTGCATTTTATTGTGCATTATTATTTTTTTGCTAGCTTTCTGAATAGTTCAGTACATCCAGCATGTTCAACTTGAGTACATCCAGGGACTTTATATTATTAATATTAAGAGATTGTTGTTTTCTGGTGTTCAAGTTGGTATAACTGATTTACTCTTTCTGATTCATTTCAGCTCACTAGGTGAAAGTATTGTGGAGCTAGCTGAACAATACACTTCACTTATTTATATTTTGTAGGGGAATCTGTTATATACTTGATTTATTTATATTTCCACCCAAAAAGGAACATGGATCTGTTATACACTTTACTAATTTATATTTTGTAGGAGAATCTTAAAGCTATTGTTGAAGCTCAACCAGAGTTGAAGGATAAACAATTCAAGAAGGCGATGCTTTTGCTGCTGTTTGTGGGGCAAAAGAGCCAAGAGGTCGTGTTTGTCTTTTGGGTCTGGGACCAACTCCCAAGAGGTTGGTACCCCAGGGCTCAAAGTGCTCATGTCAACAAGGATGCAAATGGAAATTTGGTCTCGACAACACGCTGAAAGTAAGATCGAGCGCGCTTGAGCAACACATCGCGTAATTGGAAGAGGAAAGGATGGCACTAGGAAGGACAAATGTTGAAGTCCTGTCGCAGCATGGCTCTAATTCACGACGGTATCGCGGTAAAAAACTTGAACTGAATTATGTCTTTACATGTCTGGGATTTGAACACACATTTATCCGTAGCTATTATTCTGGTTCTTATGTAGAGTCCGACGCCTCAAGGATCTCGATGAGGCATATAATTGTTGATCTTGTGATGAAAAGGGATGCTATACTTTGCCTCGGCCTTATGGGGACATCAAGACTATGGCAAATGCTGAGATGATGAGCATCGCATGGCCATACAATAAAGTAATAAACTAGACTTGACATAGTTCTCATTCTGGTTTGATCTGTGATGCATGACCATTGTTCCTAATTAAACCTATCTGTGATAGATAAAGGAATGCAAAAAGAAGGGAAGCAAGAAGGTATAGTACACCTCTCAAGGGCACTGCAGGTATGTCCAGCTGTAAAAAACCTAGTGACAAAATTTAGTACATTGGAATTTATTTAGAAGTCAATCACTATATTCTATAGATCATGAACTATAGGCACAGTAGTACAAAATCCAGGCTCATGCCTAAGTATATACTGTAGGCTCAAACAATGGTGTTTAGATTTGGTTGAACCTGTACAGTAGGCACATGAGAACCTAGTCACCACTTGTTAAAGGCACATTTGAATATATTTGCAAAGCAATTACTACATTCTCGTACAAACCCACTATAGTGGTAATGAGCAATTTGGATACTTGGACAGTGCTACCACTAGTAGTCCTTACTGTTACTTATAAACTTATATTGCACAACTTCACTTGCCAATTAAAAACTTTCATTGCACAACAACTTCACATATTTTCTTCACTTACCTAATTACATGGTTATTATATTTTTCAGAACTGGTGGGCCAGTCATTGACTTGAGTTGCTTGGAAATGGTTAACATAACCTAGTGGATGTGATTTTTGGTTTTTAGTTCCTAGAAATGATTGTGTGCACAAACCTTAATATATCAAACACACTATTATTATATTGCTCTCGGTTGTGCATTGATCATGTAAGCTTTTGGTGGGTGATTGTTAGACGATGTAATGTGCAAAACAAGATTGTATCTTAGCTTGTTGGGATTATATATGCAAGCTTTTGGTGGATTACTATGTAATGTGCAAGACAAGATTGGATCTTGTTATATATATATATATTGACCTCCATGTGATGTATGTGCTTCAATATCTTTATGTGTGGCTATTGAGCTTGAATGTGGGGTTTCATATATGCTAAATGTGTTCTAATTGTATTTTTTATTTTTTTAATATTTAAATTATGCTGTTGAACAATCTGTCGCTATACATATATGGATTGTTGGATGATCTGTCGGTGTATCCTTTGTAACAGTCATCTGTCGCTGAAACTTAGCAGCACACTATCTGTCCGCTGTAAATATCCAAAGCCTCGGACTGTCTGTCGCCAAAAGTGTTGTCTGTCGCTAAAGAGTTTTAGCGGCAGGACTTACACCGGCTGCAGAAGTCTGTCGCTATAACTCTTTAGGGTCAGACTGTCTGTCGCTGTAACCGCTTTTAGGGTCGGATCGTCTGTCCCTAAAGTTGGTGTTGTGGTGTAGTGATCATTTCTTCTGCCATAGGTTTGATCTTCAGCTTCAACAGCAGGCTCCGCATCTTTACCAGCATCACTGTCATGAGGATGATCGCCATCGGGGAGGAAAGAATCTTGTTGTTAATCACTGCAGATAATTCCTGGTTTTCCAAATAGTATACAGAGCACCTGCAAATAGGAATATTGTCATCATATATATGCTTCTTACCTCTACAGCTCTCAATGATCTATCTGAACAAAGAGGCGCTGCTGATGGAGGATGAGGTCGAGCCCAAAATTCACGCATATAAGACCAGAAACATACCAAGAGGGCTTTGGGAAAGGATACGATGAGACATTTCAAGGTTTCCACACATATAAGTCCAAGGATTTTGCATGCTACAGAAATTATGGTGAAGCTATATATGGTCAAAGTCCAAGGATTTTGCATGCTACAGAAATTATGGTGAAGCTATATATGGTCCCTGCTTTAGCGTTTTTTTTTTTTTTGCCATATTTTTTTTCCTTATATCAATGACAGTCTGTAGCTTTTCATCTTTTTTGTTAACTGTTGGTTAGCTTTGATAATTTGTGGATCCTTTGGATCCCCTTTTTAATCCCCACGGTATACCTAAAAAAATGACATTTATTAGGTCTGATGTGCAATGGTGGTCTAGATGTCAAGGAAGGTGCACTAGCTCATATATCCTTTATAGCATTGAGAGTAAAGAAACATTAAGCCAGCTGTACAACAGACAAAGATATGGACGGAGACAATATATACCACACCACCAACTGGAATTTCTTTTTGTTATTGTGTTTGTTCAGTATTCCATATTCTGTGGGTCACAAGTTCTTGACAGAAGTTGAAAGTAGGATTGGGATGCATCTTGAAATTGGATTTGTGGTTGCTGAGAGACTACAGTAGCAGAACAATGGAGGACGGGAAGAAATGTGGGCCAAATGCGCCCACGTCACACATAGCTGTCGGTGTGCTTGAGATATATATTGAGCTCAATCAAAGCTGCCGATCAACCAGTTCATGTTGTGCTCCGTGTGTTAGAGTAGTGAGCTCTGATTCCAAAGGTTCTTGTACTAATGTAGAATGACCTAAGATTCATAGGGTCAGTTATGAACATGGTAGTTCCCCCAGAGGTGAACATATATTCATGTTATTAGGTACTGCAAATGCATCTCTTAATAATTTTTAAACAGTAACTATGTCTAATTTTTACTGTATCTGTGCCCCTGCGGCACCTGTCTCTATGAAACCGCAAGGTTAAGCACCCCTAGCTCTGGAAAATGCTGGGGTTACAGCTGTTACAAAGGGTCTTTCTTGGAAATTGGTCACATCTCTATCTCGTACATCAACTGCTTGGTATCACCCAAGAACGGATGAGCTCTTGGTAACATGCAGTACAGCCCGTTGAACAGAAAAAAAGAAGAAAGATGAGGTGGCGGCATGTCTGAAGCTTTGCTAACATACCTACCTCCAGTTCGCATCTGGAGAAAGTGATGGCTGCACACAAGTGCTCAATGCAATATGCATCTGGGTCATCGATGCATTATGTAATAATCCATGTTCATGATCTTTTTCATACTGACTTTAATTGCTAGTTAATCATTCAAGTTTGGGATGCGTCAGGAAATCTGGTCATTGATGCATCTGGGTCTTGACCAAAGTAAGATTGAGATGCGTCAGGAAAATTGGGCTTGCTGTGTGGCAGAGAGTCTGCAGCAGAGCTTCTGGTATACGACACGTGGACAATGGCAGCACACTGTTTTTTTCTTTGTCTTCAGTCGTGACATTGTGTTTAGTAGTCATATTAGGTAAACATGAAAATTAATCAATAGTTATTTTCAAATGTGGTTTGAGTAGACATTTTATCTGACTCAACAATAACTCGAGGGCTGAATTCCGACCTTTTCCTTTTATTTAGGAGTTGTAGCTTTTCCAATAGTATTTTAGACCAACTTCAAGAGCTCAAAAATTTGTACCCAAAACCATTCAGTTTTCCTTGTAGGCAAAAAGTCATGGGAGAACCAAAGAATTGTTTCTCCAACAATTTCAAAAAACACAGCTCCTGAAAATATAAAAAATGCGTGAGGAGCGTGTGGCATGGCATCTATGTCACAGCCTTCCTTGTCCAGTGCCGCAGTGACCCAAAGCATTAGACGGCCGACTGTAACCAGCCAACTGTGGCGCCCCAAGCCGGCTGACATCCTTGCCTACTGAGAAAAATTGCCTAGTCATATACAAGTAATGGTAAACCGTAGGATTGAGATGCATCTAGACATCGACTATCTCTCAGCTGGTATGATATGTTAGAATCAATATTCTCCGATGCCCCAATACAAACATCCTCGTTCTATTTCAGCTAAAACCACTTGTTCTACTTGTGCCACATACTACTCTGGCATTCTCACCAACAGCTTATTTTAGGGCACCGACCATTGCATTAACAAGGACCAACGTGTTTACAGCACACTGTTTAACACCACACACCAGATAAACTCCACATGGCGTTTGCAGTTTGTGAGAGAACAAAACCAGATCCAGCATATTGTTGCAGCTTTTCATCTACCTTGATATTTTAAGTTGGTTATCCTTAGAACCACAAAGCTACGTTTTGCAGTTAAAGAAGCTCGTGTACCCTGTTAAATGTATAGTTTACCCTGAATTATTAGCTCTAAAGCCAGCATCCGAATTATGCCAGTAGAAAATGCAAAGTGACAACTAGGTATATATATATATATTTGCCGTGATGGATATGAAACAAACAAGCTTAAATATCTTGTACATGCTACTACTATAAGGACACTAGCTTTTTGAGTAGGGGCAGTTTTCGTTTTCAGCCGCCCCTACTAATAGCAGAGAGGTGGCTCAATATAGAGGCGCCCTACTTATGGAATAGTAGGGGGCGACTATATACTAAGGCTCCCGGCCCTATAGTTAGACTCTGAATTTTTAAATCGGGGACTAAAATTATTTTTTTAATGATCTCGGATAGGAAAATGAACTTCGGTTTCAGGTGCATGGAGCTTTATTGGACATTGTTCAGCTGACAACCTGTTTTTTTTTTGCAAGAAGAGGGGATAACCTGTTTTATTAGAAGAAAAAAGCTTCTATCTTCACAATCAAGCAATGTCTGTCCTATGTGTCGAACTATCTTCCGTCGGGCCGTTGTCGGTTTATGTAGATTAGCTCTTTTAGTCTGGTGTTTGCTTCTAAATCGGTGGGAAAGTGTTAAGGTTATTTTTCTAATTTCTAGCTTCATTTGTTTTCAGATGACAACACCATCTGCGGTGCTGTAAAACTGCAAAACATGTTGTCTGTTTACCCTGGTTAATAGACGAGAGGCATCGGCCGTTAAGTCTAAAAAAATAGTTCTAGTATATGAGAGAAGCCTTTATTATGCCTTGTTATCTACTGAATGTATTTCGTTTTACGTGAGACAAACAATGAAAAATTCTTATGTCCACATTGTTTTTAAGCGCATTTTAAAAAAACTGTGGCAAGGCACGGGCACAATACTAGTAAAAGATGTAGATCTTGAAAAGTTATGAGTCTTTGTTGTTAACAACATTTTTCATTTAACTTTATTTGATGCTTCAAAATGTGAGGTTTGAATGTCTAAATTTCAAAATTTGAACTTTTCAAGCGACCTTGGATGGAAAAACTTCCTAAATAAGAAGTTATGAAACTTTGTTGTTGACCATATTTTAATTTGAAATCATCTAGTCATGCAAAAGCTACATTCAAATGTCTCGAATTTGAAATTCAAATTTAAGTAAATGAGCTCGGACAGAAAACACCCTAAATGAGAATTATAGATATAGAAAAGTAATGAAACTTTGTAGTTAACACCTCAAAAACAGTCAATTTGCACTTGAATTAAATGTATAATCGTGGGGGATCGGCAATGAGGTATGGACACATACACATGTGTAGCACAGTGGAGGGGTGGCTTCGCGCACGGCGTGAGATCCTGATTTCGAACACCGCCACCTCGTGGCGCCGCGATGTTACATGAAAAAATGTGTGACTTGTGGGGGCCTCGCCCGATTAAAAAAATGTTTTTCTTGCATTTTGAATTTTGAAAACATGAATTGTGGGAATTCACGGTAGGGGCGGCTTTCGAATCGTAGCGGCGGTTGCATCGCCAACCGCCCCTCGGAAAACCATTATTGCGAGAAGGCGTAACTACGACGCCGTCCACGTGCAGCGCATAGTGAGAAGGTGTCGGCGCCGGCATGCATGCGAGCTAGAGTGGCTGCTTTCGCCCGCCGAGACCTCCGTCATCGTGCCGTGCTTTTATTTGGCCATAGAATATATAAGTTTTATCATTTTTGAAATGCAGTAATTTAAAAGACAATTTGAATAACAAAACAACTGAGAATAAAAAAACAAGTGGGAATAACAATATGATCAAACTTACATATTCTATGGTCAAAATGAACCTAAAAAGACAACATTCCACGTTAGATAATAACAAAAAAATTATTTATCTAACAAATTCCACGAGTTTTGTTATTCTCACTTATTTTATAGAATATTTAATTTTTCATGAAATAAAACTATTTCAAATAACGAAACGGAGTGCGTCATTGCAAATACCTCGTCGAGACGATCAAAATTGATATATTATTTGTTATATTTGGAGCTACAAATAAAAATATATCAATTTCAAAAATTAAAAAGCAGTGTTGACATCATCACTGGCGTTAGCACCACAAACAGTGCCATGCACGGCCTACCGGAGGCTACCACATGGCCTAGTAAACTGTCTTGGACCTGGACTGAACGGGTTCGCAAGTTTGAGGGGCCAAATGACTGGTTTTCAAGTTCATGAACCTATTTGACACAGTTGTGCAAGTTCAAGGGCCAACAGTGCATTTAACTCTATAAGGTATATATAAAGCACATGTATGCATGCAACAAACCATCCCACGGAATATGAAGCAAAAGCAACAATGCGATGCTTTATGGAGAGCACTCAGCTCCTTCAATTACCATGCTGCAGTGTAGGGTTGGGAAACATCTGGAAGCTGTCCAACCCTGAGGGGTTAACTCTCATTCTGCTACAGTCACGGATTGCCATTGTTGTATGTGGAAGCATGCCGCAGACAGTACATCTCTGTGCTTTCTTGCCACTAGTAGGCTCCCACAGTTCCACATACTTAGCTTGGGAGACCATTGGTGGAACAACTGACATGTTTTGGACTAGATTTCAGTTTCTATTAGCCAGCATATAGGGTGGCTTGCTTGGCTGTTTGGAAAGAGAAAGCATATTCTAAGTAGATGCTAAAGGAAACGGCATATGCTAATATTCTGTCGGTGCCTGAGTTCTTACCTGGCGTTTTTGCCTTACCTATCTCAATCGGAAGCCATGGCTAGTCACCGCAGCCACTCCCACTGCTCCCAATTCTCCGTCAATAGCTCCACTTCGGCGATGGTGACACAGCAACCACTACAATATTACCCATATATGAAACTACAACTCCTAAGCCAACAAGGCTGATAATTGTCATCAAGCATCACTCAAAGAATGTGAAACTACTGACATGCACACCTACACTAGTATAGGCTGTTGCGACTCGCTAGCCTAGACATGCCACAGCACCAAGCATGTGTTGGTGACGATAAGCATGACTGGAGGGATTAGTATAATGCGTGTGCTAACACCACGTGAATACATGACAAAAAAAACAAATTTACAAAAAGGTTATGAAATTTTAACCGCAACAAGATATGATAGTTATTTACAAATCATCTAATGCTCACTTCCATAGAAAGTGTGTTCCAGCAAATCGCGCCACTTTTTGTGTCCTGTGGCAAATTTCCCCTTCTTTGAATAGCTGATGTTTTGAAGTTTTCATGTTTATCTTTCAATCCGTTAAGCTAGTTCCACAGGATACTGAAAAATTATTATAAATGCCCATGTCTAATGTTCTGAACAAACCATGTTCTGAAAAAATTATTATACAGAGAAACGACAGAATGTTTTGGAACTGACCGACTGAGATCAAACCTAAAACAACAGCCAGATGGACTACACCTTCGGAAATACTGAAAAAACAAACTCGAGACCTGAGATGCTGCTAGCGCCTGCAGGAAAAGATTATTGGTGCCGATCAGGAAATGAAACAGCAACCAAATCCTGGCCACTGAAAGCACAGATTTCTGCCCTTCGTAAGCTGATCTGATCTAAGCTAATCTGATCACAAATGTAACAAAGCCACCATCTGCCCTATGTTAACACTAACATAACCTTTCAAGCAAAAATTAATATGAGACAATGCAATTTTTTTTTTCCAGAGTATAGACAAGTGTCTTGGCCTTGAAACAGACTACAACATCATTCGTAGGATCAGTGTGAAGTCACCTACATATTATTTAGCCCACTCAACAAGCCAACACTGCATATAATAGTTATATATCCATAGCTCGAATTCATTTAAGACTATTGGGTCGAATTTGTTTGTCCTCAAGTTAAGATATAAAGGTCATAAGTCATTGATGTCTACAGAATGGACTTGTCCTACATGAACCATGTCTGATGCTCGCATATATATAATGAACACTGAGTGAAGTCATATATGCAAAACGAGAGCTTACTTAGTTGTGTGTGAGACAGGGAAACGGAAAGACAGGAAGAGAGGGAGAGGGAGAGGGAGATGGGGAGGGAGGGAGGGATAGAGTGCCGGAGAGCATATTTCCCCATTGGATATAGTAATATATGGAAGGTTCCAACACTGAGGCAGTAGTTTCAGAAGTGAAATAGTTGCCTGCTGAATATGCATGATTGAGATGCATCTGTGCGTTCACCATGCTGCGCATATATCATCCAGGCAAAGCCAGCACATGTTTAGATGCATCTGTACGTTCACCATGATCCCCATTGTATATAGTAATTAGAAGTCTTAGTGCTAAATTAAGCCTTTCCATGGCTCAGTCCCATATGTTGGAGACCTCTAGACAATAATGAAATTAGCCTCTAAATTTATGTAAGTAGAACTTAATCTGATCTAATCTAATCACAGATTTAACAAAGCCAGCACATGAAACCACCTTGTGTAACCAGTCATCACAAAATACGTGGCAATGCAATCTTTTTCTATGTATCGACTGCAGTCTTGGGTCATGACCTTAACTCTGACAAGTATGGGTTTAATTATGTCCCTTTGTCCCAAATCATGAGATGATAGACTACACAATATAATGTAAACTATGGCATAAGCTACATGATAGCATCAGCAACTCAACATCATCTATAGATAGATATACTTTAAACCCGGTGAAGCCCTGAACTGTACATTAACAGTGCCGCCTGCTTCCCCACTGACTCAAATCCTGTTCTTCATATAGTGCTTCCATTACTGTAGCTCAGACCCGGTACTGTTTATACACCCGCTAGATCATTCCAGCATACATATCCTACCATCCCTTCCGGTCAACTTCTTGATACTACCACCTCCTCCACTCGACCCCCTTGACGGCCTCCGAGCTCGGTCCCTCAACAAAGTCACATCGCAATTCTGCCCTGCCGCCCTCAGTACTGGCTACCACCGCCGACACCACTGCGCTGCATGGCACCTTCACTAGTCCGGCCGCTCCACCCTCACCCTCACCCTCGGCCTCGGCCTCGAACGCCACCGCCGTCATCTCGCGCGCCCTCACTTGCATACACAGATCGCACCGCCATCTCGCAGACCCTCACTTTCATACATATGCCCACCGCCGCCTTCTCGCACACCCTCACCTCCGTACACAGCTGCGCCATCCTCTGAACCAAATCCAGCCCTGGTCTCCACCAGCTTTTGATTTCACCGTCGCCCGGAAGTCCATGTCCACCAATGAGGACTCAGCCATACTCCTAGCGATGGGCAAGGTCTCAGCCTCAACCGAATCCTACTGACCGCCAAGGTCCTCGCACAATGCCTATGCTCTCTTCGCCGAACTCAGGTTGTACCATAGTCCTGTTACAGCCGCTAGAATAATTAGCACTATATGTTCACTTCCAAATTGAGTTTACTCAGATTTTCTCAGGTTTAAAACTGCATGCTGAGCTTCTCACTATTTTTTTACATTTTTTACAAATCTTTATAGCCAAATTCTAGACAGAATGGCGGCCCTTCATGTATGTAGCGGTGTGCTAATAATTTTATGGTTGCTCTTTCCCCCATTTTGTAACTTCTATATGCTTCTATCCTAGGATTACTTATGTTTTCGAGTTGCTAAAGGGCATGCTTTCCTGCAGTTCCAAACGAAAACAAGTTTTCATGCCCTCGGTTTGAACCTACATACCTTTTGTTGGTCCGTTCATGATTTATTTTCCACATCTTCCTTCAGTCGCAAGGTGTAGCTAACTCAGCTAAATTGTGATATGGAATCTCACAAAACCTTATTACTGCAAAATGTCATGCTGACATAATCTCACATGCTGTGCATGAAATATATATGTCTAATATTCCAACGATCCAATCCGGTACTTCAGCAACATATTGGCTCACATCATTGCCTGCAACATTGAGGCCGCGGCAAATCACACTACCCTTAACTGGAGATACACTGTCAAAAGACAAATAGGGTCTAGTTTTTAGATTGCCTTCCATTTATTTCCTTTGTCACCGTTGGATTCACGTTGCTCTACTTACGTGTGTGTTCCCAGGATAGTTTTTATAAGATTGATGACATAAGCTCACCTACTTATTACGTGGCTAGTTTTTATAAGAAAGAGAGTGTGTGTGAGGGAGCCCCCAGCCCATTATATATAGTAATAATATACTTAAAGAGAGTTGTTTGTGAGAAGGGGGAACGGAGACAGACAGACAGACACACACACATAGACAGACACACACACACACACAGAGAGAGCATATTTCTATTATATATAGCAATATATTGCAGGTGCTCCTTAGAGGAGCAATTGTTCCATGTCATGTAGCGGCTCCAAAATGTGTATCATGTGCAGGATGCATCAGGATGTTGGTCATATGCAGCACTTTTATCATGCTGATGAAATCCAGTTCTGCTGTGGCCAGAAAACATCTTCTAGCTCAGTCAAGCTACAAAGGGACGTTGAAATGTCATGACAGTTTAGCAAACCCACTAGATAGCTCAGAAGCCAACGTGTGGCCTGACATGCTTGTTTACATGCCCCACAACGTATATGTTGCATCAATATGCGTTGAATTGCCTGACATGCTTGTTTACAAACTGATGCATAATGAAACCAGTGGCCGCAATCATTTTCATGGAGTTCCTACCAGTGTGTTGTAGTGAATATCTCAGAAGCCAACCCTGTAAGTATAGTTTACACAGCACCTTGTCGTACAAACAAATGTAAATGTTGTTCATTCCTTAGTATAATATAATGTGTAGGTGACGCTGCTACTACGATTTAATGATAAACACAAAAAATGCCCAATTTCAGATTTTCAAATAGGATGATGTCTTTACCACTTCTGAGTATACATTCAAGTGATGTCTAGTTACCTGTGGAAATTCGAATTAGTCTATAATATGACAACGCATATTTTGTATTTTTATTGTGATGAAAAATGTGACAACAAATAAAATTTATATTTGAAGTTTGCAATTCATTTCAATTATCTGTAGAGGTACTTTTCTGCAGTTGAAATGGTGTTCTATATGCTATTTGTAGGTAGGAGATTCTCCCAAAACCTAGGTCAGCTCCATCATGGACCAAAAGAAATAAAAATAAAGAGGATAAACGTGAAAGAGAGATTTTATTTTTGTTATTGGTAATGATTAAACAATGATGTTGTATCACCTATAAATAATGAGGTGTGTCACATCAATAACAGTAGGTTAAGCCCCATTCACTACGCCTTTAAGGTGATCGGCCCAATACCAGTCACCAGTTATGTTCATCGCTCGTCACAAACAACATTTTTCAAATAACTGTTTGCTAATGGCAACTCTATGCAATGAAAATTATCCCTCAAACGTAGCAACATGACAATGTCTTTGTGGCATGGCAGCAGACGGCACCGTAGGTGAACAATAATAATGCTTGTCTCCACTCTGCTTCAATTGGTGTTTGAATGGATCCTTCTCTAGATGGGAAACGAATAATTATTAGAATTCCAAACCATTGTTTTCACCTGAAGGATGTGAAACAAACAAGCTTAAATATCTTGTACACACTACTACAAAGAGTCACTATAAGGACGCCTAGCTTTTTGAGTAGGGACGGTTTTCGTTTTGTGCCGCCCCTACTAATAGCAGTGGTGGCTCAATATAGAGGCACCCATACTAATGGAATAGTAGGGGCGGCTCTATACTAAAGGCGCCCCTATAGTTAGACTCTGAATTTTTAAATAAGGGACTAAAAATTATTTTTTTTAAAAAAAATGATCTTAGATGGGAAAATGATCTCGGAGTTCAGGTGGATGGAGCTTCATTGGACATTGTTGAGCTGACAGCCGGTTTTTTTTTTTGTAAGAAGAGCCGACAACCTGTTTTATTAGAAGAAAAGGTTCTATCTTCACAATCAAGCAATGTTTGTCCTGTGTCTCAAACTTCTAGATACTACCACCTCCTCTACTCGACCCCCTCGACAGCCTCCCAGCTTGGTCCCTCGACAAAGTCGCGTCGCAATTCTGCCCTGTCGCCCTCGGTACTGGCCACCACCGCCGACGCCACAGCGCTGCCATGGCACCTTCGCTGGTCCGGCCAGTCCGACCCCACCCTCACCCTCGGCCTCGGCCTCGCACACCGCCACCACCATCTCGCGCGCCCTCACTTCCATACACAGATGCGTGCAGCCATCTCGCGCCGCCGCCTTCTCGCACGCCCTCACCTCCATACACAGCTGCGCCCTCCTCCGAACCAAATCCAGCCCTGGTCTCCGCCAGCTTTCGATTTCACCGTCGCCCGGAAGTCCCCATCCGATTGATGTAAGCTCAGCTACTTATGGTGCAGCCAGATAAAGAAGCCAACATTGGATATATGCCATAGCTTGAACTCATTGATGACTATAGGGTCACCCAACTTCCGTTTACCTTCAACCTAAGCTGTAAAGAACACTGTTTCATACAAAATTGATAGAGATGTTCTAGACTAACCATATTTGACGCCAGCATATTTATAAGAACAGTGGGTAAAGGCATTCCCATACTAAGTTAAACCAGACCGTGCTGAGTTGTGTTTGGGAGAAGGTAGAGAAGATAGCAGAGGAGAGAGAGAGAGAGATCAGATTTTCCCGGTAACAATATAGACACATATATATACTAGTCTGTCAGAATGGTTTTTGTATATGCTAGCTTAGCCTCTTATCTGGTTACCAAGCTAGATATGAATCATGAGTTCACCACATGAAACCATACTCCACTCTATTTCATATAAGGTGCATGTTTCCACAAAATTGAGACATCATATTTTCCAATACTACACATTTCGTTTTTGTGGCGGGCGTTTTTCATTTTCGGTGGCGGGCAAGTGCACCCGTCACCGTTGACAGGTCATGGAAAATATTTTTTTACCAATCCGCATGCGGGGTTCCTCACGCCCGCTGGTGGAGCGGATCCGCGTCGCGCCGGGGCTCCTCCACCGCCGGTGGAGTCGGATCCGTGAGGGTGAAACCGGATCTGCTCCGCCGATGGAGCTGGATCGGATGGGGTAGGAACCAGATCCGCGCCGCCGGTGCTCCTCACGCCGCGGTGGAGCCAATCAGGCCATCATGCTCCTCTCACCGCCCGGTTCCGCATCGTCGATGCTCTCCCACTGCCCGTGGAGCCGGATCCATGCTGCCGTCCCGATTCAATAATTATTAATCTACTAGCCCATCAACCCGTGCTCTCGCACGGGTTTGAATCTTAAGAGATACAAACTAATAAAATTTGAATTAGATATTTTTAAAAATTCTAATGTTCCAAAACCATAGCTATATAGGAACTCTATGGTGTATATCCAGTTATGACATTCTATCAATTATTGATTTATTTGTATTTTTCAGCTATATCTTTTGTTTTATTGCACAACACTTTTATGTATCTGCAATATACATTTAGTTGATAATTTTCATAAACTGCAATTACTTTAGCTATATACGTCTTTATCTTGGCGACATGAACCCAAATTTTGAATTTTTTTCCCTCTAAATTATAAGCTTATTAATTTATCACATACAATGACTATTGTTTACAATGGTGTACTGATTTGATTGCACAATATTTCAGATTTTTATAATAATTTTAGGTTTTTGTCTTTTTTATTTCTAGTGGTTTCACAGTAATGATTTGTAGCATAAATCTTTTTCCTAGCGTGATATGTATTTGATTGAAACATAAACCTAAAGTGTATGAACTCTTATTTCATTCTTATATGTGATATATATCATGAAAATCTATATTTTAAATTTCAACTTTTGATGTAGTTGTTGTAATATTTTATACTTAGATAATTTGAAATTCAAATGCTTATTGTATCATATATTCAAAATCTCTTCATTTTTATTTTAGTAAAAGAATATTCTAGGTCCAGACTACCCTCTTAGTTCTTGCAATGGCATAAATAGTTATTTCGACATGCACCATGGCATTGAAGATATTGAATATCTTATATCATATTTATATTGTTTATCGAAACAAATTACTAATATTCATATGACATAATGTTTAATCAAAACATTCAAACATTTTTTCAAGATAATGACTTCCAAAAATCATTATCGTGGCTATTAATATAAGTTAAATTAAACTGAATTTTAAGTGTCATTACTATGTGGTTTCCTAAAGATATTTTGCCACACTTGATAATCAGCTAATTAAATAATTTATTCTAGACATGTCAAACTGAAATTGGTTTCTTCCATAATGATAGAGGTGGATAATTTTTCAAAATATTATGGGATTAGTTCAACTATCTTTAAAAATTGTGGGGGTTTGAGTTCTCCATATATGTTTTATTGCTAAGTCAATGGTTCATTGTCCTCTAACTTTTTAGCATCATTTGCATTTAAACTCGATGTAACCCAATGACACTACTATAACATGAACAAAGGAAAATTCATGATGAATAGTAAGCATTAAAGCAAGACATTAAAAATGAAATGAAATTATACCTAATATTTAATAATTAACAATTAAGGATTGTTTGATGACTTATTTGTTCACCACAATCAAGATTAATGCCATACTATTGTGGCTTTACCTTTGTTTTTTTTCATAATTCCTTTTTAGGACAAATGTTACTTATGTTTTATTGACCATGCCAAAATTGTATAACCCAATGAAATTAATAAATAAAAAATTGTATCTAATAGTCAATAAGGGTTCTATTAAGACTTATTTGTTCAAACTAATTCATGGCCTGTAAAACTAAAATAAAAAATTCTACCTAGTGGTGAATAATGAAATACCATGACTTATTTGTTGACCACAAAGTATCATTGCATTCCATACTCTTGTCACTCTTGCTTTGATTTGTTACAATTTTTTTCTGGTGTGATCCCACATAAAGTTTTACTTTAAAATTTTTATGTCATATAGATGACAAATTTAGTTGCAATATAGGTAATATGGGTTCTAGCAAGATGGCGGAACATAATACATTATATGAGAAAAATAAAAAATTAATTATGGGATCCATCTAGATGGTCATACCTCTACTCGTTGATGTAGATGTCATGGACGCCGGACGTCTTGCCACCATGGATTAAGTAGATTGCGGTAGCGTTGTCGAACACACACTCACTCCTGTCGTTTTCGTCCCTAAGATGCTCGACACACCCCAGTACACAGGCGGATGTTGGTGGGCGGTGCATGGCGGACACTCTTTCCTCCATCTCTACGCTCACGTGCTTGATGGAAATTGCCGCCTTGTTTAGTTGTTGATAGATGATAGATTGTCTTCATACCAAGATCTTAGGGTCTTTTAATTGGAGGCTGTTCAATTGGGTGAAGTTACCATTGGAAACGCCTTTCCAGTTGCCTCGTCACCGGCTAAAAGTCCTGCCTTGATGAGTAGTAGAAGCTTACTCACACTTCAAGGATATAAAACACCCAAGCTACTAAGCAACTAAAGTTTTTGTAACTTGATGTACAATAGAAGATTCATGGATGCATTACATTGATGACTCGAACCATGTATACACTCATTGTGAATCAAGCATTATATATCCTAGGCCCAAGATCTCTAATCCTCCTATTTTATGTCATGTTTGCATCGAATTTTGCATCAAATAGGAAAAATGAGCATAAGATAGTAATGCAACATGTTATCTATAAAAAACACTATTTTACTGATAGAGGAAGCGGGCACAACAAAGTTGTCATGGTTGGTCTGGATGGGTTTTCTCAATCAAACCAAGCTCCCAATTTGCGCCATTACCCACCGGTGCGTCTTGCCTATCTGGAGCAGGTTGATGCGATGCATAGTGATGCAACCTTCAGATCAAGCATATGAATTTCGGTAGTAGAATGGAATGCCTTTGACAAATAAATAATAGAAGTCTTGGATGATGATTGAAGATACTCATCTGTGCAAGCCAACTGATGCCACCATTCAAAGATTTATGCACATGTGTGTGATTTTATCTGTCCAGTTTAAGAGGTTAGTAATGCATTCGCAAGTATTTCATGCACACACCTAGCAACGTACTGACAGGTCTTGCCCGCACCAACAACATCCATCTTTCCGCCGACCATCATATGAAGAGCAAATTTTCTGCAACAAAAATTGAAGCCAGAGGTCACTAATGCAGGTTAGTGTCAAATACCCATGCAATAATTTTTTGTACTAATTATATATGTCCCATGGATACGTTCAAACTTCAAACTCTAGATTAGATAGGTAGCATCAGAGAATATACAGTCCAGACGGAATGCAAGCCGTAAAGGAAATTGCTTCGCTACAAACTCTCTATATATGTTTCTCTTCTAATTATGTTCCACCATTGCATGGATACAATCCGAAGGAATAAAATTAAAGCAGCATGAGAAGAATAGAATAGGCAGTGTTCTCTGCATGGCATGCAATATCAATATGGAAGATCACCTCCTACAAATTTGCGGTGCTGACGATGACAACTCCTTCATCCCCACGAAACCGGCCGACGACATCTCGTGGACCCCAAGTCCTCGCATGTAACCCTTGGTGATCTGTTGCAATCGGCGTCGATGGCAGGTGTGGGATAGACTCAACGCTGGATGAGAATGTGTGGCGCGGCGGAATTGGGGCTCCGGCGGCGAGGAAGAAAGCACACGCCGACCAAGCACGGCGCGCGGTGGTAGGTAGATTGGAGTTGGCGGTGCTAGTGTATTTCTTTTTGGAACGAAGAGAAAACGTGATGCCTTAGGTTAGATTAGATCGGTTGTGCCAAAAAAAAGTTTTTATTCAGGGAAAGGTTTTATTTAATATAATAGACGGGAAAAACACACGTAAAACTCCAGGATTTAAGATTGCCGGCCAAAAGTTTCTTTTTTTTGAAAAAAAGTTTTAGTTAATATAATGGCAGAGGTGGGTAATTTTGTAGAAAACTAAATAGATCCAATGGTTTTTGATGTCTAAGACTTTTGATTGGATGGTCGATGTTTTACGATTAACGTGAGATTTTCTAGTATTTTATCTTTTTTCTAGCACGTTTGGTGAGGATTAACGTGGAGCCTCCGTGGTAGCCTTCAATTAGTAATAGTAAGATTGTTTTACAATGTTGCTACAGAATTTACTTGTCCAGTAAACTCTTGCTGAAGGCATTTCCATGCTATATATGCTTAACGAGAGTAGATAGAGTTTGTAGAGGGGAGAGAAAGGGGAGGAAGGGGAGATAAGAGCATATTTCTAAATTCTCAATTATAGATACTAGTGAAGAGTTCCAATCCGATCATGCACCTTCTGTTCCTCGAACTAACCATATGTATTCTATTCTGAATTTGTAGGACTGACACTACCACTGATTCGATTTTGCGTGGCGGTCTTTTTTGATTTTACGTGGCGGTTTTTAGAACCGCCACGCAGCTAGGGTCACGGGCTAATCGAGGCATTTTACATGGCGGTCATTTTGATGGCCAATAACCGCCATGGTAAATATTAACTGTGGTGGTTTTTTAATAAAAACCGCCACGCTTAATCTAAAAAAAAAAAAAAAGAAAAAGAAAAAAAAAAAAATAAAAAATCCGGATCAGGCCCAGACGGGCCTGGATCTGGGCCTGCATCCACCGCCAGGATCCCGCCACCGCCGCCGATCCCGCTTGTCGCGGAGAAGAGGGGAGCCCGCCGCCGCTGCCGTGGAGGAAGCCCAACCTCGCCGTTCCGCCATGGAGGAGGTCGGGCCGCCGGAACACCGCAGGGGGGGAGGGGGGCGTCCCGCCGGATCCGCCGCGAAGCGAGGCCAGCATCGCCGGATTCGCCGCGGGGGAGGCCAACCTCACCGGATCCGCCGGGAGGAGGTCGTTGCCGCCGGATCCGCCGCGGTTGAGGTCGCCCTCGCCGGATCCGCCCGCGGGGCCGAGGGCGTCCCTCGCCGGATCCGCCCGCAGAGAGGTCGGCCTCGCCGGAACCGCCGTGGGAGAGGCCATGCTCGCCGCCCGCCCGGCGCCGAGGTGGAGGAGGCCGCCGGCGTCGTCTGGGGAGGGAGCGCCATGGAGGGGGAGGCGTCGGGGCCGGGAGGGACGGGAGTGAGGGGGGGCGGCGACGGGAGTGAGGGAGCGACGGGAGAAGGACTTAGTTTTTTTTTTCAATCGGGACGGGGAGAACTTGAGTTTGGGTTAGGGTTTGGTTGGAGTATATATAGAAGCGACTTCGTTATTGGGCTTCTCAAAATTGAATTGGGCCAGTATGACCTGCATATTTGGGCCTCATTTTAGGTGGCGGCTTTTAAAAAAACCGCCACGGTTAATCGATTAACTGTGGCGGTTTTTCCCCTGGCCGGGGCTGTCGAGGCCAGCTATTTTACGAGGCGGTTTTTGAAATGCCCGCCACGGAAAATAAAAACCCGAACACCTCGCAAAAAAAATGAATCCTGTAGTAGTGTGAGGTACATCAGGTCACTCATCATGATAACGATTGTAATATGCTCAACGCCAGACCAGTATTGTTAGTCAGCGGATGGCCAGAATACCGATAGTGGACATGATCGGACGCAAGATGTCCACACGATCACTTGGACTAGTGTTTTGGTGTTGCTTTAAAGCTTGGTTTTTTTCCGGTTTTGTCACTGTTCCCTTTTATTAAAAAGATCACAGCAAAGATCATCAGAACGTGATTAGCACATCGCAGGTATCTAGCGTGTCCATCCCATGCCTCTGCAAAATCATTCATGCCGGATCGCCGGCGACCCAGGCTCGTGGGTGATCTTTTCACACAACCATGGCCTCAAATATATATGCTCGCCGAAAAAATGGAAGGAAATTAAAAACATGCTACCTAACAACGGTGCACAGGGAATATCTTATAAGTCTTGCATGGCATAGGAAAGCTGGGTATAAAGATGGGTTGATAAGATTGAGCTTAAATAGGCAGTAGATTTTGGGCATTAACATTTGATTACTCAATATATTCAAAATACATTGTAAGATAATTAACTCCAAACAAAATCTGGGTAATTCATCAAAATTACTTTGATAACTAAACTTGATGTCGAACCCGGCTAGATTGGGCGGGCCGACACGTGTTCGTCGACCGTTGGAGCTCGAAGGTGGCGTAGGGGGCTGCGATCTCGCCGGGCGGCGATGAGCAGCAGCACGAGTAGCAGCGAGGAGGGGAGGAGCCGTGGCGAGGAGGCGGGGGCGTGCGCGGCTGGCGCCGGCGGGCGGCGGCGCCCGCGGCGCTGGCTGGCGGCGGCGGTGGAGGGGCTGGAGCTGAGATAGATACGAACTATATTTTATTGCTTGCTTATCACCAAAGAGATTACATGCCTCTCGCTTATATAGCCTGGCTAGTGGGACTTGTAATCTAAGCAATCTCTCTATAAGGTTTTCTTTATATGATTGGAATAACTTTTACAAGTAATATTTATTTATTTCCTAATAAGGGTCTTCCTTATAGATTGGAATATCCCCTTTTACACACAAAAAAATCCTAAGATAAACCTACTTGAAGACGAAGTAGAGTCGAAAAGGGAAGAGAGAGAGGCGGCGGTGGCGGCAGGGGCGGCCTGCTCCCTGCCCGCGCGCCCCTCGGGCCCCTCCGGGCCGGGTGGCGGCTGCGTCGGGGCCCTTTTAGCCCATCCCGGGCTGGCCCACCCACTGGGTCATGATATTTCCCCACCGCTCGACAAGGCGGCGCGTCCACGCAGCCGCCCAACCCACCAGTGGTGGCTAAGGGCACGCTGATCGGGAATTGACAACTCCTGGCCCGAAGTAGAAGACAAGAGGGCCGCACTTCGTTGTCATCGTTGCGATCTTTGGCGCCCTTGTCGGCGAAGGAGAAGTCGAGGTGGAGGTCGCCGAAGTAGATGCTGAACTTGGAGCTCAGCGGGGCTGCACGAAGGGGACGTTCCGCCCATGCACGGCGCATGACGGAAGCGCTCAGGGTGCCCGACAGCTCGAGCATCTGGCGTGTCGGGGGAGGAGACGTGTAGGCGTAGGTCGTCGGCACGGTCACCTTAGCGTGGAGCTGCCTGCAGTAGACATGTCGAAGCGACGTAGGTGGCGAGGAGGTGAAGTCGAGGAGGCACCCGTAGAGGAGGTCGCCGTTTGTCCGGGACAGTGGCCCCAACCGGTTCTCCTTCGTTCATGCTGCACCGACCGCGGACGTTGTCGATGCAGAAGAAGACGCCGCCGCCGTTGTTGTCGAAGAGGATGACGGTGGCGCCCCTCGACCCTATCGCCGTGGCGTGCCTCGAGTAGGAGGACGCTTGCCGGGAATGCCCGGGTCTTCCCTTGGATGGTTGGGAAGGTGGAAGGCCACCGCCACACCGCGGCCGGGCATTCTCCCCAAACAGAAAGTCCCGGAGAAGCTCAAGCAGCGAAATGTAGTCACGGTGGAAGTACCTCACGATGCCGTAGTGGAGGCTCCACTGCGCGCGTTTGCCCACAACTCAATGGCGTTGGCGATGATTCCAAGCTCCTTGTTGGTCGTCGTGGGCTAAGTGCAGCTCGATAATCATGTTGTTCGTCGTCAGCCCGTCGATGTCGCCGATCGTCGCAGAAGGCGCCGCTGGCCCGGGCATGCGGTCGACCAAGGCTGCGACAATGTCGCCCACGATGTCGTTGGGGTTGACGGTCGGCCGACATGGTCACCGGCCGGGCGCCAGCTCGGCATTGGCGGGCTCGCCGTCGTTGAAGCGGGGCGGGCAAGGTCGATGGCCTCCTCCATCGAACGAGGCTCGAACCACTGAGCAACGCGGCGGCATGTCACGCAGGCCTCCGACGAAGAGGCGGACACGGTGGCGCTGTCCCCTCAAGTTCCATGTGTAGTGCATAGTTCTCGGCGGTGATGTAGTCGCCCGCCTTGCCTCCCTAGGAAGGCGCACGCGCCCCTCGTAGTGTCGAGGTTGGCGGGTGGTCCGCGATGTCGCGCAGACGGCGTGTGAACTCGTCCCCACTTGATCGGGGACCTCCTCTTGGACAGATCGAGGAACCGGACCGGCAGCAGCATTCGTGAGGTGGAAGGCAAAGATAACTCACGTAGTAGTCCGGGTCGATGTCCAAGTTGAGCTTGAAGAAGAGCTCCAGCCTTGCGAATCCAGAGGTCGTGGCCGCCGCCGCCGTCGTACTCTGGACTTGCAGGCGTGTCACGTAGGGAGGGGGCGTGATGCCGCCGGTGGCACCACGGGCCTGGGCGCCCGCGGGAAGCGCAGCCGGGGGCGCCGCGGTGGCGCCAGGGGCGGGCGCCGTGGGTGGCGCCGTCGGGGAGTCCTGCTCGATCGCGCAGTGTCGGGGAGAGGAGATTGCAGCTGGTGTTGCGGTGTCGCCGAAGATGACGCCGATGACGGCCGGTGCGTTACGCATAGCGGCCGTCCCCCTCCTCCCCGCCGGAGGATGGCAGGGTCGAGCCGTCGATGGGGGGCCGTGGGCGGGGCGGCGGCCGGGGCTGCTCTGGCGGCGGCCGCCGCTTGGCTCTCCTCCAAAGATGGTCGCTGGGGCACGGGAAGTCCTCGAGGTGATGAAGACATACTACATGCGACGACGCTGTCTCCATCTCGCCGGCGGGCGGCTGATCTTGACGCTAGCTTAAATGCCGAGGAGCGCCGTGCCGCCGGGAACCCGGCTAGATTGGGCCGGAATCGACACGTGTTCGCCAACCGTTGAGCTCCGGGTGGCGTGGGGGGGCTGCGGTCTCGCAGGGCGCGGCGACGAGCAGCAGCATGAGCAGCGGGAGGGGGGGAGGAGCCGTGGCGAGGAGGCGGGGCGCGCTGCGGGCGGCGAAGGCCCGGGCGGCGCTGGACCGGCGGCGGCGGTGGAGGGGGCCGGAGCCGAGACGTAGATACGAACTATATTTTATTGCTCGCTTATCCCCAAAGAGATTACATGCCTCTCGCTTATATAGCCCGGCTAGTGGGACTTGTAATCTAAGCAATCTCTATAAGGTTTCCTTATATGTTTGGAATAACTTTTACAAGCAATATTTATTTATTTCCTAATAAGGGTCTTCCTTATAGATTGGAATATCCCCTTTACACACCAAAAAGTCCTAAGATAATCCTAACTTGTAGACGAAGTAGAGTCGAATACGGAAGGGATAGAGGCGGCGGCGGGGGGGGGCGGCCGACCCCCACCCCTGCCCGCCCTGCCCCCTCCGGGCGGTGGCAGCAGCGTCATGCCCTTTTAGCCCATCCTGGCCTGGCCCAATTCGGGTCATGACACTTGAATAGATTTAATTTTTTATTCACGACAAGGAAACAAATAAAAAGAGATTTAACTTCTAGACTATACAAATTTGATAGGAAATTGTGTTATATATTGTTGTTTTTAATATTAAACCTTTTTCTTTTCTTTGTCACTTATGAAGATACAGAAAGCATAAGATGGAGCAAGATGGATATTTAATGAACACTATCCTTGCACACTCAAAGTAACAAATGATCCTCTCTATTCCAGTATATATAATCTACAGGACACGACCAGGCTACAAGAGTTGCTACACCCTTCTAGTGTGAATGGGACGTGTTGGGAAGTCTCGTCGAGCATCTGATGGGGAAGATGGAGCACATATGTCAGGAATAACCAGGCTAGTCCTTCAAAACGTGGAGGCCCATCCACGACCCTGTTTACAGATCAGCCTGCCTGCTGCTGAACTAAATTTCTGGAGATAGAGAGATGTAGACCGGTGGATGATTTCACTACCCAGTGTCATTCTGCAACAAATGATAGAAGCGATGATTTCATTGCCCAGTCATATTATGACTATGAAAATAATAGTGTTGGAGCTTTGTTCAACAGTCTATTTTTTTTCCGAGTAACAGTGTCAATTTCTTGAGGAATATTGCAGTGATGTTTTTAATGAACTGGTACTGTAATAGAATGCCAAGTCTGCTAGAGTTTTTTTGGGCTCAAAATTACCATCAATGATACTGCCGAGGGTGCCAGAATTTTCCTTTAAGCAAATTAAAATAAAGATAGAAAAGAATTCATAGTGCCGGGGCTGCAAATTTGTTTTAAGTAGTTTAAAATAAAGATAACAAAATAACTATTTAAGGACACACCCAGATTGTTGTTACTTACTGTAAAATTTCAGTTTTTTCTGTAAGTGGTGATGATATGATAAGTTATAACATCTCCACATACAGAAAAATCTTTAAAAAATCTGTAATGAATTATGTAAGTTGCACAAATTGATATTGTGCAATTGATGACCAAATTTCTTTACAACAGTAGAAAGGATTAGAGCTGACATGAATTTTGAAGAGGACAAGATTTCTAAGTTTCTTGATAGTCAAGTACTTGATAGACTTTTAAGTAGATTAAAATGCATCGAGTTCGTGGACCGGCTATTGCGATCCTGCATGTTCACCAGAGAAGTATGGAGCTGCCTGCTCACCCAACTGGCCCTCGCACCACTTGACAAGAAGTCAGACTCAATGGCTGAATGGTGGATCGAGTACATATGGGGGGTGCCGGCGGGACAGCGGAAACGTTTTGATTGCCTTATACCACTTCATAAAAACACATCAACCGGCGTGTTTTTCTAAAAAAATAAAAATTGTTTTCTAGTCGATTAGGACATTCCTGGTACAAACAATGACTCATTTGGCGAACTTTATCAAGTGAAGGTTGTAAAGGAAATTATTAGTAAGTGATGCGTTTTTAGGACAATTTATTACTAGTATGTCTTTACATCATTGATGGAAAGTATTTCTGTGCTCGCATGTCACTTTGAGTCATGCCAGGTACCCACGAGCAGGATTATTGAATTGCACAACAAGCATGGATCGAGTACACGTACGGTAGCATCAGCCATTAATCCTGGTAATTCATTGGGTTGGCATAAGCTCACTGATTTCAAGTGTCGGCTCAAAGAAGCCAACATTACATATTTGCGGCCATAGCTCGGTCCCATTTATGACACATTATATACATAACTCTACTACAATAACTATGGTACTGTTTTTCATAATTACTAAAAAAAAATTGAGTTGCCTATTTCACCTGAGAATGGAAGAGCAGTGGGTAAGGGGCATTTCCTATTTAACGGTGACCGAGTTGCCAGAGACAGAGAGAGAGAGAGCATATTTGCCAATCAGATATAGCAATATATATGCACCAGGTGTTCCTCAGAGCAAGCCTGTAGCTTTAGATGTGAAAATTTTCCATACCATGCATTGGCTACTGAATTTGTAGGATTGAGATGCATCAGGATGTTCATAATGCTGCACGTTTACCATGCTGGCACCAGTACTCAAGAGTGCATAGTAGTGTCAACGTATTTCATTGGCACAATCCAATTTGCTCGAGCCTGTGCATGGACTGGAATGTTGGGCAAGAGATGCATGCCGTTGAGGTTCATCAATGGCGCGAACTTGGTCTGGTTGTATAGGAGATGGTCACAATGCTACATCACCTTTCCAGCCTTGTCAACAAATGAAGCTGTCTGTTCTCGTAGTCGTTTGATGTCATTATGTGTCCTGACATATCCACAATGGATCGTTGGCTCCCCTTTATATTTTTTTGTAACAGTTGTTGTGTAAGATGATTATGTAAACTACAGTGTCTTGGTACCTCTTACGTTTCATGTTGTAACCACTTCTAAATATTGAAAGTTTCTACAAAAAAAGTGATACACTGTCTCCCATTCTGACATAGAAACATTTCTTGTTCAGTCAAACCACTATATGGGCCTGAACTGTTAAGCATGTTTAATATGCCTGAAATGCTAGTTTACAAACTAACGCTTAAATGGTTACAATTAGTTTTAAGAATTCATCATGCTATGTGTTGTATTGTGTGATGATCCACAAAGGAATCCTTAGATAACTAAAGGGAATTTGGGAGAGGTTCAGAGTTCATGGTAGGCAGCAGGCCGGAACAAGAATTGAATTGGCGAGCAGAACAGAGGGTCAGGATTCGGTTCTATTCAGTTCATGGCCACACTAGACATCAGACTAAAACCGCCTTTCGTCAAGCACGTAGCCTTCGCTGCCACGGCAACTCACCCCACTACTGACTGCAGGCCGTACTCCACTTCTATTGTCAGATTTCCGTGAAACGACGCACAGGCCTTCAGGGCTTTAGTCTTCAGGCGAGCCCGCTTAGTAGTCCGGACATATTGGTTATCTCAGAAGCAGAACCTGTACTTGCGGTTTTGCATAGCATGTCACATCCACGGATATCTGTTTCCACGGGGTTCCTTAAGGTGTGTAGACTTAACTTGAGTTGTTGGTGGGAGAGAACACTTTCTGCTACTGAATCTCATGTTGCTGCAGCCACCTTGCCTGTCTCTGCTTGATCTACATTATGGAGTGCTACCAATCATTGCATCGATGCCATTGCTGTAGCTCGGACCACAACACTAAGCAGACATTGTACATGCCGATCCAGGCATTCTAGAGGTGCCAAGCATAATATAGTGGCTCCTGTGGTACTCACTCCTGTTTTCACATAATTATATGAAATACCGAGAGTGAACTTCTCAGTGCCTTCCAAGCCTATGCTATTGTAACATACTGAGGCATAGAAAGGAAACAACATGTTTATGTAGAAGGTTGATTGGCTACCAAAAAAACAAAGGTCACTTGCACCGTGTTACATTTATAGTCCAAGCGTTCTAATGGTGGACAAGGTGTTCTGCCGCGGCTTCGACTCCCTGTTCTTCTTGATAGGGTGGATGCTTTGGAAAGAGCGGAATGCGCGCATGTTAGATGGTCTCGTTCGTTCAGTTCAGCAGATGCTCGTGGCCATTATTGAGGAGGCAAAGGACTGGTGCTTGGCTGGCAAATCAGCATCTAAGCCTGCTTCTTGCTACTGCTCAAGTGTGATGCGTGCTGGGCGCTTCTCAACGTGACCTGCTGTGGCCTTGCTGGACCTCTGTTCGTGCCTCCTGTATTTTGTTCTTTTTACAGTTTCTTACTTTAGCTTCGTCTGCTCTAGCCTGTGGTTTCTTTATTTTTATTTTGCTTGTTTGGTAATCAGGGTATTACCATGAACTTATTTGTATTTGGACTTTTGTTGTCAACACTCGCTTAATGAAAACGCGCCGACTTAGGTGATCGTGGTCTCAAAAACATATAGTCTCTGTCGACTGCTGAAGTCAGAATCTGTTTAGAAAAAATTCCTCTTCCGGGTCTCCACAATATAGAGATTCAAAGGGCACAAGTTCTGTAGATGTTCCCCCTTTCCTTGTCTATAGCCGAAGGTATGAACAACTTTGTCATGATCCAGGAAATAGGGCCCAGGAGGACGGGCCCGATGGGCTCGGGGGGGCCGGAGCCGCCACCACTCCTCATGCACGCCCCCGCCGCCGTCTCCTCCCTTCCGCGGATTCTTCGGCAACTAATCCGAGAAAAAGGAGGAAGTTATCTATCTAGGATTATCCTTAGGTGTTTTGGTGTGCAAGGGGCTATCTCATCTATAAGGGAGACCCTTATTAGGAAATAAATAAATAGGACCTGCTTGTAAAAGGTATTCCAATCTATAAGGAAACCTTTAGAGAGATTGCTTGAGATACAAGTCCCAATAGTTGGGCTATATAAGTAAGGGGTCTGTAATCTTTCAGGTAACAAGCAAATAAAGAAATTTTATCCCAATCTCTTGCCCTCTCCCCTCTCCACGCCGCCCCCTCCTCCAGCCGCCCCGCCACCACCACCGCGCCAGCCGCCCCACGCTGGCGCCCCGCGCCCAGCGCCGCCCCTCGGGGCGGCCGCCGCCGCCGCCGCCGCCGATCACCACCTCCTCGTCGTCATCCACTTCTTCCTCCCCAATCCTCCAATTCAAGTGTCAATTCCGGCCCAATCTAGCTGAATCGGCAAATTGGTATCCGGAGACCACTATGATCCACCCACCACCATGGATGCCGAATCCAAGACGCCGCTGAAGAACCCGACGAACGAGGTCGCCGGGGATCCACAAAGCAGATTGATCTCTGCCGATGAGAGGATCACCATCGTCACCGGTGAGGATCCTACGAAACTCAAGCGCCGCCAACAACTACGTGCAATTGAGATCGAGATGAAGGCGATGTTCCAGACACAAGAAAGGATTTCATCAAGAGGAAGACAGATGGCAAGCGACCCCAGGATAATCGGGTAACAACAACAACGATCTAAACAATCGATGAAGTGCTACTTGAAGCCACGGCCAATGTCGACCGGATCGCCCTCGCCAGGGGGCACATGTGCCGCCCCCTCCATCTCCCAAGTTGAAACTTTCCCGTGTCTCGCTCCCGCCTTCACAAGCTGTCCTTCCCCACCTATGATGCCAAGGAAGATCCCTCCCATGGATCAACCGCTGCGAGCAATTCTTCGAGGGGCCAAGGTACACCAGCCACGAGCAAGTCCGGTACGCCTCCTATCATCTCACGGGAGGGGCACGGCAATGGTACATGAGGCTGTCCCGGGGAGAAACCGGTGGCAGATTGGGCAAGCTTCGCCCGAGACGTCAACGGCGCTTTGGCCGGTGAGCGGCGTAATCCGGCCGGGTGAGCCGGCATCACCGAGGAAGACAGCACCGTCGATGAGTACACATAGCGGTTTCACGGCACCGCGTGGCACGAGCGGGGCCACCTCGGCGACAAGCGGCGGTGAACATCTACACAAAGAGGCTTGGGAGAACCGCCAAGACGGACGTCGAGATGCAAGATACCAAGGATATGGAAGTAGCCATGTCTCTCACCGGGCGCACGGCGACGCCTCGCCATCCTCTACAACAACAAGCCGGCGGCACAAGCCAAAGGGGCGGGGACCCTACGCCCCTTTGGCTTTGGCCGCCCGCCAGCCCCTCGTCGGCGGCACCGCCTCGGCCATTCAAACGGCCGACACCGGAGGAGATGACCCCGAACGACGCAAGGCTGGTCTCGCTTCAACTCCGGACGAACCGTTCTCACGGGGGTCACAAGTGCAAGCACCTCTTTGACATCACGATCTTCAACGACTACAACGACGACCACGACAAACGCCGTCCCCGGCGGACGCCAAAGAGGAGCCAGCTGATCCTCCTCACCGGGACCCCGACTCCCCCGTACGTGGTGCTCATTCTCTATACCTCGTTGGTATGATATCGAACGGTGTCAACATCATCGCCGACTTCGGGAGCAACGCGACAACTACATCGACCCCCGCGTGGTGACCACGGCAGAGCCTCCCGGACTCGGCCGGTCTGCGTGTCCGATCACCACTAGCACCGGGCGCCACGACTACATGCCGTGCCGCCACCTTCGACGACGTGCCACTACGAGTCGACGCCAAAGACCTTTCGACATCGACGCCACGTCATGCCATTTGGCGGCGAGAAGTCGACATCATCCTTGGCATGCCTTGGGGCGGCAAGCCTAGGGCGTGTCACGCGTGGGACTTTGCGACCCACGAGCTTCGCACTTCCGTGAGGGTCGCCGGCCCACGTTCACCCCACCTCCACCACCTCGGCGTAGGGGCGCCCGCAACAACGCCTGTTCGGTCGCATCTTCGCCGGCATCCGTACACCGGCAACTCGACTTGGGAAACGTTCGAGGCATGCGGCGCCTTGGACCTCGACGACACATCACCGGCATCTTCGTCCCGCCACGCCAGTTACTTTGGAGGATCAGCATCTACGCCGCAGCCCTCGACGTCACCACGGGTGACGCTGCTCCGGCTTGGACGCTAGAGGACGACCTCCTCCTCTTCGACGGCCGCTTCTACCTTCCGGCCTCCTCTCCACTGCTGCCAGACTTAATGGAGGCTTTGCTTCAGGGCGGAGTTCGCAGGACGAAATTTCTCGCCTTGGGAGCCTACACGGCGGAACCAACTTCAGCTGCACCGACCGCGATTCTCTTGGGCAGCATTTGGCCACGGCGCCACCATGTCGGTCCTGCCAGGGTCGTCTTCCTCGATGGCATGGATCGCCTCTTCCTCACAGTCGACAACGTCCACATCAACTACGATCCAGAAAGGGCCACGCACCAGCTATCACCTTCTCTCTTCGACGTCGGCTCCTTCATGTACGGTACGATGTTGAACTTGGCTGCTACTCCTCCTACTCGCCGGGACATCACTATCTGGCGTCTCCTTCCGCTCTTCGTCCACGCTCCACCCAATGAGCGTTTCTTGTTCCTGGAGAGCCCCCCTCGCGATGTGGTGCAACAGGACATCAATGTGGGCGTTCGAAGGGATCTCCTGCTGGCAGCCCATCGTCGAGACAGCTTCGCGCATCGTGGCCGCATAGTTCATCGCTACATCTACCACGGCTACATCGGCAACCTTCACTACCTTCTTGAGTTCGACCCCAAGCGAACCAAGGAGAACATGATCCTCAGGAACCCGGTGCAGGGTCGTCTTATGCTGCAGGTCGAGCTGATCCTTCCAGGGGCAGCCAATCCCCCTCCAGGCGTCACTGAATGGACCTTTATCCAGCCAGCGAGGACGCGCCGGTCGGGAGAAGGGGGGAGATGTCATGATCCAGAAATAGGGCCCGGGAGGGACGGGGCCCGACGGCTCTCGAGGGGCGCGGAGCCGCCCCCGGGCTGTCACGGCGCGCCCGCCTTCTCCTCCCTTCCGCGGATTCTTCGGCAACTAATCCGGAGAAAATGGAGGAAGTTATCTATCTAGGATTATCCTTAGGTGTTTTGGTGTGCAAGGGGCTATCTCATCTATAAATAGGACCTGCTTGTAAAAGGTATTCCAATCTATAAGGAAACCTTTAGAGAGATTGCTTGAGATACAAGTCCCAATAGTCGGGCTATATAAGTAAAGTGCATGTCTTTCAGGGTAACAAGCAAATAAAGAAAATTTATCCCAATCTCTTGCCCTCTCCCTCTCCACGCGCCGCCCCCTCCTCCGGCCGCCGCCACCACCGCCCCGCCAGGCCGCCCCACGCCCAGCCCCCAGCGCCGCGCCGCCCCTCGGGCGCGGCCGCCGTCGCCGCCGATCACCACCTCCTCGTCGTCATCCACTTCTTCCTCCCCCAATCCTCCAATTCAAGTGTCAATTCGGCCCAATCTAGCTGGAATCGACAAACTTCTTCATTGTAACTTCATATAGATTTCGCAGTTTCTTATTGGGATAAGAAAACAATCTCAAACAATATAATAAACGGCACTAGCAAGAAAGTCCTTTTAATTTATTGCACTTGAAGTTGCACAGAGTGGTGCCCTATATAATATTGCACTTAGTGGTCCCCAAGAACAATTGCTGGGGATTAATGAAGTACAAATACCACAACATCACAACCTTTGTGTTTTTCTTGGTAACAAACAATACATTCTTATATATCACAAGCCTCTCCTAACAACTGGTTCAGCTTTTCTTTCGACCTTGTAGCACTAACTCACCCTGCCCTTTCTCAGATAAAAGAGCATGAGGCCCTCTTATCAGAAAGCGCTAGGCCCTCTGAAACCTGAATTGTATACAGCATACATATACATTTGCAATGTGCATGGGAAGCGTTGGGAAGACTTTTGCATCGAAAAGTTTGGGAAAGACTAGATGGAACTCTTATGTAGGAGACTAAACTAGCTACAGATGTTGCATCACCCGTCTCTGTTGCAGGGGACAAGTTTGCTAAATTTAGTAGCTGAAATAGCTAACATTCAACTTTACAAGAGAGGGATGTGTTTAGTTGGGTCCTACTTAATCATGGTGAGTTGTCTATGCAGTTGACATACATGTATTTGAGAAATCAAGGTACCCATTTTCTATACTATAAAAGACTGAAGGAATTGTAGAATTAACACGTATCTCAGTCTCCTCCATTAGATCTGTCGAGATTTACCATCCAACGGTTGTTACTGAGTGACCAACCTTAGGTTATGCCTGTTTAACTTCGTCTCTTCCGCTGCCGGTCTCCACGCCTGTAGCCTTCCCTCTCGCCACACTCGCAAACCACGCAAGTTGTCGAGACTCTTAGTTGCCATCCATCGCCTCCTCTCTTCCTTCCATGTCCTCCTTGCGCCGGCCCTCCTTCAACCGTCCCCACCATCAAGGCCAAGATAATATTTATGGACCTGTGCCACAGCCGCCTCCTTGCGTCACCCGAGCCGTGGATCCACGCCATCATCGTCTCCTTCTTTTGCTTCCGCCGTGGATCTGCCATAGGAGGGCCGCCCCACCGGGATCCACCTTGCCACCCTAGGATCCGCCTTGCCCCGCATGGATCCGCCCTTGTCCGGCTTAGATCCCCCGTTGGGTGGTGTGTCGCGCCTGGATCTGCCGTTAGAGGACCAGCACTGCATGGATCCACCGGAATCCGCCCTTGCCTAGCGTGGAGACATAGCCGATCGGTGTGTCGCGCGTGGATCTGCCATCGGAGGACCGCCGCACAGATCCGCGCTGATCGAGGCCCTTGCCCGGGCGTGGAAAAACCGCCGCGGGTGGAGGAGGGAGGGAGGGGGCGGCGCGCTAGTTGTTGGGATGCACGCATCAAGAGGGGCGATGGGAGGGCGCCACTGCTCGGTGTCGGGAACAGAAGTGTGGGGGAAAGGGAGAGAAGTGTGGAGAGTAAAACCTAACTACTGTATTTGTATATATGACCCGATAGCCAGGTCGGTTTGGGCTTGGCAATGGGCCTGAGGGGATTTTACGTGGCGGGCTGTTTTAACGGGTTCGCCTCGGAAAATGGATGCATTTTCAGTGGTGGGCTACTTGTAAAGGCCCACCTCTGTTAATCTATTTTAAGAGGCACGCAACGATAAATTAAAAATGCCCGCCACGCTTAATCAGGCCATTAACCGTGGCGGGCAAACTGGACGTCTGCCACAGATTCTTTTGGGGGTGTCTCGTAAAAGATTTTTTGTACTAGTGCAAGAAGACCCTCGGGTTTAGGAAATTTGGCACATGTATAAAGGCAAAGTAAAATGCAACTTTGAAGCAGCCTTAAACTTTCTCTGAACACTGGAACAAAAATATATGGTTTTTCCTTGTCAAATTGCTGAGTATTGCACATGTTTACCTAGGATATATATTAGTTTTCAGGTTAACAACTGATCTCAATAACTGCTGCACTAGTTTCAGATAAGGTATCCGGTCTTAAAATTTGTTGCCTTCACACGCTGGAGTAGACAAGAGTACACAAAAGTAGCTTGAAACATAAGTGAACATATTGTGCTCAGATTTTTTTTAGTTGCATAGCACATGAACTCAAAGCGTTGCATGACCGTATATGTCAGGCTAGTTGGTACTTGGTACCCTTGTAACTATTGGATAACACCGGAAACCTGTAGCTATATATAATCTACAACAGACTGCCAAATCTTATCTTCATCCTTGGTCAAGTTTGGTCGAGCAGTGGGCTTGAGAGGTATCAGGAAATTCATATGGTTTGAAACTTTCCCCTCGCATGACACAACCATTGGCAGTTGACCAGATCTTCACCATCTTTTATTGGGCTGCATATTGCAATCGACATACCAAGATTCCAAAGCTGGTCTGGTTCTAGTGGTGTTGAAATGTACTAGGCGTAGAACGATGAAAGTGTCTTGCTGGGAGACTGGAAATCACGGAGGGGGTGTTTGTGGTGGTGCACTGGTTTCATTTCTCCAGATTTTCGTCACGCAGAGGCAGATGAGTCGGTAGTTTCTAAGATGGGCAACCAAGCACACCACGCCTGGGTGTTCCATTCCAGGCCTGAGGTCTAGTCCATTGCAAGGACAGACTGCGATAGCAGATTGAACACATCAATCAATCGTGGGTGAGGGAAGAAACTGATGCCAGGGAAAGAGAGCCAGTAATTGTGAGACTGGGCGAAGTTATATTGTCCCTTGGCTATCTTTGACTTCCTAGCCAACAAGGAAAGGACCCCTGTCGTCTTTTGTGTGAGGTCAGAATGCTCACAGTGATTGGAAGCACCAAAAGAGTAATTGACAACACATCTGGATCATGCTGAGAACATAATCGTACCCGTTCTTGTGAATTGGCACCTCTGATAACTGTTAGGATTGTATTGGGGTTTAGACATGGGATCCACTGGAAGATTTAGCCATACTGGACTAGACTTGAGTCCTCAGGTATCATTTCTGCAATGTTTATTTGTTGCCATCGGTTATCATTTCTGTGAGGCCACTATTACAACAACCTCTTACAATTTTAGATAACGGAAATACATTCTGGCCTCTGCGGTAACGTACACAGCCAAAACCTCTGCGTGACCACACACAACCTAACTTATTAGAGAATCTAAGAACAAAAAGAAACTTTAGTACATGAAGATATGTGTACTAAAGATCAACTGACATCCATAGTAGCATCGAAGAATTGAGATCCATGACACCCCACCTCAGCGCGCCTGACGAGAAGGCAAAGTGATGTTCCCGACATCACCCACTGCAGTTGGCAAACCGGCCCACGCTTGATCCAAAAACCAGAATGGGGATCAGATCTGGCGATAGATATGCCACCGACTCTGTGTGATACAGGGTCGCCAGGGTGCATCGCGACGCCGAATGGTCTCCAGTGTAGAAGCACCTGTCCCCGGCAGAAGAGAGGTCGTTTCTCAGTGTTAGAATGTGTGAGCAAAGTATTTCAGAAAGCTTGTCTAAATCATGACAGCTTGAAACATAACTTGTACGTTCTCACATCTAGCGACTGTTACCATTATCTTCAATTTTAAGACATGGGAAGCATTGTGAAATTTTGTTGAGCTTTTTCTTCAAGATGAATGTATCTATGTGTGTGTTTGGTTCTCCAGATAACTGATTAAACATGCTAAGAATCACACAGAGTTTGAAGTAGATAGCGAGAAGCAAAGAACTTAGGTAGTGGAGTAAGATGCCAAGAACAGTGAAGAATCTTGGACCAGAGGTAGCAAATACTGTCTACTACTCTGGTTCTTTACAGGCACGGCCTTTCATGTAGTCATTGCCTTACAGTACGTATTCCTGTCATGCAAATATTTTGTTATTGTAACTGTTGGTTTTCTTCATTTGCCTCTACAAAGTTCAGTTTATAGACATCGTTTAGGTAGTGGATCAAACATAATTCAGGAATAGCAGAAAATAAATCTTGATTTGAAAATAAGAAACTTTTCTGCTAGCAGGATTTCAATATCCAGTTGTGTGGGTTATTGTCAGACGGCCAGACCTCCAGGTATATATGATGGTCTGGGTGCGAGGGGCGATCCCTTGGAACACAAGCGCTCCCTCTCACGCCGACTCAGCCAGTATGTCCACGTTCTAACTCACCATCCTATCCTCATGCTCATTTGACAGGTAGTGCATCCGAGCACCAGGCACCAGCACACATGACGCATCCATCCAGAGCCAGCTTGCTCTGCGAGGTGATATTTATTCACAAAACCAAATCTCGTACGTGGTAGCTGGAAAGGATGGACACAAGGAATGAGTTGGCTCCAGAACCAGAGTCCACACACCACACTAGCAAATGATCAGCTGATGATACGAGAGAGTGGTCGCCAAAGCCCTTGAATCTATATATACACATATACATGTACATGTGTGAATTATGTTCCTTGGTTTCTGAGACCTTTTAGATTATGTGAAAAGGACTACTGAGGTATTCAGGCTATGGATGATCGTAGGATTGGGCTCCATACCTATTATTTCTCAAGTGACAGAGTAGGTTGGAGAGATGACCTTAAACAGTACAACTGCCAATCTGTCCAAATACTAGTCTTCTAGTGGTAGATGTAACAAAGACAGGTTTTGGGTGGATGTGGTCAACAGGACTCCAAACGAAGACCTCAAAAGTCTCGTGCGAGCCACACCTCTCACTGCGCTACAAAATCAGTTATTATTAAATAGAGCATGCTATGTTTTGGTCCACAAACAAATTGACACTACAGGAAACGGTGGCTTTGCCGAGTGCCGACGCACTAGGCAAAGACAGTTTTGCACTCGGCAAAGGATTTGCCGACTGCCAAACTCGGCGAACCCCACTCGGCAAAGATTGACTCGGCAAACGAGTCTTTGCCGAAAATGCCAAAACCGGGCAGTTGGCGAAGGGTTCGCCGAGTGCCATGTCAGTACTCGGCGAACCCGACGTCGCCCGTTAAATGGAAAGGTTCTTTGCCGAGTGCGAACGCCCGCACTCGGCAAAGATTTTTTTGAAACTTTGCCGAGTGCCGTATCCCAAAGACTCCGGCAAAGTAATTGTTTTACTGAAAAACCAAAATACACTTTGCCGAAAGTGCGGTGCAGCGGCACTCGGCAAAGTTATGGTCATTTTGCCGAGTGCCAGCTCGGACTCGGCAAATCTGCCATTCCTGCTGCGGGGTACCCAGCTTTGCCGAGTGCCAGCACTCGGCAAAGCTGGGAGATTTATTTTTTTGCTGTTTCTATTGATTCACAGCCTCCATCAACACATACATATACCATAAGCATTCATATATATATCATAGACCACATATATCACCAATTCACATATATAATCCACATATTTCACAAATCCACATATATAATCCACATATATCACAAATTCACACATATAGTCCAACATCCAAACGAAATTAAACATGTCCAACATCCAAACGAAATGTAACATGTCCAACATCGAAACTAGATCCATCACGAAGGCAACATGTCCAACATCGAAAAATAAATCCATCACGACCACCTCAACTTCACGGCCCCGAACCGTGGCCTCCCCCGGGTGCGAAGAGTCCTCACCTTGCCCCGGATACCACCCGCCCCGCGGCGCCGATCGGAACGCCCACCCGTGGTGTGGAGGGGCGTGTGGAAGCCCGTAGTGTGGCCGCCGCGCGCCGAGGAGGAACGCCACCGCCACGTGTCTTGTGGAGTCGGGCCGACCGGATAGGCCGGATGGGGTGGAGAAGGGTCACCGGAGGAGTCGGGTTCGAACCCGCCGACCGTGGCTGCACAAAAAGAAGAGGCGATCTCATTAGTACCGCAGTGAGCCGCACAGCAAAATAAATAAACAACAACATATACTCACCGGAGTGTCCAGGGAGGAGGAATGGGAAACGGTGGTGGAGCGAACAAATGAGGGAGGCAACGGAGGCAGGTCACACCAGGGATCCGAGGCCCCGGAAGTAGCTCGCCACGTCCCGCGTACTGGGCGCACCGAGTATTGCCGGGACTGCCTCCAACTCCCGCCGATGGGCCTCTGCTCCCGGCCCGCCGCGGCCTCAAATCGTGCCGCCCGGGCCGCCCGTGTCGACTCAAAATTTGGCAAAGACCTCCCCCCGCACGGGAGGGTTCCCAAACCTGCAAAAACATGGCACGAAGGCCAACAACCACATGCATATACCGAGAATGGGCACGAAGGCCACCAACCACCAATCAGGCACGGGCCACCAACCACATACATATACAATTACTAGTAACCCTACAACTACTACTAACAACTACTTACTAACTACTACTACTAACCCTACAACTAACACAACTAACTACTAGTACTAACAACTACTAATCAATACTACTAACCACTACTACAAGGGGAGGGCTTACCTTGGCCACGTAAACGAAGAGCAACGGTGAGCGACGACGGCGTGGATCACCGCAGCGGCCACGAAAGAACGACGACCGGTCCAAGCACTTTCTTCTTCCTCCTCCCCTTCCTCTTCTTCCTCCTCTCCTTCCTCTTCTTCCCTCCTTCCTCTTCTCCCCCCCCTTCCTCCCCTCCTCCTCCTCTTCTTCCCTTCCCTTCCCTTCCCTCCTCCCTCCTCTTCTTCCCTTCCCTTCCCCTCCTTCCCTTCCTCCCTTCCTCCTCTTCTTCTTCCCTTCCCTTCCTCCCTCCTTCCCTCCCCTTCCTCCCTTCCCTCCTTTCCAGAATGGGGTCCCGCCCGACCGGGACTTGGGGCCTGGGGCCCAGGCGCCGGCGGCTCGGCGGCCAGGCGGCGCCGGCGGATCCCGCCGGGACGGCGCCACGGGCGCCGGCGGCTTCGCCCGCACGGCCGGGATGCAGGCCGGCTGGCGGTCGCGGCCTCCGGCGGGGCGGCGGGCTCCGGCGACCGGGCGGGCGGATCCGGCGGCGGGGAGGGTTCCGCGGGGCTGGGCGGGGCCGATCCGGCGCGAGGGAGGGCGGCGGCGGGCTCGGCGGGCGGGGAATCGGCGGCGGCGGCGGTAGGCGCGGCGGGCGTGAGCGTGAAGGAGAGGAAGAATGAAAGAAAATTGGTCCGGACCAGATATTTAAGTGGCTTTGCCGAAAAGTCAGAAAACGGCACTCGGCAAAGGTACTGCTTTATTTTTTTAAAAAATACACTTTGCCGAGTGCCACGGACGGGCACTTCGGCAAAGAACTTGTTTGCCGAGTGCTAAGGCACGGCACTCGGCAAACCATTCATTTTTTTTTTTTTGCCCCATATTTTTTTGTATGCCATTAGTACCCTAATTACATGTCATATTCAAAATTTGGGACAATTTCAAGCTGTTTTGCTATATTTCATGAATTATTTCTATTTTCTTGCATTTTTCGGACCACTCAATTTTTGAACTGCAGGTACATGAAATAATGGTATTTGGTCATTCAAAAATTATTATTCATGATGTTTGGCGTATATTCAGGCTCAATTCAGGCACTTTCGCCTAAATTGCGAACATTTTGGTGTCGGAACATGACGAGTTACAAAGCGGAATAAGTGTTTTTTAAATTCTATAAAAATCAAACGAAGTTCAAAAAAACACGAACCTTGGCGAGGTGTCTTGTCATCTCATGGGGAGGCTGTGGAAAAAATTTGAAAAAAGTTTTGAGCAAGTTGATGGCTAAAACTCAGACATCTCCACACTTCATCATGTGATGAAGTGTGGAGATGTCCGGGTTTTAGCCATCCGACGTCACAACTTGCTCGAAACTTTTTCAAATTTTTTCCACAGCCTCCCCATGAGATGACAAGACACCACGCCAAGTTTTGTGATTTTAAACTTTCGTTGATTTTATAGATTTTAAAAACACCTTTCCCGCAGTAACTCGTCATGTTCCAAAGACATAAATGTTCGAAATTTCATGCGAGTCCCCTGGATTGAGCCTAAACATACGCCAAACATCATGAATAACATTTTTGAATGACCACAGTCCATTATTTCATGTACCTGCTCAAATTTGAGTCGCCCGTAAAAATGCAAGAAAATAGAAATAATTCATGAAATATAGCAAAAACACCTTGAAATTGTCCCAAATTGTGAAGATGAGATGTAACTACTGTACTAATGCCACACAAAAATATGGGACTAAAAATCAAAAAAAATTAATGGTTTGCCGAAAGCCAGATGGACACTGCAAAAGACCCCGCTTGCCGAGTGTGTATAGACACGCACTCGGCAAAACCTACCCTAGTTTGCCGAAAGTGTCTAACGGTGGACACTCGGGCAAAAAGTGACGGAGAACGGGGCCGTTTTCTCTCGTAACCTTTGCCTAGTGTAATGTTTTGTCGACCGCACTGCACTCGGCAAATTTATAGATTTCCGAGTGCTATACTTCGCCGACCGCCGCACACTGGCAAAGTGGTCTTTGTCGAAAGCTCGCTTTGGCACTCGGCAAAGACTCTCTTTGCCGAGTGCCCGACTTTTTGCCACTCGGCAAACTTCAGCGCACCGGCAAAGAAGCGGATTCATGTAGTGTGATGTGAAAAAGTTTGAATAAAATGTTGAAGTGTCCGCGCCGGCCGTAGCGCCCTCCTCCGTCTGGTGTTGGTGACGCCGTCCCAGCCGGCGCACGCGGTGGCGTCGCCGCGCTCCACGCCGCTAGGGCGTTGCATGCCACCACCGGGCGTGGATGACGGATGGGACTTGGGGGCGACGGGGTGGGTGAATTGCCATAGCTTCAACTCTTGGGCGCCGCGCCATCTCCGCGTGCATTTAGGCATCCTCCCTTCACGTAGGGCGAGGCAGGTGTCTCGGGAACCACTAGGTCGTCGTCGGGGGTTGAGCCGGGCGTGTGGATCGGCGGTGGCGGCGGGGGGTCTCGGGCCCGAGAACGACCTGATCTCCGTCCTTGGCCGGCGATTCGCGGGCGTAATGGTACGGATGGTGTCGGAGTCGATGGGGAGGGGGTGGATGGACGGATCTGGTGGGTGGGGCCGCCGTCGTGGCGGATCTCGGGGCGGCAGCGCGGCGGGTCGCCAACGGCTCTTACCTTTTCGCTCTCCGTACAGCCCATATTATATATATTATGTATGAGGTAGGATGTTCTAAGGAGTAGGAAATATGGTGCCATCCACTAGTCACTTTTATTACAAAGCATATGGCTCATTGAATTATTGTTATACACATATTCTAAAAATTGACTTTTTACCTACTCTACTATACACAAGTGCACACAAGAGTTGCTGGAAAATATAAGAGGACTTTTTAATAGACGTAATGCTTTCATATTGACTGTCACTTAAGATCCTCTGCTCTCATACATTTTGAGGGACAGAGGACTTATATATCAGAGTAGCTGCTTCCCTTCTCTGCAGATATCATAGTAGCATACGAAGCTACAAGTTGATAGTCCAAAAGGCTTATGATATCAGTTATCAGTTATAATTTAGCTATGTTATCATGGATTGCCAGTATGTATGACACTGCAGTCAATTGTCTAAACTGTTCCAAGGATCTGCTGTGTCACCGTCACCTCTTACATCAACGTGGACTCATGCTTTATGGAGCTACGAGTTTTTGCTTTATGTCTTGGTTTTGGCTTCGTCAAAGATTGCTCCAAGAAGCATCATGCATGCTGCAACAATAACATATTTACCATTTTATTTTAATATGACTTTTCTTCCAATGCCAACATGAAGAAGAGCACACCAGAATTGTTCAAAATATAAGCAGAACTGTTAAAAATCGTAATGCCATTGTGTTTAATGTAACATAAGATCCTCTGTTCCCGTGCATTTTGTGGGGAAGATGGAAATCAGATTAGTTCTTCCATCTGCACTAGTAAAGCTACAGTTGGTTGCCAGCAGGTGTGTTCTTCATTTGTCTAGAATATAGAGCTGATGTGTGGGCACCATTTGGGGGTCTATATATATTGCTAAGCTGCATTATGGAAAGCTGAGAAGCAAATGCAACAACCACGACGGCAAGGGCCGCTCGGAAATTCGAGGAGAACTGGCACGAATCATAATATAACCTATCAGCAATGAAACAAATAGTTACTAGCCCCAGACCAGCACCAACTTGTGTGATAGAGATATGACCTTATATATTATCACCAAATCTGTGCAACTAGAGTTTTTTCTGTAAAATTGGACACCTGGTCATCTTGGGTTCATAGGCAACAAAATTGGATCCATGATTTTCATATCAGCGGATGGCAACATTGCTCGAGTCAGGGATGATCATGTTTGCTGGTGATGAAATCAAAGATGACTAGTTGAGGAATCAAGACTCAGGACAAGCAACATAGCAGTAATATAGAACTGATGCATGGGCCCTAGTTGGGTCCCTATATATGCGCCATGTGCGTGAGAGCAATGCAGAGATAAAGGTAACAACCTTTTAAAGTAGCAAAATTACTAGCCCAGGCTTGCACAGCTAACAAATTGATGTGAAAAAGTTTCAAATAAAATGTTCAAGTGTCTATACAACTTTCCTTTATAGCATTTCCCATCCATGGTCGTTTGAAAAATCCAGAAATAATCAAAATATGAAATCAGATAACATAAGAGGCCCTAAGTTATTTTAAACAAGAAATTTATCGACGACAAAGCTGTTGATATCCTGGAGCACTACAAAAAACATAAATGTTGTCTTCACCCAACCTGAGATGGAAAAAAAAAAGTTATGAATCTTTTTGTGCTACACCCATTTTCAATGGTGTCATATTGCCAACAACCTCTACAGGTCAATTCCATATAGACGGTGTTTCTAGCCACCAATAGAAGTGCGGTTGTTTTAAAAAGGAGGATAGAAGGAGGTTTTCGTTATCAACAGGCTCTTAAAAGTAGAGAGTATTTTTAGAGGTGATTGGAAACACATACCGTATTTAGAAATCAATTTCTAACAGGGTAGATGTAGAGAGGATTTTGCTTGGAAACACCAACAAGCAAAATCCTTCAAAAGAAAATGCATTATATAGGCCAGTGCACTCTGTTGCATTGATAAGAAACCGTGTATCTTTGAGAGAATAAGTTTGCTGAGCTATACTGTATAGAGCCTATGGATGATCATTGGATTGTGATGCATCATGAAATTGGATCCAGCAATTTTGAGCTCTCGCTCAGCTCCTATCAGGCTCGAAGTAGTGTATCCAGCAGGCCACCAAGCACCACCAGGGTGTTGCCAAATCCTGCCAACTCCGCCACCCGCTGCTTCCTCTGATAACAATGAAATTGGCTATCTTGCCACCACTACATTTTTGTTGAGCACATCTCCATTCAAATGACTGTCACCTCTGATAACAGGCACACGGGATGCAGTGGGAGATTCAGTGAGACGAGACATCAGTTTGGGGACTGTATAGCAGGCAGACAATAAACATTTGCGTGAGGTCTCTATTACAACAGCCTTTTACATAGTTCGTTCAGAAAAAAATAATTTCTTGAAGCTGGCTCATTCTGTGTGTTGCCAAAAAAAAGCCTCATTCTGTCATCTAGGCTCTGTTACAATTGTGTAAATTTCTAGACATGGGATGCCTAGGAAAATTTTGTCGAGCTCTTTCTTCAAGATGAATGTATATACATGTGGGTTTGGTGTTCCAGATAACTGACATAATATGGCAAGAATCGGACAGGGTTTGGTAAAACTAGCAAGAAGCCATTACTAAGAGGTAGTGTAGCAAGATGGCAAGACCAGTAAAGGTTATTGCACTAGAGGTAGCAAAAGACAGTCTACTACTCTGGTTGTATACAAAGTACTCTGGTTCTCGGTCTGCCTCTAAAAAGTTTGATTTACAGAGGCATTGTTTAGGTTGTGGAGCAAATATTGTGGCCGAACGGAGGAAACTTAAATGTGCAGGATGACAAGCCATATCATCCTGTTGTACGCATGTTTGTCCAACTAGCATTGTGTCTGCGTGGTCGCACAAATACCCAAGGCCAACACTCATTTAGTTTTTTTGAGCTGTCTGTGTCTTGTGACTGCCACGGGCTTGAGCCATGGTACCTAGATGGGGTGGATGCAAAGATTGAGATGGGCACATGAATAGGATCAGGACATTTGGTCGTCAGGAGAAAAGAATTAACAGATAAGATAGCTTTTGAATGTAGAAGGTAACAGGGCACGGTAGGTATGAACTTTTTCAAGTGAAGGAAACAAAGGGGAAATCAAAATATTAAGTGGCATGTAACGACACAAAAGGATTTGGGTCTTTTGAAATTGCGTTGGATTCCATGAATCGTCAAGCAAACAAAACCATTGCGCTTACAGTATGAAAGCGCTCACAAAAGCAATCCTGGATCTGGATGCATTGAATACCATGAACAGAAGAAAGCTTATATAAGCGCACTTAAGACATTGGTGAAAACCATTTCCATACTAGTGTATGCATAGGATCTTGATCTATTTGAAATGTAGGCTACGATTGATGGATCTAGAATTGGGTGTATTACAGCTAGCAAAAGTTAGTGGTTGGGCTGCCATCACCACGTCCAGTTCATACTTTTGGAGGTGTAGCAGTTTCAACAGTGTTGTATATTAGGAAGGAACAATATGAAGAGTTATGTGTGATGATGGAATAAGTAACCATTCACTCCTCCAAATAATTATTGATACTGTACGTATAATTAGCATCCGTCGTCAGTTCCCAGCTTGTGTTGGCAGTGTTTTTTTTTAACTTGGCAGAGTAAAGTTGGTTGTACACTGCAAGTCAGTTTAGCAGTAATTGTTACAAAGGACAGAAGGCACTGTACAAAGTTTTTTTTATTATTCACATACACTATATAACAATGCTCAAATATCCTAGCAGCGAGCAGCTCATATGATTTGTAAATGAAGAATATAGTCCTTCATACTACAATTGGAGGCTTGGAAGGCACCGGGAAACTTGTCCATGGTCTCATGCTTTGAACCTACTCCTATAAAAATGCAATATGATGGAATGATGAGAAGATATCTTAAGCTCCGACAGCCGTTGGTAATTCTGATATCCCTTTGATCGACGTTACAAAGGAAATAGCAGTTTCCAGTTATCTTACGAGGTTAAGAATACCCACCTCCTCCTGGACAGCTCAGATAACCTCAGTTGACCCTGGCAACTGGACTTGCTAAGACAAACGTGAACATTGGTTACGCCATGAGGATTCACATGGTGTTAGCGCATGTCTTCTGTACATCGTACACACAACACAAGACACATATGTGCAGAAACCTTGATGAATGTTTTCCTAGATTGTCTGTAGCAAACTATAGCACCATCAAACATAACATGGTTGTATATTAATTATTTTTCTGTCAACAGAACATGATAGGCGCTAGAATTTTGTGGGTTGATCCTAGAATCTTTGAACCTTGGGAATTGAGCTCTCCCATGGTTATGGTTCGTTGCCCCCCACACAGCAATGCATACACTTCCGTGAAGGTAGACACATTGCCTCACACCGATCTGTGAATGTCACATTCTGTGTGACAAGACGTTCATCGACGTGTAGGAAGGAACGCCATGGCATGGACATGATGGGTACTCAGTTCAAAATTTATTTCTTTCAAAGTTCACTAACGAATTTTCTGCAGTTCTATTTCCATTTTCGTAAGTCCTAAGGGACTCCAAAATTTCATACGGTGTTTGTTTATGTCAAATCTTTGGATCATCTGTACATTTTGGGTGTCAATGATTTACATTCCAACAATTCAAATCAGAACAACCGGGGATAGCAGGCAAAACTGATGCAATATCGGAAGAATCAAACAGAGTTTGCAAGATCAGTGAAGATTCTTGGACAGGAGGTTGAAAATGATGATTTGGTACGCTGGTTCTACCTCTTGAGGCGCACTATTTGTCCTGCAGGGCCTACTTGATAGCGCAGTTACTAAAAGTTTAACTGAATGGGATACTGGGAATACCCATGGACACCGGTGTCATAATGAGTAAGGACAGTTGTCCATTGGATTTATGAATTACGAATTTACTTCAGTATATGCAACCCTGTCACCACAGGAGTATCTTGTTAGATTTAACGTGCACCACATCTAGTGCATTTATCAACTGCGACGTTTACTGCACACCTATGTTCTGTTTGCAGGTTGCAGTCTCAGGTACCAAGTATAATAACATTATACAGTGACTGTGTCACATAATAAATAGTATGACGGTGAATAATGAAGTACAAATAGTATGACAGTGATCCGTTTTGTAGTTGAGTCAACTTACAAGGTAAAGATGAATCCAGTCACTTCTTCAGCAGTTGCAAGCAGCCGTACCATGGTAACTGAATGAACTGCTACTGAGGCATATTAAGGAACCAATATGTTCATGTAGAAGGATGATTGGCTGCCAAAATCTAATAATCACTTGCACCGTGTTGCATTTATAGTCCAAGCGTTCTAACATATAGTCTCTGACTGCTGAAGTCAGAATCTGTCCAGAAAGAATTCTCCACTATATAGAATGCAAGGGCACGAGTACTGTAGATGTTTCCCTCACTTTGCTTGTTTATAGGCTAGGGCATGAACACCTTCTTCATTGTAACTCAAGTAGGTAACAGACTGGTCACATACTGGTGGTGCCTATATAGACTTTGTAGTTTCTTATTGAGATGAGAAAATAATCTCAACAATATAATAAATGGCACCAGCAAGAAAATCCTTTGAATTTATTGCACTGATTATTCCCTATAAATAAAGCATTAACTCAACAACATCCCCGCCACGAAATCCTCCACAAGCCTGAATTTGATTTCCAGCACAACAAAGTTACAGATGTCCAGTGATTCAGTATCTTCACCTTAATGCGTTTAGAGATATAATGAATGTTCTTACAGAAACATCATCTGACAGAGCATCTAAACGGTGTGGTCCACCATGAATTTTCTCTAAATAATAGACTCTAACGCATGTTGGGTATATTTATCAGTAAACACCTTTTTTGTCATACTTTTCATTTAAAATTCGTCGATATCCTATCTTCAATTGGTTTACATCCTGAAGAATTGGCACAAGAGGATAGCAGTCAGGAATGTACATGGAGTCCATGTGATGGTTGTTCTATGCAGATGCATCCTGTGTTTGTTTGCTTAAAAGTGAAATAGATTAATCACTAGTAAACAATGTTCTGAAGAATCTTGTGTTGCCAATATAAATGTTAGCTGTTTCTGTCAAACATTTGCCAACTTATTTGGCCGGATAAATATAAGCTCAGTGTAAGACCATTGGTGTCTACGAGCTCAGTTATGTGAAGCTAGTAAGGGCGCTTCCCTTACCAGCTATATATAATTGTGTTTGTGTCTGAGAGAGAGAGAGAGAGAGATAGAGAGAGAGATGGTTGGCAGTGCCCCATTATTGAATCAATACTGGATGAACACTTTTATATTGTTCTGATTAAAAACTTAAGCTTGTTGGGGGGAATGTGTGTAAATGAAGATGGGACTATAAATAACACCACAGACAGGGACATGCTTATTACTAACATATATGTAAAAGATTCCATGCTAAGCGGTCAGAAGCTCTCAAGGGAAAGTTGGAATGGGAAGCATCTAGGAATTGTGCTTGCACTTCCAGTTATACTCCTGCACAATCGTTGGTGTTGCGCCCGTGCGCCGGTGGCATGGAGCGAATAGGTTGTATGGACTCAGCACAACAACAACAACAACTGTAGACCATCCATTAACATGAGTACGATGCACATTCTGGTCTCGCCACAGCCCAACTGAGTGCTCTGGTCAAGTGTTCGTATCGCCGACCCAGACTTGGCAATGTAATGAAGCTCTTGTTTATAAAGGAGTCCTGGATTGCAGATAAAGTGGGAAACCGCAAACTCAATCCTCGCTATATATACTGAATATCTATCATTGGCTACCCTATGTGCCTCTGCTTCTGTACCCTTCTTCCTTCCAAGCCCATATCGAAAAACTAGTATATATCAGAAACTCACTTTCGATCATGGTTCACGCCTCTATTTCTCACGACCATTTCAATTCCTTCTGTAGTGAATAGGTATCAACAAGCAGAAAAGTCAAGTTGCAATTCCAAGTTTATGAATTGTTCCCTTTTATTTTGTATGTGTTTGTTTTTGGCATATAGAAATTTCAAATCCGTTGATCACATGTTTAATTGTTAGGAGTGAGACATTTGCTATACCTTTGTAACAATGACGTCTAATGCATCTTTTGGTCTTGATTGTCTGAATGTGGAAATACTTCATTATATTCAAATGTAGCCATGATTAAAATAAAAATAAGAGTACAGTATGAAATAAAGACATTAGAAAATAATAATCATATCCAAATAGGTTTCATTCGAACACAGACTCATGGACGCTTGTCGAAAAAAATTGTAATAGATGGCTACCTTTATATTGTTGAAAAGCTTTCAGCATGTTCTAGAAATAGACCAAAGCAAATATTAGAACTATATTACTATGTGCCATACATTGCATTCTGGATGGACCGAAAAATAAGGGCCATAAGTTTCTCGATGGGAGTCATATGTAGGATTGGGATGCATCACGGAATTGGGTTTGTAGTTTCTGTCAGGATGCAACAGCAGAGGTGGAGGAATGGAGGATCATTGGGGGCCAAACCCCACAACATCGCACATCTTGTCCCCTAGGTCCGACACTTCCTCACTGCGCTTGTGATCCTCTCCCTCTAAGTTCTTGATGGTTTGCTCGTTAGCTTAGACTAGTGAGATCTGGATTAGGTGCTTCTCATATGTTCTAAGAGGCACCAGGACTCATAGGGTATGTCTTGAAGATGGTTGTCCCTTCTCTAGGCTAGACAATGAAGTGGTACTATGAAAGGATGATATACGTACATGTAACTTGGCAAGTGGGCTACTCTTGTTCATTAATTTCCTGTTGTCACCCAAGCATGGAATGGGCCTCTCCACCATGCATTATGTTGCGGTGCATGTCAATGTTGTCACAACCCTTTGCCAATTAATCTGCCACTTTCTTGTCCTCATCCCACTCTCTCCCCTTTCGTCCACAATTCAGCAGTTCCTCCATCAATGGCATTAGGAAGACATAGATTTTGTTTCAAGATTGCTTTGGCCCTTGGACCAGTATTGGCATCACAAGTACGTGTGTTTCATACACAACCCAGGTGGAAGGTGTATGAGTGTTACCAGTCAGGTTCTATGATTTCTGCTAACAATGTTAAACGGGTTCATCCCATCCGTTATCATACCGAACCTATGTTCGTTGTCTGTTCGGTAAATAGCCTCCTGTATTTGTGATTAATAGATCTCCACTAGGCGACATCAGCCAGGTGCTACCCAACTTTCCATCGTTCACTCGACCTTCCTTATATATGCCACCTCATCAGTTTGGCTCTCTAGTAGCATTTTCACCATGCATTTTATTTGTAAGGGATTAGGACCCTAGCTCCTTGTACCCTGCAAGTTCTACTATAGAGTATAGTAATGGCGCCACTTATATATAGTCCAAGTGCTCCTAGCTATGCTGGAGTAAGATGTCCTTGCTTTAATTGGATCAAACTGGTGGTCCTTGCTTTAGCTGATTCTCAGAGCAAAAGAAAATTCACATACATTTCAATGAAATTACTTTAAGAAATGTATATATTTCAAACAAAATCCACAAAAATGGTCCTGTCGAGCAAGGATGTTGGTCACCCTAGTTGGTTCGAGGAGGCTCGCAGTTATTCCTCGTTGTTATTTTTCCTCGTGCTCGTCGTCGTCGTTGTCATCCGGCTCCTCCTCGGTGTCCTCTTCCTCCGCCTCGGAGCTCCAGTCTGGAATCAAATCAAGATCCATGTACTTGTACTCACTAGAGGACTATCTGGCGATGCGCGCTGTTGGAACTCCTCCTCATCGGAGGACGAGTTGTAGCTATGAAGCTTGACAAGAATAGGTTGAAGATCACTTAATTGGCAATAGAGGTCTAGATGCCAACACATACAATAAATTAAAAGAATTTGACAGGTCAATGCTAGCAAACAATGCGAACAGGATCGCACATGAGATAGATTTTTATGTGGAAAACGTTGAAGCGGAAAAAAAACTATAGGCACCAACTTGCAATCTCCACAATATGACGAGAGTTTACAGAACGCAAGGATACAATGATTCGTCATCAGCTCTTCTTGCGCGACTTACAAGATATATTTATAGGACATGGACTTACTGCAGTCAAATACAAAAACAAATCCGCTCTAATAAACATAACCCGAAGCGCAATAACGTGATAATTTGGATCATATTCCAACTGGTCAGAATTCAGTTGCAGGAATCAATTTTGAACAAGTGTATAGTGCAGAACTCGATTTATTTATTATGTTATGGCAGCTTAAGTTGCTACAGTGAAAGCAACATTCATATTTAAACATTGTTGTCTTGTGTCAGTTTTACATGAACAAGTGCATGCTGATAACACAGTTTATGTGCCTATCCTTTTCTAGAAGGAACGCACAGTGCTAACACTGACTAGTAACTTGCATTCACAGTGCATAACACGGACATGGATGCCAATATGTCTCGAAAGGAGGCCGACATTTGGAGACCCTTGCAATGGACTGTCCAGCATGTATCGTATTCCAACATGCTGTGATATATGTGGCAGTGGGTTGTGTTCTGGCTGAGGCATCTAGTATCTTTTTGTTTCGCTCCAATCGGAAGTGATGATTACAAAACTGTCATGATCCGGGTCTAGATCAGTGACGGATACTGGAATTGGACGGAATTTGGAGGAAGAGCAGCACGGATTTGGGGACGAAAAGCAGGCAAGCACGAGAACGACGAGATGAATTCAAATGAGCGGTTACAGCGCTTCAGAGTTTTCTTCTTCGATGCCTTCGATCTCCAGGCGACAACGGGGCTTATATACTGCCCTTACAAACCAGGCCTTGCTGAGCCGACTCTAAACAAAATGTAAATGGCCTCAGGCCCAAGACTCAACATGGCCATAGGCCCAAACTAACAACACACGACGCCTTCAGCCATGACGCGCCGATTCTTCCTCCGTTGTCGTAATCCCGTCAGACTTGGCCACCTCGCATGCCTGGGTCTTGACAAAAACTTCCTAATGTATCCCAATCCCGACTGGTCCTCAAACACTAGCAGTTTCTGACATGCATTCTATTCTAAGGGATCCAGGCACCAGCTCCCTTCAGGTTCTACTTATATATAGTTCTTGCTTTAATTAGCTCGATCTGGTGGTCCTTGCTTTAGTTAACTTCTCTTTTTTTAGCTGCCTGTACCCTCAGGTTCTACTACTTATATATAGTCGAGTGCTGCTACAAGGCTCCAGAAAGATGTCTGAATGAACCTATATGGTCCTTCCTTTAATTAGCCCTTCTTTTGCTTAAACTTTAAGAGGCCACACCATTTCGTCACCCGTTATATATTCATTCAGGTCACATTATTGGTGTTTTTGCAGTAGTGAGAAAGAGAGTCAGCAATTATTGTGCTTTTTGGGTCCAGGTTGAAACTTCTATTTCAATTTTGGCGCTAGTGAAAAGACAGTAAGCAATATATATTTGTTATATATTTAATCAACTTATCCACTTAATATTTAATACTTACGCAGTCCAAGATTCTGTGACTTGCTGGATAACAGGTTGAACTGTAGTATGGCGTATACTGTTTGCCTACCCAACATAAAGAAGCAGAGTGATTAACCCATATGGTGCACTAAAATGAGATAGTACTATAAGATCAATGAAGGGAGTACAATTGAGATTCTAAACTATATATATCTAACAGAGTTACCTTGTTTCTATAGTCATTGGCTTGGAATGAATCAAGCAATTTCTTCGTAGCGTTCATTCCATAGAACGTCATCCAGGCAGTTGATGAACTGATGACCTTTTGGGTTCTTGCTTGGAGTTGATGAAGTCATCAGCACCAGGAGACCAGTTGACAAATGATCTCTGACATCGCGGGTGCCAAAGCTAGCTTCTGTAGTTCACAAGGGCACGATCAGTTCTCCATTCTGTAATTGGCCATTGGCATAGCTTCACACAAGCTGGAGGACGGCCTAAATTTCTTACTTCATCTACAGTCGTAATTGCACAAGCAAAGCAAGTCACTGTGAAATTATAGCAGTTAAAAATAAACCTCCATCCCAAGCTCCTCAAGTTCTGTACCCTAATTAGTGGATGATTATTGACTACATGCTGTCCCAATTCGATTGGTACTCTATGGTTGACAAAAGTAGCCAGTTCTTAAGAGTAGCAAGCGTGTATCCAAGGAAATACATGCAATGGAACACACAGTATGAGAACGTATATTGTGGTTGGTGGCTGAGTTGCAGAACACCATGCCATGCGTCTTCATTTCTAATGTCAACAATGACCAAGAACGAGATATATGAGAGAGTAAATCACTGCAGCATCCTGTTGTTTTAGACTATAGAAGTGACCGGGATGCCCTTTTTCATTTTCTTGAGGTTGAAGATGAAGAGAATGACAACCATCAGCTAGCACAGAGTTAGTTAATCATTCGCTGCTGGTTCAGCTAGTAGTAGAACATGCTTCATTTACTGGTGTTGCCTGCTACACTGTAAGTTGATAAAAGTAAGGTACCTGTGAACATATTTTTACAGGCATTAGGGTCAGGTCCCCGGTGGGCTCACAAATAACTCTGCCATCATTTCCCATCAGGAAGTGCTTAAACTCTTCAGGTGCCTTGTTGAAAAAGATCAATAACATGAGACTGTGATAAGAGGACATAGTGCCCTGTTAAGACGCTGATTGGTAACTCATGGTCGATGTAAATACCTGATTTTCACCTATTACTAATCAAAATCATATGCGAATAGCATAGAATGCCTTCATTGAGTTCTACATTGTAGTAGAATTGAAGACTCCATTTTACATAAATACTGTGGAAGTATACAATTACACTAATTTAACACTTTTCTAGACAGGTTAGATGATCTACTCATAGTATGAGAGAGGTCATGATATCCTTCGTATGCATATATACCTGGATGCACTCTATTCCTCTGTCGTGGCGACCCTATTGCTCTGAGAAAACAAGTGTGCTGTGATCTACAGGCTATGGAGGATGGCATATAGGATTGGGATGCATCAGGAAATTAGCTATCTTGCCATTTTACCTCTGATAGCCACGCACCAAGTCTACAGCATCTTCTATTTATTCCTCAAACAGAAGCTCAAATATTCTCTAGCCCTGTTAGAAGCTCCATAGCATCTGCTGGTTGTGCTTTCATGTCGTCGTGCTCTGGGAACCACGTTGTACTCTCAAAGATATGTACATATATTCCAAATTCTTGTACAATATAGAAGAATGGCACCAGCTTGTGAGTCGCCTATGAAAATTTATATGTACCGCCCCTAGAAATAGGAAGCCATTTCTACAGAAGTTTCATAACATAAGCATACATGGTCGTGCAGCCAAGAATAAACACAGTCCAAGTGATAAAAAGCTTTGTGCAGGATGCTGCCTGTGCACATCTATATTGATGCTTTCCCACAACTAAAGATGACAGAGGTCACCGCCTTGTTCCTTCGACTTGAGCTAAAAAGGACATTGGTACTGTGTAGTAAAGGAGCACATCAATGCTAGGATTCAATTTAGTACCTAGCTGGCTGTTTCCAAAAGTATGCTATTATTTTTTAATAGCCAGAAAATTTACTTGTCCTACATCACCGCTATTTCACTCTAGCATAACAGTTTGTAAGGGCCTATCTATGCTATATATATGCCTGGCGAGAGGTGGTAGTTATGTCTCTGAGAGGGAGAGAGGCAGAGAACAGAGAGGGGTCTGAATATTAACAAACCCATTTATATATAGCAGTAAACTGCAGAGGTACCCGGTGTTCCTCAAAGCATCTATATATATGTGAGAACCGTTCTGTATCTTTAGAAATGAAAATGATCCATGTGATGCATGGGGGTCTGAATGCAGAGGATTGAGATACATCAGGATGTTTCATGTGAGCATTACAAATCTCTTGCTTGGTGCGAAATGCCAGAGGAGTGGTGCTAGGCATGGGAAACAGAAGGACAAACATGGACACAGCTAGAAGAACAATTTGGTTTCAATCAAAATATCCACAATGCTTTGTAATCTAATTGAATTATGAGCAAATTTAGGAAACTTAGCAAGGTTACTTAATTGGCAACGAATATTGTTGCAAGGTCGTTTAGATATTTACAGTGAAGGGTGTGCTATGTTGCATTTTGAACTCTAAGAAATTTATGTACTTATAAATATGGGCTAGCATTTTGTCATATGTTTATTATATGCTAAAGGAATGTATGCATCAACAAGGAAAAAAATTCATATAAGACATTTTATATAAACTAATGGAAAGGCATGTGAGATCATGCATGTCTCTAAAAAGTGTTTTCTTTAACCGAAGAAGAACTGTTGAGTTAATGACTATTTCATTTTAGTTTACAAAGTAAAAACAAACATTTTTCAAGGTTACAAGTTCAACTCCTAAAGGTTTTTTTTTTTTTTTTTTTTTTTAAAAGTGTTTGTGTTGTTGCTATATTGGGTTTTCCTAAAGTTCTCCCACTCACGTGCAGCCAGAGAGCGCAAACGTAGAAAATAAAAGGGGAGAGGACTTAAATTGCCTATACCAAGATTCGAACTCAGGGCCTTTGGCTTTGATGCCTTGTAAGAGTGTAGTTAGGGAAAACTCAGTGCATTACTCTGAATGACCAGCGTTTACATATATAGGCAATGTAGGGAGCAGGGCATGCCCACATGCCAGATTACATTACAACATATTCTAAAATGGATAATGGGGAGCAGGTATATATTGGCAGACTGAAAGATGTTAAGTATTGACCACACTCTCTGATATATGATGCACCGTATGGCCAGTAGCATGATGCAACTAGTATCTCTATGTTTAGAAGCAATCATAAGTTCAGGTTAAAAAACTTCCCAATGATTCCCAATCCTGATGAGCAGCAAGCAGCAAGATTTTTCTCCCTAGAATTTTATTCAGAGGGCTCAGGACACCAGCTCCTGGTACCCGTCTGGTTCTACTACTTATAGATAGTCCAAGTGCTTCTATGACCATACTTAGCCAACAAACAACCTGCCATGCTAATTGGTCCATCTCGTCCATCATCTTTAATGAATCGATGGATCCAGCCATTTCCATCTGATATATTTTGGTGGCAATCACTTCAGTGCCAGAACGACAGATCCACACGTGAAGCAAAATTCCACCAAAAGTCAAGGGGTCTGAGACCAAATGTATGGAGCTGGAACTTTCCATTCACAGATTACTTACTAGAGATAGCAATTTCAAGTTTCTTGGTACAGACAGGGGGAAGATGGAGCGTGTCGAGGCAGGAAGGGAAGTAGATACAAATTTCCCTTTCTGGGTGTTACTGACAGTGTAATTGCCTCAGAAGGCAAATCGACAGGAAAATTTAATTTCTTTTTGACTTAGCTGGCCATGTCAGTAATTTTCTATAGGTACACCATCAAACTGTATTTTTCTGTCACTTTGCTTATTTTCTGGCATTACGAATTGGTTGGAGATCATATAATAGGCAATATAGCTCTACAGGCGGGCACATACAGTAATTAAAATTCATGAGGTGAGCTGTGAAAAAAACACAACACGTCAAAATGCAGTTGCTGTAATTTGCACAAGTGTACGCTCATGACTCAATTTATTTGGCATCTTATGCCATTTCAAGTTGACAGTGCTATCATGGACGCGCAGGTCCAATTGACAGTGGATAACGTGGACATGCATGACAATATGTCCTGAAATGAAGTCCACATTGAGGACCACGGCAATCAAGCGGTACAGAGCCATGGACTGACCATGGTCAGACAGTTTGCTGAATTTGATGCAGCAACATGCAGCATATTCTAAAATAGTGGCAGACTAATAGATGTTAAGTATTTACCACACTCTGTCATCTATGATGCATGCACTGGGAGGTCACTTCCCAATGATTCCCTATCCTGATGAGCAACAAGCAACATGATAATATATCGGAGATAGTATATATACGACGACTGGTCCTAAAGCACCAGAATGTTCTCACTTGAATTTTATTATGACGGCTCACGACACTCGAATCATGGCTTTAATTAGCTATGGTGGTCCTTGCTTTAATTTTTTAAAGCTATTTTTTTATCGCCACACCTTTTTGGTCACCAGAGCGTAGCAGTTATGTTTTTAAGATCAAATACATATATAAGTAAACAAATGCTTGCCACATGTACAACAAACACACTGAGCAGCGAGTGTCATGCATGAACGTTTTGGATTGTAACGGTGAACTACATGCACAGATATTCCAAGAGATTCTTTTGAAGAATCGGTAATTTAGCGACTCCCCATATTAAAGTTAAAACAATTGTATAATAGTATGTCATATTTGATTTTGTATGCTAGGTTCCTATCTGGTTATCAAGCCAGATGTAAATCATCAGTTCACCATGAAACCATACTCAGCCGACAAACAACCTGACTCGAGGCCACTAAGATTATCGACTGTGGTCTTCATCATATCGAGGAAACATGCTAATTGGGTCCATCTCGTCCATCGTCTTCAGTGAATCGATGGATGCAGCCATTTCCATCTGATATATTTTGTTGGCATTCGCTTCACCACCAGAACAACAGATCCACATGTGTCAAGCAAAAAATTCTGCCAAAAGTCAAGAGGATCTGAGACCAAATGTATGGAGCTGGAACTTCCAGTCACAGATTACTCAATAGAGAGATTGCAATTTCGTATTTCTTGGCACAGACAGGGGAAGATGGAGAGTGCAGAGGAAGACCACAAGCGAGTGGAGGAAGGAAGGGAAATAGTTACAAATTCTGTTGTTTCCTAATCATCTCTCTAATGACTACACCGCATTATATACCCACCTGACTAAGAATTGCAGGCCCGTGTCTACTGAACCCTCGCCACCTGGGCCAGTGGTCTTTTTCTCTCAGCCATCTTCCGTCTTCGAATAATCCCCTCCTGCACTACAGTTTGTTTTACCACCTCTGGCTCATGACAAATAACTTGGCAGTCCGCAGGAATCTTCAGAGTAACCACACGCTGTGATCTATGATGCGGCGCAAGGCAACAAGTATCTATTTCTTTCTCGTCAATCAGAAGTGTGAGTTACAAAACTTCCCAGTGCTTCCCAATCCTGATAAGAAGCAGGCATCATGATGATATACTAGAGATTAATAGGAAGCACAAGCATTTTCTGGCTTGCATTTTATTCTGATGGCTCGGGAGTCGGGACACCAGCTACCTCCTTGCACCCGCCAGATTGTATACTTATATATAGTTTCAGTGATTCTATGCCCCAGAACAATGTCTCAATCAAGTCATGGCCCTTGCTTTAATTTGCTCTTCTTTTCTCTATTACCACACCTTTTTTCGTCAGCAGTTATATATATTAATGTCACCCATTATATTTTGAAGGTAAAAAATGCATATATATAAGTAAGCAAAAGCTTCCCACACCTATAACAATCAAATTAAACAGCGAAAGATGCACAAACGTTGTGTGTAGTAATGATGAATCATCAGTTCAATACATGAAACCATACTCCATTTCGTTAATAAATAACGTACATGTTTCCACAAAATATGTATGATTATACATCTACATTGATATTTGCCTGTGCTCATTACTAGCGCCACAAGGTTTGGAGGTTGGCTAAAGATAGTACCATAAGCACTCGAGACAACTGACTAAAGAAAACGCATGTGTAAATCAAGATTTTCGATCAATTTAGCAATTAAATAATAAAGTGACATGGATTTTTGCATAGGCACAGGGCCGCCAAGGTTGCCTGATACATAGCTTGCCCTTTGTTATTGCAGATCAGAAAGCGGTTAAACTCTTTTGCTACACAATCCGATGCAAGATTGTTTAGTGGACATGTATGATTCGGTTCATCAAGTAGATCATGGTTAACCAGGTGGGTATCAATGCTATGGTCCAAAAGGACCGGTTGCAACTTGTTAGAGTGTGCAGCAGAATCCTGCTAGCTCGCTATACGTACAATGGGCCGACAGCCCCTTAGGCCCTAGGACCACTAGAGCCCGCAACATATCCAGGCCTTAGGCCTAACTCAACCCAGAAAACTATCTTGATAGGTGAGGACTGCCCCGCCTTATATGTGTGCTCCCAACCATCAATTATCAATGCAGAACCAAACCTAACACAGCTGGTAAGTGTTCGATTATCTCCAGAAATACGGTCCGTTGTGTTGTGCAAATATCTTAGAGCAAGCTTAGCAATGTGCCTTGTATTACATGCTAGTTGACAACTGATGATTCAAACATGGTCGTAGCCAGGAAGAGAACAGGAAGTTATGTGAAAAAATTTATGCACAGTTTTAGCGTGTTTGTGTAAAATATGGAAACCATTAATGTATTAGTGTTACTTGTCCACTTATTAAAATAGAAATTATATATGTTGTGATATTTATGACCATATAAGACTATATTACGTGACAACAATGAATCCAGCTCTAGTATGTAATTAATAATTGTTTGCAAACTTTTTTCAAGATTGCCACAACAGTGGGTAAAGACATTTAACACTATGTAAGACAGGTCATTGTTATATGTTTGATGAGAGCTGATATATAGAACAGTGGGTAAAGGCATTTCCATGCTATGCTAAAAGAGAGCATATAATTGTGTGAGGGGGGAGCCGGGGAGAGAGTGAGAGAGAGTATGCATACTTTCCATTTATATACTGCGAATGCAACGCATGACCATGCACCAGGCAGTGTTCCTCATATGGTGATGACCATGCAACGCATGACTCCAGCATTAGAAGGAGCAATTGTTCCATGTCAGGCACCAGCTATGTCTATGATTGAGATGCATCAGGACCTTCATCAAGCTTGTTGATGAACCAATCCACACTGTTCCATGTCAGGCACCGGCAAATTGTTCCATGTCAGGTGGCCAAATTACACATAGGTGTGCCACATTTTTCAGAGTGACTGATTTGCTTGTCGATGAGCTGCTGCATCAATGCATGCAAAATCAGTCTCAGGCAGTTCACTATGGCTGTTTGTTGTAATGATGGTCATGTATATAATCATGCGCTTGTGGCATACACATTGGGTTCCTCAGACAGATGATTAGGCTTAATACAAGTTGTGCGTGTCCTTTACCAACATCAAATGCTGCTACACAATTTATTAACATAAATGATGCTAAATTTGGGACTTCAAAATATGATATTGCCTTTACCACCTCTAATTAGGTGAATGTTTTTCTTTAGGAAATGCCAGGAGATACTAAAATACATAAAAATGGTACCTGAATGAAGTACCCAAATCAGCTACATCTGAACTTATAGATAATTGTATGCGTCAAAGAAATGTCTAGAAAGCTATTTTGATGCCTAGTGTATTGACCATGACTTTAGTGAAAACCCTCAAAATCAGGGCCCATATTTCCCGTATGACTATTTTTTTTCCTCAAATACTAGTTAAATTCTCGTTTTTCTTAAAAAAAATCGAAATAAAGTAACATCACAAGGCAAGCGTACACTACTACTTATTTGATTTTGCATGACGGTTATTTTTCGATTTTCGTGGCGGTTTTAAAACCGCCACCAATGAAAGGTCACGGTTAATCGATGATTAACGTGGCGGTTTTCAATCAAAAAACCGCCACCTAAAATAAAAATAAAAAACCAAAAAGAAAAACCGGATCCGGGGCCAAATGGGCCCCGATCTGGGCTTCGCAGCTAGGTGCGCCCCGCCGCCGTCCACCACCGGCGTCCATGCCGGCGCCACCGAGTTGAGGGAGAGGGGCCGCCGAGTTGAGGGAGAGAGGGCCCCGGATCCCGCGCCGCCCGGCCGAACCAGGGATCGCGGATCCGGCCCGCGCCCGCCGTGCGCCATATTGAGGGAGAGGCACGGATCTCGCGCCCAGCGCCGCCGCCTCGGGCTCGCGTGGCGGCGGGGGAGGCCGCACTTTCGTCGGGACAGCCGTCGGCTCCCGCGCCCCCCCACCACCCGGGGAGGGGGCGGATGGTGCCGCCGCCCGCGAGCTCTCCGCGGCGCGGCGTGCCGCCAAGCTCGGTCGGCCGCGGGCTCGGCCGCCCGGGGAGTTCGTCACCAGCGCGCCCGGGTCGTGCCGATCTACGCTGCGTGAGGGAAGGGAGGGAGCCGGTGGAGAGAGAGAGAGGGGGAGAGAGAGGATGGATGGGGCGCTGGTGAGTGCTGAGTGTGCTGAGTGAAGATGGGTTAGGGTTTCTTGTGTTGCTTGTTATATCTTGGGAGGCGAAACTTCGGGCCCGCAGTGGGCCTGCTCGCTAGGGTTTGTTTGTTGGGCTAGGCCGCATTTACGATGGGCTCGTTAGGCATATACTGGGAAGCACTCGAGACAACTGACTAAAGAAAACACATGTGTAAATCAAGATTTTCGATCAATTTAGCAATTAAATAATAAAGTGACATGGATTTCGCATAGGCACAGGGCCGCCAAGGTTGCCTGATACATAGCTTGCCCTTTGTTATTGCTCATCAGAAAGCAGTTAAACTCTTTGCCACCCAATCAGATGCAAGATTGTTTCGTGGACATGTATGATTCCGTTCATCAAGTAGGTCATGGTTAACCAGGTGGGTATCAATGCTATGGTCCAAAAAGAACGGTTGCTGCATGTTAGAGCGTGCAGCAGAATCCCTTCTCATTTTTTTTCTATCATAGATACAGGTCCATACATAGTGATGGTTGTGTGAACCTTGGCTAAGAATTGATTTGTATTAATATATATTACTATATGCTTGTAGGTAATGGCCATTTATGCTTCTCTCCGAAATGAATGCCTGCAGCTAGTAAGTGCTACATTGTCTCCCATCTTGCTAGAAGAACCATTTTCTAGCCCAATCAAGTCACTAGGTGAAAATGAAATCTAGTCCCTTTTTCTGTTTCCACAATATCTTAGAGGTACACAATGCGTATCTTACTCTAGCAGCAGTTTTTCTTGTCTTATACACTAGTCGAAAACTGATGCGTGCATACATGGTCGCTACAGCCAAGAAGAAACACAGTCCAAATGATGAGAAGTTTTACGCAATTGCAACCTGTGTTTGTTTGCTACTTTAAGTGGCGGGACGAACAAGTCAACACTGCACATATATATTTAGGCTTCCCCATGAGCTACAATAATGGTCTAGTAAAGGAGCACATCAATGCTAGGATAATATTCCGTACTTTCAATAGCAAGGAAATTTACTTAGGGCTATTTCACATTAGCATATAAGTTCGTAAAGGCATTTCCGTGCTATATATATGCCTAACACGAGTTGATTGCTGTGTCCGTGAGAAGGAGAGAGGCAAAGAGGGATCAGAGAATATCCCAAATCCAGTTCTATATAGTAACACATTGCAGAGGCACCAGGTGTTCCTGAAAGCCTGTATATATATGTGCGAGACGGTTTATACATTTAGATAAGTGAAAATGTTCTGGGGTTCTAAATAATGTGTAGGATTGAGATACATCAGGATGATTATCATGCAGATGATGGTAGTTCCTAGAGAATTTTGCCTAGAGGACAGCACTAGGTGGTTCGAAAGGGCAGCAGCAGATAGCCGTCCTCAGCTCCAATAAGTACATCCTGCTCATTGTATTAGGATTGTAGAGACTGCTCATGTACGGAATTGGTATGCAAAACATTGTCCCATTAGAGAATTACTTTCTGGTCTGCTAGAGGAGTCAACGTCTCATAAAAAAGACCAAGATGTCCATGCTACGGGTGAAACCCATCACCCCCTCATCATCTGCATCTACTCTCCCATTCTCTATCAGTGCTGCAGAATAGTGGTGGCCAACATGTGGGAAGGATGTGCAGCCTTGCTGTTCAAGCACAACACTGCCACATCTGCTGCATGCACGGCCTGGCATTTCTCCTCTTTCACATATGGCAGCCGAGGGTACAATCCAATGAGTCCACGCTTGACTCACCATATATTTGGATGGTAGTTTGCAGGTTCCTTTCAGGTGAACACACTGGCTCCAGCAATGGACAAAATTGCAGCGAAATGATGATCTAGGGACCAGTGGCTTTCTCTTTTCTTTCATTGAAAGATTTTGTAATAACTGGCTGTGTACATCCTTGAATGTAGAGGCCGGACATACCAGGTAAGTATGTGATCAGCTTATAATATGGCAAAACCCTTGGATGCCTATATATACATGGGTGTAATCCGTTCCTTATACTCTAAATAACCCTATAGCTTTGATAGATCAAGTACACAGCCTATTGATGTTGAGCGATCGTAGGATTGGGCTGCATCATGAATTTGACAATCTTGCCTCTTGTACCACTGCCAAACCATACTAATGTCACGATCGCCAAAATTGACATCCCTGCTGCACAACCTTCTTAGAGCCAAGCTTGCTGGCACTTTGACGAGAAGAGCCACTGCGCCTCCCACTACGATTCGAGCTCCCATCGGCACAAGCTCCGACCGAGCTCTCACCAGCTGCGATATGCACAGGTAGCTACACCCATAGTGCCCACACTGAGCCCAGCTCCCATCAGCCATGAAGTGGTGGATCACGCAGGGGTTTCATCAGGTGCTTCAGTTGTTTGTATCAAACACCTGAGATAATAACTTCGCTGGTGCGCCATATCATGATTCGGCAGTGGATACTATCAATTTCACGAAGGTATATTTTTTCAACGAACTGGCAATGAAAACTAACATGGATGAAATACTTGTGCACAGTCTAGTTGAACATAGAAAAAAAAATCAATTTTGTTATATTGTTATTCTTCAGATGCGATGCTATATTTGCAATATTTATGAAAATAGTAAGGTAGCACGTACGTATGAATCTGAGAGTATTGGTTTCTCTGTTCAACTAGACTCTGCACAACTAGAGTACATTACTATTTCTCTGTGCACAGTCTAGTAATGTACTCGAGGCACAACGGATAAGCAAGGATGCCCGATAATACGGGAGTTTCTTTTTTTTTTAAAGAATAACTAATTGTTATACTTAACTAAATAATTAATTATTATTTAATACCGTATCTTTTCCATCAACCGGCTCACGAAGTACTAATAAAAGCAAATCCTGACGAAGGAAAATAAACTACCAAGAGTTGCAGCTCTTAATTGCTATCAGTTGTGCCAGGGCCTGAGGGTATTCTTTCTACCAGTTGTGTTTTTGTTGCTGAAGAATAATGCAGCTCTTAATTAATTTCAGTTTCACACTAGCAAGAATTAGATGATAATAAGGGCTTGTTTAACAGTATGATCCAAAACAGGGCCTGATGGCTTGTTTAACAGTATGATCCAAATACTGTTACTCGTCAGCATGCTTGTGTTTTGGATATGAGAAGTAGCCATAGAGTTCCAGTATTTTCCCTCTTAAGCATATAGTGTTTACATGCTTATGTTTTGGGATATGATACGACACTACCTGTTACATTACGAATTAGAGCCATATAGTATCACTAGTGATTTTATCAGGCCCAGCAGTGTGAAAGAAACATTATTGATGAAAACCATTTTCATAGTAGTGTATGCATAGGCTCTTGATCTATTTGAAATGTAGGCAATGATGGATCTAGTATTTGGTGTATTACAGTTAGCAAAGGTCAGGGCCTGGGCTGCCATTATCACGTCCAGTTCATACTATTTGGAGGTGTAGCAGTGCAAACAGTGTCCTATATTATGAAGGAACAATATGGAGAGTTATGTGTGATGATGGAACAAGTAACCATCCACTCCTCTAAGCAATTAGCATGCCTCATTATTTCCCTTGTCTTGGAAATGTATTTTTTTTTTCTTTTGAAACATGGCAGAGTAAAGTTGGCTGTACACTTCAACTCTGTTGTTAGCTGAATGCCCTAATTTAGCAGTAACTGTTACAAAGGACAGAAGGCACTGTAAAAGCATTTTGTTTCTTCATATACACTCCGCGCCTCAGATCGGGAAGAGAATAGAAGGGGATCGGTTGAGCATGGGGCCCAGCTAAGGATTGACCCCGGTTCTAACCACTGTGGGCTATACATCAGCTGACGTCTAATCACTCATGGGGCCCAGCTGAGGATCGACCCGGGTTGATACACTGCTGATGCTCTTATGAAGGAACAATATGGAGAGTTATGTGTGACCATGGAATAAGTAACCATCCACTCCCATAAGCAATTAGCATGCCTCATTATTTCCCTTGTCTTGAAAATGTATTTTTTTTCTTTTCTTTTGAAACATGGCAGAGTAAAGTTGGCTGTACACTTCAACTCTGTTGTTAGCTGAATGCCCTAATTTAGCAGTAAATGTTACAAAGGACAGAAGGCACTGTACAAAGTATTTTGTTTCTTCATATACACTATATAAACGATGCCCAAATATCCTAGCCGCCAGCACCATATATGGTTTGTAAATGAAGAATATAGACCTTGCTACTATAGTCGGTGACTTGGAAGGCACCCGGAAACAATGTCATTCGTATTTTAGACTTCCATTTCATCAACTTTACAAAGGAAGTAGCAGTTTCCAGGGCTGGACTGCTCAGATAACCTCAGTTGACCCTGGCGCTCCACCAGCATCTCCTGGGCTCCTCAGATATCCTCAGTTGACCCTGGCAACTGGACTCGCCGAGACAAACATGAACAACTCCTACACCATGAGGATTAACATGGTATTAGCTAAAGTATGTCTTCTGTACATCGTACACACAACACACAAATGTGCAGAAACTTTGATGAATGTTACATTAAAGAGATCACTCGGTTGTATATTAATTATTTCTCTGTCAACAGAACATAATAGACGCTAAAATTTTGTGGGTTGCTCCTACAATCACAGATCTTTGAATTTTCCATGTGTTTTTTGGTAATTGGGAACTGAGATCTTCCATGGTTACGGTTCGTTTCCCACCCATACAGCCAGGCATGCACTACAGGTGAAGGTCCTCTCACCGATCTGTGATCAGCACATTCTGTGTGACAAGATTTTCATTAACGTGTAGGAACACCATGGCATGGAAATGATGGGTACTCTGTTCATAATTTATTTCTTCTAAACATCACTAATAAATTTTCTGTAGTTTGCCAATCATATATAGCTATAATAGATATGCCAAGAGTGGGAGGGAGAGAGCATATTTGCCAATCATATATTGCAATAATAGGTATGAACCAGGTGTTCCTCATAGCGAGGCTGTAACATTAGGTGTGAAAATTTTCCATATCATGCACTGGTTACTGAATTTGTAGGATTGAGATGCATCAGGATGTTCATAATGCTGCATGTTTATCATGCTAGCACCAGAGAGGTACTCATGAGCGTATAGTAGTGGCCAATCCAATTTGCTAGAGCCTGTGGATGGACTGAATGTTAGGTAAGAGATTGTTTGACCTTGAGTTTCATCAGTGGCGTGAACTTGGTCTGGTTGTACAGGAGATGGTCGCAATGCTACATCAGTTTTTTATTTCTTCAGCTTTTTGTCGGTAGCTCTCCTTTTATTTGGTTTTAAAATTTGTTGCGTAACATGATTATGTAAATTCAGCAAAAAAAACATGATTATGTAAACTAGAGCATCTCCGTACCTCGATGTCTCTTGTTGGGGTTAGTCCCACATCGGTGTCGATGGTGGGGAGCACAACATATAAAAGCGGGGGCGGTCCTCACCTATCAGGCTAGTCTTTTGGGTTGTGTAGGCCCAAGGCCTATATATGTTGTGCGTTAGGTGGGCCTGTGGGGAGTGGCACCAGCAGATGGGCTGTTCCAGCTCCAAGGAACCCAGAGGCACCAGCTAGATGGGCGGGCCCAGTTCAACAATGGTTATGGGCCCACACCACGTTTCCGCTCGTGAACCCGAAAAAAAATCTCGGTAGGTCACACACTGACGAAGCCCGCTATGAGCGGGGGGCCGTCATTGAGGGAGCACAACATATAAGGCGGGGGCGGTCCTCACCTATCAGACTAGTCTTTTGGGTTGTGTAGGCCTAAGACCTTGATATGTTGTGGCTCGGTGGGCCTGTGGGGAGTAGCACCGGCAGATGGGCCGGGCCAGCTCCAAGGAACCTAGAGGCACCGGCTAGATGGGCCAGGCCCGGTTCCAACAGTCTCATGTTGTAATCACTTCTAATTATAGAAAGTTTCTATAGACCATCATATTTTCAACAACAACAACAACAAAAGTGCTACATTGTCGCCCTTTCTGATTCAGAAGCATTTTCTTGTTCAGACAAACCACTATGGGGAGATGAAATGTGTCATGACTCATTTTGCATTGATATATTAGGGATACACTTACAACCCAGAAAGCCACAAGCAAGTTTAATATGCCCGAAATTCAATTTTACAAACTGAAGCTTAACTGGTTACAATAAGTTTCAACCTGTCAGCATGCTATGTGTTGTATTGTGTGACGATCCATGAAGCAATCGTCAGATTGCCGAAGGGAATTTGTGGAGGCTTCAAAGTTCAGGGTAGGAAGCAGAACAACAATTGGATTGGGAAACAGAACAGAGGTTAGGGTTCTGTTCAATCGATGCCTTTTCAATTAGTTACAACGCCTTATATATGGTGCACCCCCACACATACTAGACATCAGACTCAACCGCCTTTTGTAGCTAAAGCCCGCTGCCTTTGCTCCAGGGCTTTAGACTTTAGACGAGCCCGCCTAGTAGTCTTGAAATATTGGTTATCTCAGAAGCAGAACCTCTACTTGTGGTTTTGCATAGCATGTCATAACCACTGATATCTGTGTCCACGGGGTTCCTTGAGGTATGTAGACTTAACGTGAGTTGTGGGTGGGACGTGGCAGAGAACACTTTATGTTGATTAACCTTATGTTGCTGCAGCCACCTTGTCCTACATGAAGGAGTCCTACCAATCATTGCATCGAAACCATAGTGGCCCCTGCTGTACTCACCACTGTTTTCACATAATTATATGAAATATATACCGTGAGTAAACTTCTCAGTGCCTTCCAAACCTTTGCTATTGTAACATACTGAGGCATAGAAAGGAACTAACATGTTTATGTAGAAGGATGATTGGAGCAAAAATTAGAGGTCACTTGCACCGTGTTGCATTTATAGTCCAAGCGTTCAACATATAGTCTCCAACTGCTTCTTCATTGTAACTCTAGGTAGACTATGATACCTAACTCCTGAGCGTGCTCTGTTCCATGAGTCAAGCAGGTAATAGACTGGTCACATACTGGTGGTGCCTTTATATAGACTTCGTAGTTTCTTATTGAGATGAGTAAATAATCTCAAATAATATAATAAACGGCACTAGAAAGAAAAAAATTTTAGTTTATTGCACTTGAAGTTGAACTGAGTAGTCCCCTATAAAGCATTCACTCAGCAGCATCCCCTCCACTAAGTCCTCCACGGTTGTGCCCGAATTCGATTTGCAGCACAACAAGGTTACAAATGTCCAGTGATCCAGTATCATCACCTTAAGGCGTTCAGAGATATAATGAATGTTCTTACAGCAACAACAGCAAAGAGCTCTTCGAATCATCTCACAAGGCATCTAAATGGTTGTGTGGTCCACCATGAATTTTCTCTAGTTAATAGACTCCCATGTCATGTTGGGTGTATTTATTAGTAAATACTTTTTTGTCATACTTTTCATTTTTGTAATTGGTGGATATCCTGTCTTCAATTGGTTGATATCCCGAAACATTGCCACAAGAGCAGAGCAGTCAGGAATGTACTTGGAGTACATGTGATGGATGTTCAATGCAGATGCCTCGTGAGTTTGTATGCTTAAAAGTGAAATAGGTTAATCACTAATAAACGATATCGTGAAGAATCATGTGTTGCCAATATAAATGTTTGCTGTTTTTGTCAAACATTAGCCTACTTAAGTCACCGGATAAAAATATGCTCAGTGTAAGGCCATTGGTGTCTACGATCTTAGTGATGCTTTGTTCTAGTATTTTTCAATATTACTGAAAAGATGACTTGTTGTACACTATCCTTTGTTTAGAGCTAGCATATAAGTGAGGCAGTAAGGGTCCTATGTGTGTGTGTGTGCGCGCGCGCGCGTGTGTGTCTGTGAGAGAGAGAGAGATAGATAGATGGAGAGAGAGAGAGAGAGATTGTTGGAGACTAATGGTGAAGGGACCGTAGTTCCTTTGCAGTGCCCCATTATTGCATCAGTACTGGATGGACACTTTTATATTGTTTTTTGATTAAAAACATAAGCTTTTGTTGTTGTTGGGGGGGATGTGTAAACAAAGATGGGGACTATAAATAACACCACAGACAGAGACTTGCTTACTAACATATTTGTAAAACATTCCATGCTCAGGGGTCACAAGTTCTCAAGGAAAGTAGGAATGGGAAGCATTTGGGAATTGGGCTTGCTGTTCCGAAGATACTCCTGCACCGTCATTGTTGTATGGACTCAGCACAACAACCTGCCTCTCCAGCCAGTCAGATCAAAGCCACAGACATGGTGGTGCCTACACAGAAGCTTGCATTGAAATATGTGTGTTGTTGATGCAATCTTCTAGAGTAGCATTGTTAGATTATGCTCTTTCTTGTCCTCATCCCACTCTCTCCCATTTGGTCCACAATTGTAGTTGTTCCTGCATCAACGGCGCTAGGAAGACGTTGATGTTGTTTCAAGGTTGCTTTCCCTTGGATAGGTATTGGCATCGCAGGCACATCCGTTTCATACACAGACAAGTTGGAAGGTTGTATCTGCAAAGAGTTACGGGTCAGGCTCCAGGATTTCTGCTAACAATGTTAAACGGGTTCATCTCATCTGTGCTCATATCGCACCTATGTTCCTTGTTTGTTCTGTAAACGTCCTCCTGTATTTGTGATTAATAGCTCTCCAGTAACATTTTCACCATGCATTTTATTTGCAAGGGATCAGGAACCTAGCTCCTTGCACCCTTCAGGTTCTACTACTTATAAATATGTCCAAGTGCTCCTAGCTATGCCAGAGTAATGATGTCCTTGCTTTAATTATCTAAATCTGGTGGTCCTTGCTTCGAACAAAATTACTAAAGGAAATGTAGATAGCTCGAATGAAATACACCAAAAACGGTCCCCTGAGAGCAAGGATGATGGTCGCCCTAGTTGCTTCGGAGGAGGCCCATCGTCATTTTCCTCATGCTTGTCATTGTCATCATCATCCTGCTCTCCTCCTCGGTGTCCTCTTGTAACATCCCAGATATTAAAAAGTAATTAAAATATTAAATATGATCATTATCGTGTGTGATTATCAAGTATCAAGGCAATAACGCATTTCGTGTTTCTATATTTTAGTTATACGTTACAAATAGTGTGTTTTGTTTGCTACATGATATATTGATATTAAACATTAGTTATAATGTTTTGTGATTTTCTGATGGTTGATTAATGATTGTTCACTAATTAAGTTGGCTAAATAATTATTTTATTAATCCTAAATTCAAAATCCTACTTTCTAAACTACTTGGAATTTGGAGATGGTCCTAAAAGAAAATGTGAAGATCTCGAGAAGCTGAACATCTTTTATTTTGGAAGATTTTCTAGTTGCTATATAATTTTGAGAGTAATTGGAAGAAAAAGGAAGAAAGACGTACTAGTACAGACTTCGTAGCTGCCACCGAGCTGTTAGCTTGCCTGCCTGCTCGTCGCCGTGTACGATCTGCTTCCAGGAACGTCGACGCCACCTCCCCTCCTTACGTGTTGCGCCTCACAGGAATGAAGTGGAGAAATTTTATTTCTCTTCCTCTCTCTCTCGTTCTCTCCTTCTCTTCCTGTCTCTTCACTCTGTTTTTGGACAGCAGCGGGCAGGGCAGAAGCAGCAGCAATAGCAGTTATCCTTCCTTTTCCTTCCTTGCTGCCGACACCAAATTTCCTCCGTCTCCATTTCTCCATGCAGCAGTAGCAGCCGGTCATCCTTTTCTTTTTCCTTCCTGTGTCAAGCTGCAGCGGAAGTACAGCAGTGGCTGCCATGGTTGGCCGCCGGACTGCCATGAGCAGGAGCAACGACCAGGCTAGGACCGGTGTTGGCTGTCCGAGCTGCTGACCGGCTGCTGAACACAGCAATCCCAGGCGCCCTCTCTTCTGCTCAAGCACGGCCGGCAAGCACACAGCAGCGGCCATGGATGTGCAGCGCTGCCGTGAGCTATTCCTCTGTCGCGGCAACGTCGTCGCCGTTGCCGGTTCGTGCTGCCACCGCCGCTGTATCGCCGTCGAACCAGCTCCACTCCGTCCCCGATCTCAACAACCTTGCCATTCAAGTCACGGTGAGCTCCCAAATACCGCCCGTGCCATCCGTTTGCCGTTTCCAGCGCCGTAGTAGCGAACGCCGGTAGCCGGCGAGTTCGGGTTGCCGCGCCGCCATGCCGCCATGGCTGGCAGCTCGTGCTGCTAGGCTGCGCCAGCGCTGCTGAGCCGGTTTATTCAAATGTTATTCCTTCTTGTAATTGTTATTCAATTTATTCAAATGTGAATAGTGTCTAATTTCGGTGAATTTCTTATAAATTCAAATAGTGCTTCTAAAATTCTGAAACTTTTTGTGTAGCTCTTATATGACGGTGTTTACACATGGAAACTATGAGATGTTGAAAATCAATCGTTCTGGCATGAGTAAAAATTACATTCTTTAATGGAAAAATGTACCTTCCATGATTTTTTGTAGGTTAAAATAAATGTTCCATGATCATAAAACTTTCTGTGTACCCATTTTATTCTAGTTGATCTTTTGAATAGTACATATATGATCTCTTAGTGATAAAATGATTAGTGAGTGTGTTGGTTATGCAAGATGGTTAGTGAATAGAATACCCACATGTAAACTCCATGTGTATGTGTTGCTTTCTTGATAACCACGTGATGGAGTTGTTGTTCGAGTGATTAACCCTAGTTGTATCAAAAGGAAAGTTGTACTCAACTTTAAGTAAGTTGTTTAAGTTCTTTTATGCATTTGTATGCCTTTCATCATACATCGTGGCATACATTCCGTTATGTTAAGCAATGCATCATTTCTTACGTGTAGTAAACGAGAAAGAGAAAGGTTAGGAAGCTACAAGTGCTAAGCGTATGATGTTTTGGTCTCGTCGGAATTAAGGCAAGTGCATGACGAATCTTTGCTTTGGCTTTACGCCTAGTATTCGAGTTTTTCTTTGCTTTCCAATGTTCAAGTATTATAATTCTGGTTCAAGTTCAAGTTTCTTGTTCATGATATTCAAGTTTCAAGCTTCCATTTACATTCAATTCCAGTGCCGGTTTATCCGGAGGTGCAATTTGGTTCTTATATTCAAGCGCCTGTGAGTAAGTGTTGGCCCCACTTGCTCGGCTTTACCGGTAAATGCTAAGGAGTATTCAAGTTCGTCCGTTTCAGACGGAAACTACTGTTTATTTGTTGTTCTAGTAATTTGTTCTGGTTTCCCATGAGATAACAATTCTTTTGGTTCTAATTGTACTTGCTGAGTGTTTTCACTCACCCTTGTGTTTATTTGGTTTTTAGGTGCTAAACCATCACGACTTGCATGGGAACTGGGAGTAGCACCATCATCACAAGTATTCACTTTTCGTTTACAAACGCGTGATCTTTTACACAGCAGCTGTAATAGGTTTGTTTTAGTCCTAGTGAATGTGTTGAGGGGTAGCCCCCGACGGTGTTTCTAGCCGGGGCGATACACCTCTTCCTCCGCTCGAGCTCCAGTTAGATGTTCACCATGTTTTTTTTTTTTTTTTGAGAGAACATGTTTGCTATGTATACAGCTAGGCTGTAGCTTTGAGAGAACAACTTCATCCATGGAAGAATATTTAGAATATGTAGGATTGGGCGGCACTGGGACCCTTATTATTAACCAAGATCATAGCACATAGCATCACTTCCATACTCCTCTGCTTGTTGTCCAAAATTCTGCTTGAACAGCGCCATCCATCTCCACCTCGGCAGCATCTCCTTCTGCAGCAATATGGTTTTCATCCACGTCCACCTAACACCCTCAAAGAAAATTTTAATTTTTTCTTCCAGATAGACCACAGAACATTCACTGAATTAGGGAGAGGTCACCACGTGAACTTCTGCGGAGGATGGAGGACGGGAGAAGTACACAATCTGGGTTGGAGCTGTTGGATGATTGGTGTTCCGTCTTAACCAAGGCAGTTTTGGTTGGGCCTGAGAGTATAGATGTTTTGTGCCAATACGCAAAGCACTGTTGAATATAGAAGCAGCTCCCTTGCAGTCACAGAAACTAATGCTCAAATACTGAAGATTTTATTATACAAGCTGAGGACGCCCCTTGGTTGCATCTGTAGAAAGGATAGGGGTTTTATTTTTTAGAGAACATGTTTGTTATTTATACAGTTAGTCTGTAGCTTTGAGAGAACAACTTCCTCCACGGAAGAATCTGTAGGATTGGGTGGCACTGGGACTCATATTATTAACCAAGATCACATAGCATCACTTGCAAACTCCTCTGCTTGTAGTCCAACATTTTTCTTGAACAGCGCCATCCTTCTCCTCATCAGTATCATCTCCATCCGCCGCAGTATGGTTTTCATCCCCGTCGACCCACCCAACAAGGAAAATTCATTTCCTAGCTTCCAGACCGACTACAGAACATTCATTGAATCAGGGAGAGTACACCACCTGAACTTCTGTGGAGGATGGAGGACGAGAGAAGTACATCATCTGGGTAGGAGCTGTTGGATGATCCGTGTTTGGTGTTAACGAAGGCAGTTTCAGTTGGGCCTGATGAGCTTCTGAGTGTTAGAAGTATTACTGAAAGTATAGATGTTTTGTGCCCAATACCCAAAGCACTGTTGAGCATTTTTTTTGTTGGCATTTGCTCCTGTGGTCCTTTTTTTAAAAAAATTGCACAAATCCTAAAGCATCCTGCCTCGGCCCCTGCCCATCCAGCACAACCCGAGCCCAGCCTCATCCAGGTGTCTGTTGCTGTCCAGGCAGGATGCTTTATGATTTGTGCAATTTTTTAAAAGGACCACCGGAGCAGATGCCTATTTTGTTTTGTAATGCAAATGCAGTGGTATCCTTCCTTCAAAAGATTGCCTTCAATGACTGCCTATAAAACAGAAGAAAATTTACAAAGGCTACCAGAATTCATTTGAAAATCCAACGCCACTTAAACATTGTGGAACCACACAAAGTACTCTACTTTAGCAACATTATGAACTGGTTAGTTGATTGGATTCATAGTACAACCATCGGATACATACAAAGTTCACATATTTAGCATCGTTAATCAATTGTACAAAACACCCTCAAATGCATATATATTTTCACTATGGATACATTGTCACTGCCAGTTCATAAAGACCATCAGCATGTTTCGTGCTTCGGTAGTAAAAATTGGAATGTTCTGAGGTTATACTAAAGTTTTTCACGGCCAGTGACAATCAAATAAAGTCCATCACCACTAATAATAGGGTATCTGTAGAAGTGACGCACTTAACTGGACTGCCTCTAAAATCCATTTTTACAGCTGGGTGTATCCTGAGCGTTCGTGACTGAGGGTACTTGTTGGGTTTCAACTCTAGCCTACCCCAACTTGCTAGGCACTGACAGGGTTGGTTGTTGTTGTTGTTGCATATTCTGAGTATTTCATAAAATTCCTTGTCTTCGAATAATATAATTTACAGAGATGGTAAGAAAAAAGTGCCTCTTCTGAGAACCGAAGTCTTGCCCCAAAACTCGTTTTTGTGCCACTGAACTTTAGCATCCATTTATTACATACTAAGATGGGAAGCATTTTGATCCTTTTAATATTACATATGGACAACCTGACGTCTGCACCAATAAAATACTCGTCTCCAAAATTTATTACACAAAGATGACTTAACCTAATCAAATCTAATCACAAATGTAACAAACCCACTATATGCTCAATGTGAACACTAACCCCAGACCCTATGTAACCAGTCATCCTGAAATAAGGAGAAAAATGCAACTTTTTTCAGTGTATGAACTACTGTCTTGCGTCATTTCTTAGAACTCCAATGATAAGAGATTCATAATCTCTCTTGGTCTCAAATTAAAAGTAAAATGATAGACTACACGATAACGTAAACCAAGTCATGGAGTAGTGGAATACATGATATATAGTGTCAGAGAACGCATAAAGAACGCAACATTGGATATATGCCATAGCTAGAACTCATTGATGACTATATGGTCACACAACTTCCGTTTACCTTCAACCTAAGCTGTAAAGGACACTGTTTCCTACAAAATTTATAGACATGTCCTAGACTAACCATATTTGACGCTAGTGTATTTATAAGAACAGTGGGTAAAGGCATTCCCAGACTGCTAAACAGAACTTACCGTGTTGTGTGTGAGAGAGGGAAGTGGAGATTCAGATTCCAGGAGAGAGAGAGAGAGAGAGAGAGAGTGTGTTCAGAGTGACAGAGAGCAAATTTCCCCATTATATGTAGTAATATACTGCAGGTTCCAACAAGATCAAGCAGCAGCTGTTCAAGCTATAGAAGAAATATTTCAATATGTAGTACCGACAACCAAACGTGTAGGATTGAGATGTATTAGGATGTTCATATGCTGAAGCCTGGCCACCCAAGGCTATGGAACAGAATTCCTGCAGTTTCTAGCTTGCTTCCCTTTCTTGCCCCGCTTCGTGACAGTACTCACTATCAGACCATTGGGACCTAAAGCATATGTTACCAGTTACCACCGTCTTCATTGACTCAGTGCAGAGGCCACACGCAGCGGTCGTCACATGAACCTCTCTGCCAGTACGAGCGCAGCTAGCAATGCACTTCAAAGAGATACACTTTAGTACATCGAAATGGCATGTGTCTAGCAATTTTCATTCAATCTCTTCTTGATCGCACATTTTTAAGGTATACGGGCTCACTTGATAATTTTCTAGGTGAAGTCTGATAAAATACACTATGTATACATTCTTCTTACATGCTAATTTCATCCAAAGCGCGTTAGCATGCATTAGCTCCCTGCTTATAAAATTTCTTGCTTCCACATTTCACCAACAAGGGCACCCAGCCATCACATGACCACTAGTTCACACGCGTGGGGGCATATCAGTGCCTGCGCCTGGTCATCATTTGTTCTGGTCGCCACCTTTTTACCGTAGACGTAGTTGAGTCATGCTTGCATCATGCTACCAAGTCACTGGCAGGCGGCTTGCGCAATGAAGGGCACCTCCGGGTTACAGGTGCTCCTGCTGCATCTTTAGCATATAACGTAAAAATAACACGGGAAAGAAAAAGAAAACCAAACCATGATTGGCATATGACACCCTTGGGAGCAGTTGAGCCTCATGCCTAGTCCAAGTAGTGTTGTGAAATCATCCCTTGGGGTTTGTCTTGAAAAATTATCTAATTCAGCTTGGTCAGGTTTTCCCACACATTTCCTATAAATCAATCTTCACAATATTTGAATGCCAACTAATCACGAGTGATTATTTCATCAAGAATTAGCTCTATAAAGCTGATAAAAATAGTATTTTTACTTCTCAGAGGCACTGTTAGTTGATACATCAAGAAACAAGTGCCTCTTGCTGAATCTGATCCTCCCACCAGCAGCTCCCGCATATCTGTTCCCCATGATCCTTGCTATTGACATTCCACGCCCTTGCATCTCTGTGCCCGAGAAGACCCCAGGTGTCTGTTTCTTCTATACTTCTCCGAGCTATAGACATCCCATGAACTAGCCAAACACCAGTTTCACTTGCCATTCAAGTCAAAGGGCTTTCAACATTCTAGCTTGCCAGAGCACCGAGTTTGCATTAGCATCCTATCACTATGTATATGGACCACACACCCTTCAGTTACTCCAGCAACACTCAGTGCATTCTTCACAAAACTATTTGAAGCATGGACACTGATCTTCTGGGTGCCTTCCAAGCCTATGCTGTATTATATTGAGTCGTGTCATTTGAGGCAACAAGTTTGTGAAGATGAACGATTGACTACCTAAAACTAAATGTCGCCTCTCATTGTGTGGTATTTATATCATACTAACTATTAGCTCGGCTAGTGAATGTTGTTGAACTTTTTATTACCTGAAGACACGAATGAATAGTGTTTAGTGATGTGACATATATATTCTCTGACTGCCGAAGTGTAGAAGTGATACTTCACTTCTTTTATAAAATAGATAATCGTAGGTAAACATCCAAGATTGCTTATAGTAAATTGGAAATATCTAGGAATATTGGATTTCTTTTTCTGAAAACCCCTTTCAGTAAGTATCACAGACCAACAAGAACACTAATTTAAGTCCGTTCCAGGTCACTGATGGATTTCATGTTCTGTTCATGCTGAGAACATGAACAGGAAGCCTGGAGGATTGAGAGAACAGATTCCTCCTTGCAGAGAACCTGTATGCTTTAGCTTCATCGGGACATTGAACATCTTGCATTTGTACCAAGAATCGTGGTATTGCAACAGTTCCCTGTTGAAAGTTAAATCCTCACTTGCGACTCTCTGATGCATCTTCTCTTGATATTGCCTGAAGCTGTAGCTAATTAAATAACTAAAAATGTAACCGTGATAAAGTAAGTGACTGTTTTGGTTATTTTGAAAAAAATAATAATCAGCATTCAAATTAGGCATATTTCGGAAAATAATCGAGGGACACTATCCTGAGCACCGGACCCCAGTCACATTGCTACAAACAGGTCAAAATAACACAGATGCGAACCGGTCATCATGATTGTACCGGACTGATACCTTTATATTATTGTTATTTATATAAAGCATTGCATTTAGCATGTTGCCGAAATAGACCAAAGCTTGTGTTTTGCGGACTACTTAATCTGTGACATTTGGTTTAAAATTCAGCTAAATGTTAGCTAAACCTAAAAATTTTGACAAGTGAAAATGTATAAATCCGACCCAAAATTTGAAAGAACAGATATATATACCACTATGTAAGGATGAAAACGGTCGAACTCGGTCGAAAAACATCTCAACCGTTTTCTACTTCTATATTTGAATACGAAAAACGAAAACGAATACGGTAAAGCCGAACACGAACACGAACACGAACTTACGGAATGTCGAAAACGGACCAATTCGAGCGAACTTATGTCGAACACAGTCGATATACGAAATTTAATACGAATACCTTCCCATAGTTCAATACTTTAAACAAGTGCATGATTTAGTTTAAGTGCATATGATAGTTAATGAGCAAATATAAATCTAAAACAAGCATTTAACAAGACATGAACTCCCGGGAACTGAACAAAGACCTGTGGCAAAATCATACTATATACTATATAAATAGATTAACATGCTAAGCTATCGTATCTGCATGTGCCATGTTTGTGAGCTTTACAAAACATGCGAAAGGAAATAGGTGTGGGAGAAGAGGAAGGCGAGGAGGAGACGCAGAAATCAAGGACAGGAGTCAAGGTGTCGGGGAACTCAGGCGTCACGCATGCTGCATGCGTGGGGAGGTGTACAGGCGGCTCCTTGGGCTGAGCTGTACAATGGCCAATGGCCTTTGATTGTGTTCGACCGAATTTAGTATACGGAACACTCCGAATATAATATAGAAATGTAGAAATCCGTCGAACAAGCCCCAAACCGAATTCGTTCCGTGTTCGAATTTTTTGTTCGAATTTCGAACCGAATTCGAATTTGTCCGAAAAATACGAAATCGATCGGGTCAAAAGAAGAAAACGGCGCGGTCGAACTCGGAATTTTCTGTTCCGTTTTCAACCTTACCACTATGAATTGTCAATATACATATAAGCGCACTCAGCATATAAGCATGCTGATCCTATTATGGTGCATAGTCTAAATCCACTGATCCGCCAGAATAATGTCCCAGAAGGTTCTGCACAACCTTCTATTGTGTGGCCTGTTTATTAATAAACAGGGAAGTACATGTGATTTATACATAAGTGAAATAACAAATAGGGACGTGACGGTAATTCTAGATGGGAAAACAGCTAAACTCGTCTTGATCACACTTGAACTCATACGTGGTGCAGTGCATCGCATCAATCTCTCTCACGCAGCACGATTCAAACAGCAGCAGCCAGCTGCACATAGGTACTAGCATATGTTAGTGCTGAGCCCGGGCTTGAGCTGCGCCCACTACTTCATCTTCCTCAATATCCACTGACTTGTGGTGGATGGAATCCAAAAAGCTAACATATACGTACATCAAAGCCTGCTGACACCTACTCTCGTGTGTGTTGGTACTCTGCTACCAAATAGTGCGCAGAGGTCATAGCTCCTGTTGCCTCCTATTCTCGACACCCTGCAACCATCACCTAGCGATGGTTCCATATATTCGATCTTTCTACTATGTGATATTAGCAGGGGTGACGTGCTCTATGTGCACATGAGGTGTACATATATATCAAGAGATACAGTAACTTGATATATGAGTTAAATGGAGAGGCCCTCAAACTTATAAACGTGTGTCTCTGAACTTTGAAAAATGCATTTTAATCCCTTAAACATGTTAAGTGGTACACATAGGCCCCTAAACATTGAAATACATTTATGACCCTCTAAACTTGTTAAGTAGTATACCATAGGTCCCTGAACAATAACTTTTTGATATTATTCCAAACATGTTTAAAAACCAACATAAGAAGCAAGGGGTACCTACGGAACTCTAAAACTCTTGATATTTGTTTGGTTCGTAGAGTGAATAACAAGCATGATAATTGCAAATGACATGCTATGAATATTTAGGGCATTCAAATCTTACTACTAAAAAGCCTCAAATGTTATCGTCATCAGGCGCGCATAATCCGTCCGCTGGCAAAATTCCGTATGCACTCCCTTCTGCACCCCGGACACCAAAATCGCCGCCCCACATGCTTCCTTCCGCACCCCGAGGTTTCAGTGCTCGCTGTCTCGCCCGCCCCTCTATCCACGACACGCTCCGCTCCGCTCCGCTTCACCCGTCCGCCCGGACAACCGCCATTGAAGCCGTCCCCCTACCGCACCACCCGCCACATCCGAAGCCTCCTCCGTCGAAGCCGTCCCCGCGCCGCTGTCGAAAGCAGCCCCTACTCCGGTAAGCATCGGTGGGCTTCCAGCTCCTCATCTCCCCGCCTCGTGCTCATTGACCTGGCTCCGTGGACCGACGCCCGCAGAAAAACTGCCCCCAGTGCTCGACCAGCGCCGCCGCGACCGGCGCCCCCCACCTCAAAGACGCACGGCACTCGACCCCACCCGCTCTCCAAGGCCAAGATCGTCACCACCGCCCGGGCCAAACAGCCGCACACCGCTCAGCTCCCGCCCCCCGCTCTCCACGACGCGCTCGGCACCTGCTCCCCTGTGCAGCCACCACCCGGTTCCCCTCGGCCTCCATTCTATTCCTCTTGGAATTTCCCCAAATCCCTAAGTCTTCCCTGACAGTGTCGTTTCTGCCATCAGCACCTCTATCCCTCAGGGCTTGACCAATAGATAGTGACCAGCAAACCCGCGGCGTTCCCATCAACGGCTTTAAGGTATGTGAATTACTGTTCAGATCTTTTCTTTGGAGATGAGAATGTTGTGTTCAGATCTCCAACTGCCTATTTCCATCCCCTCCACTAGAAGCAAGCACTACAGGATCATTAACTACCACGAAAGAGATTAGAGTGGCCAGAGGAAGATAGATTGTAAGAGAGATTGTGATCTGGCTTAGGTAATTAATAATATAATATTTCCCTTCCTTATTCTCCACTAGTGCTGGGCAACTTCAGGTTGGATAAATTTCATCAATTTCCCTTCCTTATTCTCCACTAGCAGCATTTCAATGGGTGATGGACTAATTAGTCCTTCATAATTTTTTTAGACTTCAATACAATGCTTATAGGATGCATGCATGTAATACGACCCTAGTGATTGTTTTACTTTTTTTTTCCTTCCTTCAATGAGTGATACATTGATCATGCTCTACTAATCATGATCACGTGTTTGAGAAGAAAAAAACTAATCATATCTGTGAGACCGTGGGTCTGTCACCGTGAAATCCATTGGTGCACTTTCAGTAGTTATAAATGACCTTGCTCCAGTTTGTTGTTTTATCAGTGTTTATGAATCTAATTCAGCCCTGCTTCAAGACAAATACATTCCAGCAATGGCACTTGCTCCATTGCCGCTTGTGTATTTTTGAACTGCTAGCAGGTCACTGATTGCTATACTTTTGAGACGCAATGTTCTGAGATGTTAGTAGTGCTCCAATTTAACTATCTGATTTCTCTATACGAAGATGCAGAGGGACACTCCTATGTGAACAACACTCACGGTGATTTTTGAAGCACTCAGTCCGATTCCGGTGATCAGAAGATATCGCTGAGCAGTGTTTCATAGGGTATCACATAGTTTTCAAGTCTGTTTATGGTAGTAGGCATCTCTACCTGCTTCCATCATGTGCCATGGTTTCTATAATAAAAGGGCCTTTGCAAGCAATCCATAAACGTCTCAAATTCATGCAGATTAGAAAACCGAAGAATTGATGATTGGGATAGGTTTAGTTGTAAACTATGGTTGCTTTTTGAAGTGTTGTACAAATGGTCTAAATCATTTTAATAAGCTTGCAAAATAATTCAAGTGACAAAATATCTATGCCATGTTTCATATCAGGCGCTGATAGCAGACTGGGGAAAACAGAGTACTGTACTTGAATTATGGTTATTCAGGACTGCATGCTTGGTTCGAAGATTTACAATTTTTTATGTGTACCTAATAATTAAAGCAACAAATTCTTGTGCAGAGCTTGCCATAAAAGCAAAGAGCAAGCAGAGATAACAATTGAAGCAATGGATTCTTGTGTAGAGCAAACCAACAAATCAAGGAGCAAGGTTGTGCTTCAACAAGTTTCCTGTGGAGAGCTAACAGTTAAGGAGCAAGGCTTCTCCAGTGTGCTGCGTCAATACCCTTATGGTTGCAGTAAGGATGGAGAACGTGTGCTGTTATGGTTTGTCAGATGATACACGGAATTAATCTCATTTCACCCAATGGTCTCCCCGCCTCTATGTACAATCTTTTGTTTTGTTTGTTGTTAATTAATAAATAATTGATGTATAAGCTGAGCCTGATATCTCAAACATTGTGCTCATAGTATCTTGTTTTTTGTAACAGTATAATACATGTTCATATAAATATATTATCATAGCATCAATTTTTTTGCCGCTGCAACGCACGGGTATTTACCTAGTGGCAATAAAAATCTCAATAAAATCATATTTGTTTTAGTCAAAAATGCTTTTTTCATGAATTATACATTTTTCGGAAGCTTTTTCATGAACTATACATTGTAATATGCAGCGCCCAAGAATTCAACTCATAAATTATAGATGGCCCATCTTGCTGATTTTAATTACCGAACAAAGAACAAAAGAATGCCTATACACCATGATGATGCAGCATGTTTTTCCACAGCATTCCATTGGTAATTTTTTTAATATTTTTTCCGTTTTGCTAGGGAGCAGCGGTCAGATATTCATGAACTGCAAACAGAACTCAGTTTGACACTGGAGGACAGTGGAGGCTTCCTATATATTTGTTGAAGTGCACGTTGGGTTCTGGACACAAGTGGCGGGACAGACTACCCTGGGTCGGTGTTTTTCTCCTGGTTGAAAAATTTCCAACGGATTGCTGCACACACATATGACCTCTTCATGTAATCGGATAGCCCATGTGATGTGGTAAGGCTCTCGTCAATCAATCATCATTGGTGTGAATCTGAGGAACAAAGTGAACATGCAACACAGATTTGTGAATCTGAGGACTTCAACTACGAATTTGTTGGATATATTGAGAAATGTAAATTTGTCATTAACCATGGGAGCAAGCTTGATTACTAAAGATTTTAAATTTTAAATTTCAAAATCCGAACTCAAGAGATTAGGATGTGTCTTCATCTTAGGTCATAGGAAAAAAGTTATGCATTTATTCTGTGCAACTATATATGGACAAAAACAATAAAACAAAAGTTGACGATCACGTGCGTGTGGCTTTAGAACTAAAAACATTTTTTTACAAATCGACTTGAAACAGTACATCTGTTTTGGTGGGACACTCCCTCATATATATGGTTGTAGACAAGTAGTCAAGAAACAAGTCCCACATGTGGACACCTTTATATGATTCTGATTAACAAAGAAAAAATAGATGGAGCTGGGATAATAAATAAAATACCACCAAGTCAGGATTTCCATTTAATTTTACTTTCTTTTTAAATAAAACACCACCCATTAAGGATTTCCTTTTAATTTTACTTTCTATTTCATTTTGTCCAACATTCAATTATTTTAGGGTCATAAATTCTCCGTGAAAGACTGAAAGTCACAAGTAGGATCGGGACGTCAAGAAATTGGGTTTGCGCTTGCTTAGAGGCTCTAGTAGCAGAGATGGAGGAAAGGGGGACCAAGGAGGCCAAACACCTCCTAGTCACCCATCTTGTCCTCCAGTTTACTCAAATATGATCAACATGCTTCTGATCCTTTCCCTGGTTGTACTGAAAGTTAGGTTGAATGTGTGCTCCCAGGCTTAAAGTGGCGCCAAGACACTAATAGTGTGAGTGAAGAAGATTGTGGCTGCCTGCCCATGCCATGGTCCTAGAAAAATTGCTCCATCCTAAACACAGAGACATCTGGTAGGTGGTGTCATACAGACAATGGTTACCCTCTCCATTTTGTCCATCTACTGCCTCTCACGTAAGTCAACAAAGCATCATGTACATGTAGTAGTATCCACTTGTACATGTAGTCATGTAAGTGTAGTAGTACCCACTTGTAGCTCATGTACAAAAACTATACACGTCAACTTATTCAAAGATGATGTGCCAAAATTACTCTCTATACATGTCGCTTTGCAACTTACAACCTTTGTTTAGTTAGGGCATATTGCTCCATATATATGGTTGACCAATATATAGTTGTGAAGGGACATAAGCTACTAGGATAACTTTATGTCATTGTGATTAGTGAAACTTTATTAAGCCTGTAGCACAAATAGACCAATTGTATAGTAGGGGTGTATAAATACCACACCACCAAACTTGTTTATATCTAGCGTTCAACATTCTGATTTATAGGGTCACAAGTTCTCCAAGAAAGTCACTAGTAGGATTTGGAGGCATCAAGAAATTGTGTTTGCTGTTGCTGGGAGACTGCAGTAGCCAGAGCACTGTATATAGGAAGTAAGAGGGGACAAATTAAACACAACATCCACTTGTTTTCTCCTCTAATTCACAGAATTCCCCATCATGCATGCAAATCCTTGCCCTCAAACTTCTTGAGAAAGAAGCAGTTGGTGGTGGAATGTTTGACTTGTAGTATTCAGCACAAGTTCTAGGTATCCTCATACTGACATCTTGGGATGTACTGAGGTTTTCCCATGATATCCACGATGTTGTAGTTGATCCAAGGCAATGGTCGTCGGCATTAAAAAACTCTTGGTAGCATGCAGTATAACCCATGAAACATTGGCACCAAGGCTTCCAATCACACTCCAGCTGCCCGCATCCAAGCCAAGACAAGGTGAAGCTAGCCGGCAGACAGACAAGTATTGCAATATGTAGGAATCAATGGCGGATGCACGCCCCGGGCTGCCCGGGCTACAGCCCTCCCAGGAGGTTGATTTTCCCTTGTAATTGCTATATTTAGCCTTTAATTTACCATACAATCACCAGGTTTTCATTGATCCATCTTTATTTAGCCCTCCCCGAGAAGCAATCCTGGCACCAAAGGAAAGTGTGCAAAGGTGAAGAAAGGCACCAAGTGATGATAGGGAGCGCAAAAATCAAGCATGTCTGGGTGCTGAGAGACAACACTATTGGATGATTCTTATCAAACATTTGTTTATCTCTTGACTTGTACGGTATTGTTCTGGAGTATGGCTGATGTCTCTTCATTGAAGACATATGTAACTGGAACTTTACCTTAATTTGAAAAGTTATATCCTGACGATTAAAGGAAGTAGTTTCATGTGTGCAAATTGAGTTATATCTCAGTTAGTTCGTACCACAGTGGTACACCCAATGATGGTAGCGTAAAAAGTTAAAGCCAACATGTGTTCTGCCAGAAAGACATTCAGTAACCGGATCTGATCACCTGAATCAAGTCATTTTCATGCATATTCGGTCACAGTATATAGTTACATGTCGATGTATGCAGTTGCTGTGGGTGATATGGACAATAAAATTAGTCTATCTCTCTCACTCGCGTTCAAGTGAAATTTTGTTGACTAATAAACATTCAGCTTGTTACAAAAACAAAGGAAAATATTGATGTCGGGGCTAATAATTTGACTAGCAATACAAATTTCCTCATTGTTTTGTATCAAACATTCTATTTTCCAAGGGTTACAAGTTCTTGACGAAAGTAGCATTGTTGGGTCAAGAAATTGAACGTGCTATTGCAGAGAGACTATCCATTCATAGCATGTTTCAAAAGTTCCCATCGATCATGCAACTAGAAGCATTTTTGCACAGATGGGACAAACCAAGGATTGCAGCTTCCACATGATCTGTTCATGTGCTTGTACATTGAACGATGGTGAGGCTCTTGATACCGACGGAAGTTTCCTCGGCCAACACATGTACTTGAATCTGTCGAGGAAAACTTGATTTAGAGTAGTGACAGCAGTTCGTGATCTCTCATGAGGCAACTTGTGCTAATTTCTTACAACACACTTGCTACATGGGGTTGCAAAACTTCCGGGTGCTTCCCAATCCGAACAACGGACACCATGGTATGAGCTGTGATATGACTGTACTTAATGTCTGATGCACTACCACTGTGGGGCCTGACTTTTATCGTGAGGGATACAGATGATCAAGTCAAGTTATATTTATAGTCAAGTGGGTTGCGTCCATGTTCCTTCATTTATCTCTTATTTTTCCATTGAAATATGATTCCTAGTGTTTCACCAATTATTGTTTATACGTCTAAAAATAAATGCCTCCACATGTACATTGATGATATGATAGTGAGTATTGAAACTTGAACACAACCACACAAAAAAAGTCATGTCTAGCTAGGACTGGAACTCGATACCATGTCCTAAAACTGAACACTTACACACCTTACTAGCTAGTACAGTACAGAATAACTTTAGATTATGTATAGGATTCTATTTTTATGTACACATAAAAAAATTCAACCATAAATTTGAGGATCATTGGAAACTATAAATGTAGTATAGACAATGTGAACATCCTCGCATGTTGCACAATTTAAATTTTATATTTCAAAATCTATGAACTCAAAGTAAAAATGAAGTGTGTGTAAATGAGGTCATATGAAAAAAATTAAGAATTTTTTATAGATTAAAAGTAACCACGATACATCTATCTGGATACACATAGAAGCAATCTGCACAGATACATTTGATGCCCTTTTGCCACCACAGCTTAGAAGCCCTTGTGGCTCCTTACGGTGGAAGGATGTGCTTAAAACTTTTGATAAGTTCAGGAATCTAGCCACTGCAAAACCCAACAATGGCTGCTCCACAGCTATTTGGTTTGATTGCTGGTTAGATGTACCCCCCTTCAGGATAAGTTTCCTCAACTCTTCTCCTTCTCTAGAAAAAAAAACTGCTCCATCAAATTCTTTATAGAGAAGGAGTTAGGACAGTCCTTCTTCTTGCCTTTGTCGGGGCAGGCCTCTGAGCAGTTAGAAGAACTGGAAGAATTGTTGCTCTTAAATATTGAGGATGTAAGTCTGAATGATGTATGGAGCATGGGGTCCTGATTTCTCTTCCAAAAAAGCTTATAAACAGTTGAGGGGTCAAGTCGAGGCTACACCTCTCTTCAAATGGGTTTGGAAATCAGGTAACACTGGAAACCAAAAATTCTTTGCTTGGCTTTTGATCAGAGATAAATTAAGCACAAGGAACATGTTGAGAAGGAAAAATATGGTCCTGCCAGATTACGATTGTGTTCTATGTAACAATGGTATTGAGGAAACCTGTAAACATTTGTTCTTCGAATGCCCATTTAGCCAAGCTTGCTTGGGGCTCTATTAACATTATTTGGAACTTATCTCTGAATCCTTTGGACATGATCATCCGTGCAAGAAATCTCTTTGGTTCTCATATTTTCAGAGAAATCTTCATTGCAGCCTGTTGGGCCATATGGAAATCAAGAAATGGAGTCATTTTTGATCAGAAAGCAGCTACTATCTCCTCCTGGAAGATCCTACTTGTCCATGAGCTTAGCTTGGTGTGTATCAAGGCTAAGACCAAGATTGCAGACCCCATTAGAACGTGGTGTGAGAATATCCCTTAATGTACATCCTGTTTTTTTTTTCGATTTGGACCATGTTGGTCTTGTAATTTTATTTAGCCTGTACATATCCATTGAATAAATGAAAAATAAAAAGAACAGGTAGGGAGCTTCCCTGCCGACTCGCTCAAAAAAAAAAAAAAATGCCCTTTTTGCCTTCCAACATTTATTGTCTATATTTCCAACAAAAATTCTTCTTGACATTGCAAAGCGTAGAAGCAACTTTCCTGTACTGATATATTTGACGCCTGTCTTGCCTTTGTATTTTCCACTTTCATCAATGTTGCACCACCAAAGTTATATTTGAAGACAACTCGGACATAGTAAATTTCTTCATATTTGGAATATACTTCTCATTTTTCAAGATAAAGCTCCAAATTTAAGATCAGAGGATTTCAAAGAATTGTCATTTCTATATCTTGAGCAGTCATGGGCTTATCAACCCCGTGTAAGGGGAGATTGGATTTTGGTCATGGAGTTATTCCTCGTCATGCCGCCGCTCAAAAACCCTAGCTAGTTGGGTGATTGATCCGGATCCTTGGGTTAATTTGTGTTGCTGTGTGATCAAGCGTTCTCGTCTAGGCACATACTAGAGTTCTTGGAATTACCCATCTTCTGACTGTGGTTCACCGTGGCCACAAGTGGAAGGATTACCTAGGGTGTACTTCTGTGTGGCTTGCACAGAGCAAACAGGAAGCATGGCAGAAGAAGTGCTGTCCATGGCAAGGGATAGTTCATCTTTCCATAGAGTTATTAGGCCACATTGAAAATATAGGCTGGACGTCGATCAACAATAATAAATTTTGTAGCAATCTATTGGTAATATGACTTCTCACAGATGACTCACCGGGAACTTAGTTGTATATACAAGACATAACCCAGCTGTAATTGTAGGCTGCCTTATTTATCTATGTTATCTCCAGTAGCTAGTAAGCCCCGCTCAATGTTGAAAACAAATACAACTTTCCTAAAGGCAGAGTCTTTTTCCTTGTAAAATAAATCTTCAAACATTGAATATCATGTGCCAGCTTTCTTAATGTTGTTGAGACATAACCCAGCTTTATTAAATTTGTATTTAGCTCGACGAGTACAAGTATATCATAATATTTAACAATGTCATGTCCTTCTCGATGTAAACTACCATCGGTTTGGTGGATTCATTTAACGTGTACGAGAGGATTTGTAAATGGATAGAAACAAACAAAAAACCCTAAATTATCTTGCCACCGCCTTCTGGTCTGCTGATCTGCTTTGCATTCCTGGAACAGCCAAGTGCCACTCAACGAGTGTGGCTATAACCGTAGCATAGGTGCAGGTTCATCCGTCGAAATTTGGAGTTTTGCATGTTGTGTGGCCTCGGATGAGTCATCAAGTTCCCTTTGCTTACTTGGCAGTTACGAGATGCAGGTAAAACATCCCAATGTATCCCAATCCTAACCAGCAAATGATGGTACGACCTATGCTATTACTGGTCTGAATACACGCACTCCAATTGGAGGCTTAACTATTATATGGGATGGGGATGCATCCGGCACCAAGTCAAGTTCTATATATTGTCCAAGTGTTTCAATGCTATGGAAAAGAGTGGTCCAGCTATGGTTCTTCATTTTATTAGCTCTCGTTTGTTCTCATTAGAATAAGTTTATTGTTATTTTATCCATTTCATCTAGTAGGCTTATGCGCATATTCATTTTAGCGGCGGTCTAGTTGCCCTGCCTTGAAAAATCCTTTTTAAAAAGTTTCTGAAATATATCTAATTTTTTTAAAAAATAAAATAAAATAAAAATTTATTTTTTCTTTTCTATTTTTCTTCTTCTCAAGTATTCCTAGGATTATCGACGGAATCCAAAAGACAGAAAAATAATAATAAAAAAAAGAATAGACAACAAGAATACACGAGGGGTGGATCCCATCTCAAACAAACAAAACCAACTATACCTGCTAAACAAGAATACATCCACACAATGGTTGCCAACAGAGGGTGAAACAAGCCACGATGGCAAAGCATCCACCGTGATTCGAGAGCAATCAGGTAATCACTGCAAAGTAAAAAGACGGCGAATCCACCAATGACCAGGTATCCCCTGTAGAGTGCCAGAAACCAGGTAGCAGCTGCGTGGTAGAGAGCTAGTATCCGCCAACGACCAAGTATCCGCTCGAAGCAGCTCTGAAGAGGAACGACGATGGCAACATTAAAACAAGCTGGACAAACCACCATGAAGACGAACATGCAGGAGCAGGACAAACCAGCATTTTCTTTTCTTTGCTTTCCTGTGTAAGAACTGATGCAGTTTCATATGAAAGCCACATAACCTGACCATGTCTACTCAACAGTTTGAGTTAAATTCACGAGCGGTCCGCTACTACAGAAAAATAACTTCCGTGGCAGTTTTATTTATTATGTGGCAGTTTCTGTAACCGTCAAGAAGTAAAGGCCATGATTAATCGGCCGATTAACCATGGCGGTTTTGTAATGGCAACTGCCACATCCTTGAACAATAATATATATGGGTATGCAACACGGATCCATGAACTCACAAATTGCATTTCAAAGTCAAGTTGTTCATATCGTTACCTGCAACCGTCCAAAAGGACATGGTTTATCGTTACCAAGCATGCATCAACCCCAGCTAAAGCTCATGTAGATTTGTGGAGATTGATTGGGCCCAAGAACAGCTAATGGTTGAGAAGGAGGAGGAATGGATTTGAATTAGTGAGTTTTGTACAACTGTTCTGAATTAGTGAAGATTTCTTTTTGGTTCTTGAACACACCCATGCATGCGGCATGCAAAGGGCCACAGGCTACTTTGTATGAGACCCCGTATTCATTGGACATGTTTCGAGCAGTATGTTTGGCTTGGTCTAGTGAAGGAGCTCCGCCAGTGAAGCTAAAGGCCAGTTTAGGAGAACAATTTCGTTCAAAAACTTCCCGTGATTATTGAAATCAACAAATTCTCTAATAATACCCATCGATTTCTTCCTATGTCAAATTTCTGCGCTTCTGCCTCCACCTTATCTCTTCGAAATGAGATCTACTGCACTCAAGCATACACTATATTCTTATCTACCATGTCTTCCCTTCCCCCACCCAGACAGAAACAGCCTCGGGCGGTCATCTCACTTGCTGGCCAGGCCACTGCATGCAGGAATGGCTACGGTCTCCACAAAAGGGGATGGACGGGTTCGCCGACCGAGGCCGCGTCACGGCCATCATCGAGTCCCTCTACCTACCTCCTGAAGAGCCGTTGATCAAGACCCCACCATGATCGAGGCGCCGCCGCATCATCGTGAGGATTCGGTGCCTAGGCGCAGTGACCAGCTTGCGGCTAAGTCCGCCTTCCGCGACCCTAGCCTGAGCGGCAGGCGGGTCACGTCCATCTCGACAAATGGGAGGGCCACCAGCTGGCGGCGCCGTCGACCATCCCGGATCCCTCCATCGCCGTCATGTTGAATAGCCACTTCGTGGATGTCGTGGGGTCTCCTAACCACAGGGTCGTCTGGGAGATCTTCCCCATGCATGGTTGTCGCTTGGCGAGGACGGTTGAGCACCTCCAAAGGCGTTCCCGGAGCAGACATCCTGCTCTCTGTCGCACAATTGTGTTGTTACTTAGATGCACCTATTCTACTCCACCGTCTAGCCGGTGCCTTGTGTTAGTGTTTCTACATGTGCCACCTCCTCGCAGCTCGCCACGGGACTTGTCGTGTATGAACTTTCTAACTCTTCTTAATGAAGTACCAGCTAAGCTCGCTTTCAAAAAATATATATTTTGGTGACCAAGGAATATTTTTGCAAACTTTGGACATTAACATTGATACAACTTCTACACAACATTTTATTTATGAAAAGGATGTGTTATAATGCATTTTCATTCCAAAGAAAAAACGTTAAACAACTGATGGTTTTGTTTTATCAACTTGATTTGTATGTGTTTAGATAATTTTATCTTTGCATTTTGGCATATTTTATTATATTCTCAAGGAATGTTAGCTTCAACGACATTGTAAAAACGAAGAATGTATGCATCAACATTTTGTCATTAATAATGACTAGAATAATATATATAACAACATAGAAGACTAATATTACATCACTACAACACAGTATCCTAAAAGAAACAACAGACTAATGATAACAATATGCTAATTTTTTCGATATTTACCCGAACATTTACTCGTCTTCAATTAACCATATTTCACGCTAGCAAGTAAAGAACAGTGGGTAAAATCATTTAGATGCCATTGTTACCGAGAACTGATATATACTGATATATACCGTCTGTGAGAGGAAGAGCAGGGGAGAGATAGACAGACTGAGGCAGAGAGACGCTATGCATATTTTCCAATTCTTATATGTATAGTGCGGATGCAACATGAGCATGGATCACGGGTTCCTCATTCCGAGAGTGCAGCGTTAGATAGAAAGAACAATTGTTCCATGTCATGCAGTGCCTGCGTCTAGGATTGAGATGCATCGGGACGTTCCTCGACCAACATTCGTCTTTGGAAGCTACGGAATTTCACGCTTGAACAATGCCCTGTGCCCCCAAAACTCCTGCTACCATTGATTGTTGTGTGCTAAGGTTCAGTGGGTGCACAGATGATGCACGCTCAGCGAGGTCCACTTTGCAGAACCGAGAGGTTGTCCATGTAGTCCCCCAGTTGATGATGAAGACCACATATTTTTGTTTTCTTAATCACGCAAAGGCGTCGCACGTCTCTGTATCAAGAAAGTGAGAAGTGTTCGATACAACACACTTTAGCGGCGGCCTAGGTGGAGGGGGCAATGAGTTGGACATGAATGCTCAGGCCCTCCCCAGTGTACAGTTAGCTTTCCCCAATTACATATAACAAATAAAGACCACAGATTTTGATGTCGCACTGTGGATCTGCAGTAGAGCATGATGCTACCGCTGATTTTGAGTCTGCGCCGCGTCAGTCACATGTCACGCTGCTGCGAGCACTAGGAGGTAGAGCTACGTGTTGTGTCCGAACACGCCGACGATCGCGGAAACCTTCTAGACACTGTCATGCCACCGTCATGTGCTACCTCATCACCTTACACCACGGAAGCAAGAAAAGACCCAATCTAATACCAACTGTCACACCCGGTGACCCCTGGCTATCACCATCGACACTCGGAGATGAAGTACACACATATTGTGATAAGGAGAAGAGGCCAGCTTCCTCTTTCCTCGATTCTATATTACTCAAAATGTATTGATCTGTGTTCCAATACAACGTGCTTAATACACTCACGTTTCGTCCACGTGGCCCCCAAATATGAATGTGAATTGTCAAACTGACGGTTTCGCACGATCGCATTCTCCATCGGTCATCCGCTACTTCCCAGATGCAAGGATTATTCAGATTGGGCAGGAGGAAGGATTGGGCAAGCGGATGTTGTTGGGACAGTGCGCTAAGAGGCGGCACTGCATCCTTGATCATACACGCCCATGAAACAGACCTTGCTTTCTTTTCTTGATATATTTTTCTCATTAAATAGCATGTATATCAATTTATATGAATGACTACACATATTTGGATGGCAATGTTATATGTAACGTAGCAAGGCACACTCATATCATCCTATTTTGCATCATGACTTGATCTACAAGTTGATATATAGTTGTGTCATTCAAGTCCTCTTATATTCCCGACGAACCAAAACAATATAATAGAACTAAAATTCAGAATTCCATCTTAATTGCTGGCATCAACTCCCAGCACTAATTCCCATTTCCCTTCATATAAAGTTGCCATAGGCACCCTACAAAGTCCATAGGTAGCAAAGAGATCACCCAAGATCTGATGAGGCACACATGCTAGTATTATCATGATAATATGTCACTACCTGAAGTCAGTCATAGGATTGCAGGGAGGCATCAGGATTGATTGTTTCACGGTTCGACAGGCTCGTGTACGGTTGACTGTTCCAATACGAGGTAGCTCCTCATCACGAAGTCCTGATCGATCTAATGCAAGGCATAGCAGCCAGTTCATCTGTATCATGAACACACTGCCAGTGACTTATTAGCACCACCAGCAGAGCCAAAACTACTGTTTGAGTTGCGAAGCGACGCAGGAGCAATAGGTTTGACAATTGTTCTGACTTGGATATGCCAACTGCAACAACTGAAACTCTATGTTCGTGCTGTTAAAATATAGAATAATTAGGCCTGCGTAGATCAGCTAAATGCATCTCCGCTCTACTACACAGAAGATACCTGCATGATATGTTGGTTTTCCTCTAGAACATCATATCAGCACAATGACACTAAGTTCGTCTCTCTCAATCTGTTAGCATGGCAGTATTGCATCGATTTATGAAAAAGGATGTGTTATAATACATTTTCATCACAAAGAAAACATGATAAACAATATATTCTTTTGTTCTACCAACTTTATTTGTATATTTGTGTAGATAAGTTCTCTTAGCACTTTGGCATATTTTATTACAGGTTCAAGTAATGTTTACTTCAGCAAGGTAAAAGAAAAGAATGTATGCATCAACATTTTGTCACATTTATATAATAATGACTTCATTAATATGTTTTTAAATTTTATTTTGGTTTGTTACATCTATTTTAGCAAAAAAACATTTTTATAGGGTCTCATTGCTAAGTAACTTAATGTTTTTGTATGTTACACTTGAATGCATCAAACATGCTGAGATTTCTTTCTCTCGAATACACAAAAAGATTTGCATCTTCATATTATGATAGAAAGTTTGATACACAATGCCCTTCTGATGAGCGCCTTTGTGTGGTCTACGGATTACAGCCATGGGCTGGACTACTCTAGCAAACAGGTACATAATTTCGATATAACATAAATTGTGGACAACTTGGATAAATGGCTTATGCTTCCACTCTGTTGCTGGCACTCCTTCCCACCGTCCTTGAAGAGCGATTATAATAAGCATCCAAATTTGGGGTCCGCCGTGGGCTATCCTACAACGGCCTTCTTCCCAGGAGGTGCTTGTAGCGGCCTCTCGGTTCCCGGAGCGGGTGGCCATGGACTTTTTTACCCAGGCGCATGGGTGGCGGTCTAGTCTTAGGATTGACAGTCATTAGTGTGTGTGGTTATTTAAAACTATAAAAGGCTATGTGCCTAAGGGCAGAGGCCGGGAATGTTTCAAGACATTGTATCACCTTGATGTAATTTCTTGAAATTAATAAAAATTCTCATTTCCAAAAAAAAAAAATTGCAGGCAACCTCTTGGAACTCACGTAACGAACATAAGCATCTACAATGGACACAGTTGGAGAACCGCAGAAACCAGTGTCCACCACCCTTGCTGCTGTATGACACTGCAAGCTTGCGTTTTCCTGTTTCACAACGAGTACAAACTATTTGAATGAACAGATATAAATATCATTATGAATTGTCAGTATACATGTAAGCACAATCAGCACAAGCATGTGCTTATCATACGGTTCATAGTCTCAATCCACTGACCTGCCCGAATGTCCCAGAAGGTTCTGCACAACCTTCTAATGTGTGGTCTGTTTATTGCTTAATAAACAGGCCAATATATATGTGCTCTGTACATACGTGAAATAACAAATATGGACGTGACACTAATTCTAGATGGGAAAACAGCTAAACTAGTCCTGCAGACACTTGACCTTATCGGTGCTGCAGTGTAGCTGTTGTGGCATCAATCTCTCTCACGCAGCACTATTCAAACAGCAGTAGCCAGCTGCAATTAGCTGTGCTGGATGGAATCCAACAACTAACATGTACATCGAAGCCAACTGACTCCTAATCTCGTGCGTGTTGGTACTCTGCTACCAAATAGTGACAATAGATCATAGTTCCTGTTGCCTCATTCTCAACACCCCGAAAGCATCATGTGGTGACTCACTCCAGAACCAGTTTCAATTGGCCTGACAAGTGGATCTGCAAATATAAGTTTTAATATATGGCAATTTTAATTTTCATCATCACAAAAGCACGCTAGGTAGTGAGATGCCTTTTGCAGCAGCACAACATCCACTATGAAAAATATTTAGCCAGGTTGTCAAGCAAGCGATAGTTTGAGCTGTCTAATGATTGCTCCCTCCTGGCCAATACATTAGTTGAGTGTGAATAACGTGTTTTTCCATGGCCACATGGAATGGCTTCATCGAACCATTTCCACCTAACAATATTTGCTTGTTGCAGAAATAACTTTATGGCCTGAAGCAGGCACCCCCAGGAACTGTGCCAGCGATTGGGCACCTCGGCTTGGTCGCCCGTATATCTGATAAATGTGAATTGGGCCCAAAATGGCTGAATTACAGATAAATTCAAGCACCTCATTCAGACCGGACACAACCTCATATCACCCAAACAATGTAGTCGAATATAGTGAAGAGGGTTCAAACAAACTTATATGTTTTTTATTCCATATAAACATGTAATTTTATCACACTATAGTCCATTCATTTCTATTTCATGTATCTGAATCAAATATTTGAAAATCAGCTAAATATTTGGTACATCTGAATATTTTGACAGGTGAAACTGTATAAATCCCAATCAAAAATTTCATTAGTTCACCAATCTTGGTTTGATCTTTTTTTCATTTGAGTACCCGAAACTACATAGCAATGCGTATTTGAATGCACAGATGTATATACCATTATGAATTGTCCAATACATAAAAGCACACTAGATCAGCTCATAAGCACATGTTGATCGTACGGTGTATAGTCTCAGTCCACTGATCTGCCAGAGTGTCGCCAGTTTATTGCTTAAAAACAGGGCAAAACATGTGGTCTGTACAGACGTCAAACAAAAAATATGGACGTGACAATTCTAGAATGGAAAACAGCTAAACTCGTCCTCTTCGCATGAACTTATATCAGTGCTACAGTGCAGCACTGTTGTGGCTGAAATTTCTCGATCATGCAGCACGATTGAAACAGCAGCAACAATTTGGTGCTGGCATTAGTTAGTGCAGAGTCTCGGCTTGAGCTGTGCTGGATGGATCCAAAAACTATAACATATGCATCAAAGCCGGCAGACACCTAATCTCGTGTGTGTTGGCCGGTACTCTGCGACCCAATAGTGAGCAGAGGTCATAGTTCCTGTTGCCTCCTATTCTCAACACACTACAAGCATCACCTAGCGATGGTTCCATTCCAACTTTCTACTGTGTGTTATTAGTAGGGGTGATCTCTCTATCTGTGTGCACACATGAGGAAAATATATATCAAGAGATACAATAACTTGACATATGAGTTAAATGCACAGAAGCCCATGGAAGATACTGTACTGCAAACCCACGTCTGTCCATATATATATATACAATTTCACCATACCGGGTATTTGTGGTGTTTTCACTATTTCCTGCACCTGTAACAAGGCCCATAGCCATAAGAGAGCAAGTATGCTGAGGCATTTGTGCAGCTAGTGGTGAACAATATGGTTGGGATGCATCTGAGAATTGACCATCTCTCACCAGCTATGAAATGCGAGTAGTGATCTTTGATCTCGCCCGAAAACACAGCCATTTGAGTACAAACAATGTTGGTGGTACATATTTTGTACACATATTATTACTCGCTAGGGTTAATAATGTCTGTGTGTCGGAACAGTTTAAGATGGTTCTCACAACAATTAATCTTTGATCACGAAGCATGTGATCCACAATTTAATGCTGATCACCTAAGATGGAAATGATCCTTGCAAAAAGAAAAAGAAGAAGAAGAAGAAGAAGAAGAAGAAGAAGAAGAAGAAGATGGAAATGCTTTGTCCTTCTGAACATTTACGGGTAATAGAACAAAAATAAAATGCGCTCTCCTTGTTTATTGTATCTTTGTCTGCTTAAATGGGTAAAAAGCGCTTTACATGAACAGCTGACTACATATATATAATCATCGTCCAAGGGACGTGTTCATGCCTATTTCAAAGGTCCAATATGTGCATAATTATTTGACGCGACAAGTCAAGAAGGGAAAACAACAAAAGTTGTCCTGTTCGCTTGAACTTATCTGTGCTGCAGTACAGTTGTTGTGGCTGCAATCTCTGTCATGCAACACAGTAGAAACAGCAACAGCAAACTGCAATTAGGTGCTAGCATTAGTTAGTGCAGAGCCTCGCTTTCAGCTGTGCCCACTGGTTCATCGTGCTCAGTATCCATTGACTTGTGGTGGATCAAATCCACAAAAAAACTAATATGTACCCTGGCACGTAATCTCGTGTGTGTTGGTACTCTGCTACCAAATTGTGAGCATAGATCATAGTTCCTGTTGCCTCCTGTTCTCAACACCTTGGTAGCATGACGAGTTTAGCAAGTATGCTTCCATTCCAAGTGATGGTTCCATTCAACCTTTCTACTCTGTGTTATTAGTAGGGGTGTTGTGCTCAATCTGTGTGCACATGAGGAACATATATATCAACAGATATAACTACTTGACATATGAGTTAAATGCAAAGAAGCCCATGGAAGATACTGTACTGCAAACCCACCTTCAACCATATATATATACAAGGTCACCCTACCCTATAGGGCGTCTAGTGTTTTCCTTATTTCCTACACTTGTAACAAAGCCCATAGCTATAAGAGAGCAAGTATGCTGAGACATAAAAAGGGTGCAGCTGGTGGTGAACTATACGTCTGGGATGCATCTGAGAATTGACCAACTCCCACTGGCTATGAAACGTGTGTAGTGATCTTTACTTTCGCCAAAAACACAGCTATTTGTAATACCCCGAAATTACATACCACTAATATGTATATTTTAGATAGATCGAGTGTATTTTATTTAGCAATAGTTGGCTAGAGTTAAGGAGAGACACAAAAAAAATTTGACTTTTGATCCATGGCTCAGAAGGATGATTGGAGACCACCAACACGTAGAGCTCGTCGACTACTTGCCAATTTGCTACTCATTTGTTTTAATTGGACCTTGGATGGTGGAGTCATGTTAATCCTCAATTATAATAAGAAAACAAATAAAGAAAAAGAAATTACAAAAAAAAAACTCACGTACATATAGGGAGGAGTCGGTCCTTCCTCTTTTGTGCGGTTCCTCTTCACCTGCCCATTGCCGCACATAGAAAAAAGAAGAAGAGGGAGAAGAAGAGAAGGGAGGCTAGGGTTTGCTGCCGTCATCGTCCATTGCCGCTGCCGTCCGCATTGGTGTTCCTTCTCAAATCTGTTGGCTGGAATCAGAGGGGCAGTCGTATTGATGTAGATCGCGGTGAGGAGGAGAAGAGGAAGATAGGAAGGGGTGGATCGTTGGCTGTTTGTCGTCGTCCCTTGCTGCAATTTTCCTAGGTGAGGTGCCAAAGCCTAATCTACTTCTTTGAATCGAGTTGGTGGATCGAATCATTGAATTAGGAGGGGTATAGTTGGAGTGATTCCCGAAATTGATCTCGTTCATGTTCTGAAATTCCGTCAGACTGAGCAGTCCCTGTTCATCGTCATGTTTGGGCATTTTAGAGGCTTTATTAAATTTTGGCCTAGTAGACAAAATTGTAGAGGATTTCAATATCTTTCTCTGGACACCGAGAACACTATCATAGCCTTTATATTTTGGGAGATATCGCTGTCTGAAGTAGGATATGTTTCAATGACAGAAATCTGGACAGTTGTAGATCTAGGCTGTTTTTGGCTATTCAAATGAATTAGTCTGATGTTTCGACGTGAACATCAATTCTTGGAATTTTCTTAAGCTTTCCAGATTGGTAACATATATATTTTTTTATTTAGTACATCTTCAGTTATGAATTTATGAAATTTGGTGTTCTGTTTTGGTCGGCAGAATTGTTCAGTCATGTTCCGTGAGGCAATTACTCCATATTGGGAGCTTGCTATGCAAAAAGCTTACAATACGAGAATTGTTTATAATGAAGTTTTACATAACCTGGTAAATTTTGAGAATTTTTAAATATGTTGTCTAAAGTCTACAAAAAGAGAAGAGTTAGTGCTGCTGTCTTGATCGGTAGAGAAACGGTAGACGCTTGAACGTCGGGTTTGGGGCGCTATAGTGCGAATTTGTTGTTATTTGAGCTGGTATGTTTGTGCTTGGTACTGAGATATGCTTGTGGTCAGGTGGTGCACCTCCGGATCATGCTTAGCTCTGACCTTTTGATCTTCGTTGAAGGCAAGTAAATGTAGCGGTGGTTTGCTACCGTTTTGACTTGTTGTTTTTATCACCTACAGATTATTGTCTCTAAGAATGCCATACAACTAAATCTGAAACTTGTGATCTTATTTTATTCATCTTGATTTAATTGTGGTCCTATTTATTTACTCATGGTGATATTGTTATTCCATATTGTTGTTGTGGTTAACCCACAACCATGAAGAAGAAGTTGAAGGATCATTGGTGGTATATATTAAGTTTATTGCAACATGCCAAGGGCATTGCATCATTCATTTGCATTGGAAGTTATGTCGTGGACCTATGGTTACGACCGTATCGTACAGACATCATGGGATGCAGTTCCACACCTTGTTGGGTGTGCGGGCGAGAGACATTTGCATCGCATTCATATGCATTCGAAGTACATTATAAAGTGACTTGTTCATAGTTTTATGAAGCTTTATATTCTTTGGCTATGTTCCAAATTGGAAGTCTCTCATGTTATTTGATATCATATCAAACTCTACGTTAAATTGATGTTTAATTCAACTTGTGATTTAAATGGCTAGTCAAAACAAGTTTGCTTGTTGAGATGTTTCATCTCACCCTTGCTTTACTCAATCCGGGTATTCGATGATTGCTTGGAAGGGAAGGGGATTAGCTGCACGCCACACACTCCTTTTGAGTCTTCATTTAACAAAAATAATTTTGTTATGTTCACTAGACTTCGAAAGAAATTGTTTAAAGAGTGATGATAGAACTTTCTCATTGGATTATCACATATTTATGTTCGGGTCGCTCGTCAATGCTAGTTTGCTTCCATTGGTTTTATGTATGTCTTGCGACCTGTTATTCCTTAAAATAGAGAGGAAGTGCTGCCAAAATTTTTATTGGTTATGTGCAGCTGTTGTTGTCGGTCTTTAGTAACATCCCGTGGTGTCTGTGAATTCTCGGGGTGTTACACTATGTGTTCTATTTCAGGCACTACTCATCGAGTAACAACATGTGTACTAATTGTTCTCGCTTGGTGCTGCTTCCTCCTGTGTAACTTGAAATGTGTTCTGCAACAAAGACATCAAACAATTGGATCCAATATATCCAATATAATCGGGTAAATGAATCAAGTGTTTGTGTTGCATGCTTGTTCGATGAAATTGGTGTCATGTATTAGTAGCCTTGCAACCGCAACTCAGGGTAGAATGACTACTACATATACATCAAGTTGTAATATATCCGTAACGCTGCTGCATCTAAGCACTTAATTTAGGAAAACATTTGGTTAAAAAGCTTCTTCTGGTTGTTGAAATCAACAAATTCTCTAATAATACCCCTCGATTCATTCTATCTTTTTTTCTGTCTTTTTTTTTTTATGTTAATTTTTTTGTGCTTATCCCTCCACGTTATCTCTTCACCATGAGATCCACTGCACTCAAGCATACATTATATTCTTCTCGTGCCATATCTTCCCCACCCCGACCCGAAACTAGCTCGCGCAATCTCACTTTCGTTTATCCGGTGGCATGTGGCAATGGCTACGGTCTCCAAAGAATGGGATGAACACCTTTGCAAGGCCTAGCTGCAACGCCGTGCATACGGGTAGCAGCTCTGTTACACTTTCATCCTCACTTCATGTAAAAATGTTCATTAAGAGGTGCAACATATATATGTTCGGAATGATAAGAACATGTATACCCTCCAAAACTCCAAACTGATCCTAAATTATCAACTACGGCAAGCTTCTAATGGGTTAGGGTGTTATAGTAGGTGAACCATCATTAGTTGGTTTTCCATTTTAAGGGGCCTGTAATTTACTGGCTGTATGTGCAAACCTAGTGTACATGCATATACAATTATGGACTAGCTCTCTGATTTACATGTTCATAAATAGTTGCATCAACTCCTCTTATATCCCCCATGAACCGTCAATAGAATAGAACCAAAATTAAAATTTCCATCTTAATTACTTGCACCCACTCCCACCACTAATTCCCATATAGCCATTGATATATAGTTGCCTTACGCATCCTCATTCTCATGACAAACCTACAAAGTCTATAGGTACCACAAGCCTCGGTCTAATACATCTGTCCTAATGGGAAAATTAAGTGGGAGAAGGTGACTTCTTCTAGTGGCTCTTCTTCTAGGGGTTCACTTCATGTGATGGCTTCCGCTCCAACTCCACAGTTCTTACCAGCTCCTCCACCGCAACAATACCTTCCCCGCACCTACGGAGGTTATTGGTTGCCTCCACCACGGCTGCTCCTTTGGCTCATGCCCCGGCTTTACCTCACCAGTGGCCTGCACCACCGACAGTGACGATGGTTGGGACTTCTTCTGCACAAGATGTGGGGGTGTCTACTTCACGTGCACCGCCTGGGCTATACACTTTGCCTTCTGCTGAGTCTGGAGGACGCAACGATGTGGTGACAGGTATCTTACCCGTGGACTCTCATGATGCTCGCATTTTGTTTGATTCTGGTGCTAGTTTTTCTTTTGTATCATTTGACTTCGCTAGAAAGGCGGGTTTGTCATCACAAAGAATTGGAGAGTCGGTCATAGTCAGTTCCCCTAGTGGACTTATTTCTAGTTGTACTGTTTGCCCGGGGTGTTCTATTACTATTGGTGATGAGGTGTTCATTGCCAAACTAGTGATGATTAGTTTGGAGCCCTTTGATGTTATTCTAGGCATGGACTGACTTTCTCAATATCATGCAATGATCTCTTGTTATTGGAAGACAGTTACCTTGTTGGCTCCGTCTGGGGAGGAGATCGTATTCCAAGGAAGTGGTTTAAAATATACACTCTCTTTCTTATGTGCACTTTTTCCTAAAAGATGGATGGTGAAGTCAGGTGCTCTTTGGTCCCTTGTAGAAGGGCAAGATATTGCCTCACGTATTGAGGATATTCCCGTTATGCATGTTTCCCCCCGATGTGTTTCCACAAGAGCTTCGGGGTTGCCTCCGGTAGAGAGCAAGATTTTTCAGATTGAACTTGTTCCCGGGACGAGACCAATTTATAAGACCCTCAGATAAGATGGCTCCCGTGGAGCAAGTGGAGCTAAAGAAACAATTGGATGATCTTCTAGAAAAGGGTTTTATCCGACCAAGCAAGTCTCCATGGGCTTTCCCTGTTTTGTTCGTGGAGAAGAAGGATGGTACTAAGAGGCTTTGTGTTGATTATCGAGCCCTTAATCAAGTGACTATCAAGAACAAGTACCCACTACCTCGTATTGATGCTTTATTTGATCAATTGAAGGGTGCAAAGGTGTTTTCTAAGATTGACTTGCAATCTGGTTATCACCAACCGAGAATTAGAGAAGAGGACATTGAGAAAAACTGCATTTAGCACAAGGTATGGGCATTATGAGTATCTTGTTATGTCTTTTGGACTAACAAATGCCCTCGCCGCTTTTATGGGAGCCGATGAACAGGATGCTACATGAATATTTGGATGTGTTTGTTGTGTTATTCATTGATGATATATTGGTGTACTCCAAATCTATGGAAGAGCATGAGGTGCATCTTAAACTAGTATTGGAGGCCCTTCGAGAGGAACAAATTTTATGCTAAGTTGAAGAAGTGTGCTTTCTCGGTTGTGAAGTGGCTTTTCTTGGTCATGTCATCAACCAACATGGTGTTACCGTTGATCCTAAGAATGTCGCATCGGTAGTGAATTGGAAAAGGCCAACAAGTGTGACCGAGGTCAAGTTTCTTAGGTCTTGCTTTGGCTATTACCGTCGTTTTGTGAAGGATTTCTCTATCATTGCCAAGCCAATGACACGGCTCACACGTAAAGGGGTACCTTTTATTTGGAGTGAAGAGTGTGAGCATAGTTTTTGTACCTTGAAGGATAAACTCGTGAATGCTCCTATTCTTACCTTGCCCGAGCACGGCAAAAGATATACAATTATATATCTTGATGCTTCTCGAATTGGATTGGGTTGTGTGCTTATGCAAGAAGGAAAGGTTATCTCTTATGCATCACGACAATTGAAGACTCATGAGCAGAACTATCCTACTCATGACTTGGAGTTGGCGTGCGGTGGTTTTGCATTAAAACTTTGGAGGCATTATCTTTATGGAGAGTCTTGTGATATTTTTTCACAGATCATAAGAGTCTCAAATATATCTTCACACAGAAGGAGTTAAACATGAGACAAAGGAGATGGTTAGAGTTGATCAAGGACTATGATCTCAACATACAGTATCATCCAGGCAAAGCAAATGTAGTGGCAGACGCACTTAGTAGGACTGGTGTTCCTAAGACTTTAAATCCTTTGATAGGGGAGTTTGATAGGATGAACATTTCCTATTGTTATGTTGGTGTAGCACAGGCTGAGACACGTTGATAATTGAGTCTGCTATTCCCGGCGAAAGTGCGAAGCTCAAAAGCATGATCGTCTTCTTCGGGAAGTTAGGAGGCGGATCGCTGAGGGTAGACCAAGAGAATTCAGCATTGATGAACAAGGCGCAGTTCGGCTTCGAGGTCGCCTTTGTGTTCCTCAAAAGGCCGAAGTGAAGATGGATATCCTTAGGGAAGCCCATCGTACCCCATACACCATTCATCCTGGACAGACTAAGATGTATAGAGATTTGAAGCCACATTTTTGGTGGAAGAGGATGAAGGTGGATATAGCTAAATACGTTGCATCTTGTGGGGTATGCCAACATGTAAAAGCAGAGCACAAGAGACCAGCAGGTAAACTACAACCATTGGAAATTCCAGAGTGGAAGTGGGAGTATATCACTATGGACTTTGTGGTTGGTCTACCTCGTTCACCGCGAGGGATGGACGCTATATGGGTCGTGGTGGATAGGCTAACTAAGTCGGCACATTTTATACCAATCAAGAATACTCACACAGCTTGTGATCTAGCGCCCATCTATGTTTCCCAAATTGTGAGGTTGCATGGTGTACCAAAGTCCATTGTTTCTGATCGAGATGCAAAGTTTGTATCATTATTTTGGAAGAGTTTTCAGAATGCAATGGGTACAAGGCGAGATTTAAGTGTAGCATTTCACCCACAGACAGATGGTCAATCAGAGCGGACCATTCAGACACTAGAGGATATGTTGCGATGTTGTGTGCTTTCTTGGAAAGGCAGGTGGGAGGACCATTTGGCTCTAGCTGAATTTTCTTATAATAATAGTTATCATTCCAGCATTAAAATGGCTCCATTTGAGGCCTTATATGGACGGAGGTGTAGGTCACCGCTATGTTGGGATTCTGTTGGCGAGAGGGCTCTTGTGGGTCCTGATTGGATCCAACAAACGGTTGATAAGGTTGCTGAGGTGCGTCACAATCTCTTAGCAGCACAAAGTCGACAAAAGAAATATGCTGATGTGAGAAGAAGTGTGCTGGAGTTTCAGGTTGGTGACCATGTTCTATTGAGGGTGTCACCGACCAAAGGTGTTGTAAGGTTCGGAATAAAAGGAAAACTTAGCCCAAGATATATTGGTCCATTCTTGGTCATTGAACGCATTGGGAAGCTAGCTTATAGATTGGAGCTGCCACAATCCATGAATGGAGTGCATAATGTTTTTCATGTCTCGATGTTGCGGAAGTATTTGCATGATCCAGAACAGAAGATTGAGCTCGGACCTGTCACCATTGAACAAGACCTTACTGTTAAGTCTTATCCTGTGCGTATATTGGAATTCTCGGATCGTGTATTGAGGAGGAAGGTGATCAAGAGAGTCAAGGTACTCTGGTCAAATCAAACAGAGAGGGAAGCAACATGGGAGCTTGAAGAGCTCATGCGCAAGGAGTGTAACATCCCAGATATTAAAAAAGTAATTAAAATATTAAATATGATCATTATCGCGTGTGATTATCAAGTATCAAGGCAATAACTCATTTCGTGTTTCTATATTTTAGTTATACGTTACAAATAGTGTGTTTTGTTTGCTACATGATATATTGATATTAAACATTAGTTATAATGTTTTGTGATTTTCTGATGGTTGATTAATGATTGTTCACTAATTAAGTTGGCTAAATAATTATTTTATTAATCCTAAATTCAAAATCCTACTTTCTAAACTACTTGGAATTTGGAGATGGTCCTAAAAGAAAATGTGAAGATCTCGAGAAGCTGAACATCTTTTATTTTGGAAGATTTTCTAGTTGCTATATAATTTTGAGAGTAATTGGAAGAAAAAGGAAGAAAGACGTACTAGTACAGACTTCGTAGCTGCCACCGAGCTGTTAGCTTGCCTGCCTGCTCGTCGCCGTGTACGATCTGCTTCCAGGAACGTCGACGCCACCTCCCCTCCTTACGTGTTGCGCCTCACAGGAATGAAGTGGAGAAATTTTATTTCTCTTCCTCTCTCTCTCGTTCTCTCCTTCTCTTCCCTGTCTCTTCACTCTGTTTTGGACAGCAGCGGGCAGGGCAGAAGCAGCAGCAATAGCAGTTATCCTTCCTTTTCCTTCCTTGCTGCCGACACCAAATTTCCTCCGTCTCCATTTCTCCATGCAGCAGTAGCAGCCGGTCATCCTTTTCTTTTCCTTCCTGTGTCAAGCTGCAGCGGAAGTACAGCAGTGGCTGCCATGGTTGGCCGCCGGACTGCCATGAGCAGGAGCAACGACCAGGCTAGGACCGGTGTTGGCTGTCCGAGCTGCTGACCGGCTGCTGAACACAGCAATCCCAGGCGCCCTCTCTTCTGCTCAAGCACGGCCGGCAAGCACACAGCAGCGGCCATGGATGTGCAGCGCTGCCGTGAGCTATTCCTCTGTCGCGGCAACGTCGTCGCCGTTGCCGGTTCGTGCTGCCACCGCCGCTGTATCGCCGTCGAACCAGCTCCACTCCGTCCCCGATCTCAACAACCTTGCCATTCAAGTCACGGTGAGCTCCCAAATACCGCCCGTGCCATCCGTTTGCCGTTTCCAGCGCCGTAGTAGCGGAACGCCGGTAGCCGGCGAGTTCGGGGTTGCCGCGCCGCCATGCCGCCATGGCTGGCAGCTCGTGCTGCTAGGCTGCGCCAGCGCTGCTGAGCCGGTTTATTCAAATGTTATTCCTTCTTGTAATTGTTATTCAATTTATTCAAATGTGAATAGTGTCTAATTTTGGTGAATTTCTTATAAATTCAAATAGTGCTTCTAAAATTCTGAAACTTTTTGTGTAGCTCTTATATGACGGTGTTTACACATGGAAACTATGAGATGTTGAAAATCAATCGTTCTGGCATGAGTAAAAATTACATTCTTTAATGGAAAATGTACCTTCCATGATTTTTGTAGGTTAAAATAAATGTTCCATGATCATGAAACTTTTCTGTGTACCCATTTTATTCTAGTTGATCTTTTGAATAGTACATATATGATCTCTTAGTGATAAAATGATTAGTGAGTGTGTTGGTTATGCAAGATGGTTAGTGAATAGAATACCCACATGTAAACTCCATGTGTATGTGTTGCTTTCTTGATAACCACGTGATGGAGTTGTTGTTCGAAAGTGATTAACCCTAGTTGTATCAAAAGGAAAGTTGTACTCAACTTTCGTAAGTTGTTTAAGTTCTTTTATGCATTTGTATGCCTTTCATCATACATCGTGGCATACATTCCGTTATGTTAAGCAATGCATCATTTCTTACGTGTAGTAAACGAGAAAGAGAAAGGTTGGAAGCTACAAGTGCTAAGCGTATGATGTTTTGGTCTCGTCGGAATTAAGGCAAGTGCATGACGAATCTTTGCTTTGGCTTTACGCCTAGTATTCGAGTTTTTTTCTTTGCTTTCCAATGTTCAAGTATTATAATTCTGGTTCAAGTTCAAGTTTCTTGTTCATGATATTCAAGTTTCAAGCTTCCATTTACATTCAATTCCAGTGCCGGTTTATCCGGAGGTGCAATTTGGTTCTTATATTCAAAGCGCCTGTGAGTAAGTGTTGGCCCCACTTGCTTTCGGCTTTACCGTAAATGCTAAGGAGTATTCAAGTTCGTCCGTTTCAGGGCGGAAACTACTTTGTTTATTTGTTGTTCTAGTAATTTGTTCTGGTTTCCCATGAGATAACAATTCTTTTGGTTCTAATTGTACTTGCTGAGTGTTTTCACTCACCCTTGTGTTTATTTGGTTTTAGGTGCTAAACCATCACGACTTGCATGGGAACCGAGTAGCACCATCATCACAAGTATTCACTTTTTCGCTTACAAACGTGATCTTTTTACCACAGCAGCTGTAATAGGTTTGTTTTAGTCCTAGTGAATGTGTTGAAGGGTAGCCCCCGACGGTGTTTCTAGCCGGGCGATACAAGGAGTACCTTGATCTTTTTCGAAATGGTAAGTTTAAGATTTCCTCCAAATTCCTTTATGTAGTAGGCATCGGCGAGAATTCGAGGACGAATCCTTTTTAAGGGGGAAGAATGTAATATCCGAAAAAATTCAACATAATTATTGTTTAAGCCAAATGGGCTTTGAGAGGAGACATGCTTTTGGGCCTAAAAAAATATTAGAGTCCAGGATCAAGTTACGTAAGGGGTAGAAAATTCCACCGTGACTCCTCTCGGTCTCGGTCGATCCGAAGTTCTCGTTCTCACGTGAGGAGTAGGAGACGGCGGCGGCGCTCGCATCTCGTCTCTCCGTCGCTGTTGGGATAGTCCCACATCGGTTAGCCGATGGGGAGTGGCCAGCTTATAAGGCGAGGTGCGTCTCCCCCAAACACCACTTACGGGTTCTTCCGCGTGAGCCTCCAAAGAACACCGGCAAGCCATGACGTTCCCATGGGCGGCACACGGTGATGTCGCATTTGCCGCACGTACATCTCCGCCGTGACTCCAGCACCAGCCAGCCTATTCCACCGCTCCGGCCGGAGTTCGTCTCGCCACCTCGAGCGCGGAGGAATACCTGGACACCGACAACGAAGACGACATCGGCGGTGAGGTACCGCACCATCGACAACATCCTTGGAGCCGGCCCAAAGAACTTTCTTTGCTGCACGTCGGTAGCCTGGCCGAGCTCCATCTGCAGATCGTGGAGGAGCCAACGCTTCTTTAATGGCCGAGAAGCACGAGTCCTCGGCGTCGCGCCATGATTGAGGAGATGGACTCCATCGAGAGCAACAAGACATGGCGTTTGGTGCCACTTCCACCCGGTCATCGGCCGATCGGGTTGAAATGGGTGTACAAGGCGAAGAAGAACGCTGCCGGTGAGGTGATCAAGCACAAGGCGCGGCTTGTCGCTAAGGGTTACGCCCAACGGCAGGTGTGGACTTCGAGGAGGGTCTTCGCGCCCAGAGCCCGCGATCGAGTCGAGTGCGGCTGCTGCTAGCACTCGCCGCTCGGGAGGGCTGGGCGGTTCACCACATGGACGTCAAGTCCGCGTTCCTCAATGGGGAGCTGGTTGAGGAGGTCTACGTCAGGCAGCCTCCCGGCTTCGTCGTCGCCGGCCAAGAAGACAAGGTGCTGCGCCTAGACAAGGCGCTCTATGGGCTTCGTCAGGCACCGCGTGCGTGGAATATCAAGCTCGACGAGACGTTGGTGGCGCTTGGCTTCAGCCACGGTCGCGCCGGAGCACGCCGTCTACACTACGTGGCAAGGGCGCTCTCGCTTGCTGGTGGGAGTCTATGTCGACGACCTCATCATCACCGGGAACGGCGCTCGCGAGATCGCCAAGTTCAAGCAAGAGATGAGCGCCAAGTTCAAGATGAGTGATTTGGGCTTACTTTGTTTTTATCTTGGCATTGAGGTTCGTCAAGGTGGCGATGGCATCAAGTTGTCTCAGGCGGCGTATGCACGCAAGGTCCCGAGCGTCGCGGGCATGGCGAGCTGCAATCCATGCCATACTCCTATGGAGCCCCGCCTGAAGCTATCGGCTCGCCAGCTAGTACAGCCGCGTCGGTGGACGCCACCGAGTACCGAGGTCTTATCGGCTGCCTTCGGTACTTGGTGCATACTAGGCCAGACATCGCCTTTGCCGTCGGCTACGTCAGCAGGTTCATGGAGAACCCCACCACCGAGCACCTCAACGCGGTGAAGCGGATTCTACGCTACATCGCGGGCACGATCGACTATGGCTGCTACTACAAGCGTGGTGGCAAGGAGCTAAAGCAGCTCGGGTTTTTGGGGTGAGCAGGCCTGTAAGGCCTTGTGGGCTGGGCTAACATTGGTTATGGGCCCACTCACGTTTCCCGCTGCGCAGGAACTGCGCAGGGCTGGGGCTGTCCCGGGAAGGCACAAGACCCGCCCTAGGAGACCACTCGGTTGAGGCTGGAAGCCAAGATCACCGACGTGTGACTAGGGGGTGAGTGTTGGGATAGTCCCACATCGGTTAGCCGATGGGGAGTGGCCAGCTTATAAGGCGAGCGTCTCCCCAAACAGCTCGGGCTTTTGGGGTGAGCAGGCCTGTAAGGCCTTGAGGGCTGGGCTAACATTCGCTGGGGGGTTTCGCGTGCAGTCAGGTGAGTGGGGGCGCTCTCCAAATCAGTGCAAGAACTGGGCATCTGCTGCTGCTACTCATCGTGCCTGTACACTTCTTGGTGCAGAACGCAAAGTGCAGTAGCCCTGGCAGACCACGTAATCATCAGGGAGGGACCAAAAGGGAGAACTCTTGTATAGGTAATTAATAGATCCGAATTTGTTTTGTTCCATATGATTCTGTAGTCAGATGACCTTCATCACTCGGCAAATCTCGACTGAAATCTGAAGCCACATTCTCCGTATTGCTATGACAGTTTTATTTCTTTATCACAATGCCGATCTAGATAATAGCATCATGGTTATCAAATCTTAGGAGACGGTGGCATAATGTGGTAGCTAGTTGAGGTCAACTTAATTATGTATTTTATTCCTTATGTACGGAGCCCTCAATGTTGGTTCAGTTCATGGCAGCTAGGATTACCTGTTGTCGACTAGATGCAGTTTTGGCAGGAGTCTGGAGAATGTTGCTTTGTGTCCAAGATTAAAAAATATATATATGTAGTACATGAACCAAACTAATTTGGGATGAGTACGAGTTGTAGGAAATTTTTCATAGATAATTATAGTGTACTCAAACATGGGATTTGCTGTCCTATTAAAAATAATTATGACAATAGCAAGATACCTGCCCTGAAATAGATATGTGGCTGTTGGGCATAACTTAACCGCTTTTACGGGTTTCTTTGCCAACTAGAAATTTGGGGAGTGATCGACTAAAGCGTAGAGACGCGTATCTACTCATTATATGTTGTCTATGATTTATTGAGTAGTTCCATATATTTATTTGTACCAGGAAGTGGGTCTCATAACCATACTTGACGCGTGCTTGTTGGGATTGCTTTCTTCGACGAAAAGGCAAGTAACGTAGGGGTGTGGCCAATGCTATGTTTATATTCATGTCTTGCATCTTTTTGGAATTGAATGAAGTACACTATGACAAGATTAATAATATGGATCATTGCATTGCTTGTCGATTTATATCTTGCTTATGTATTCATTTATTGATTATAGATTGGATGCCTATTGTTTTTCTTGAATTATTGGTCGTACTAGGCTGATGCTCTACTTAAGCAATTTGGAGTTATATATTCATGTCGATCATTCATATGCATACATATGCATTTCATATGGAGTTAAAGGCCGGTCATTGCCATCGTGCTATGACTAGTACCGTACATGGAGTTGCATGAGAGGTTGGCACCGTCCCAACATAAAACTCTCAATGGAGTTGCATCATAGCATGCATACATCAATTAATTGATGAATTTGAGATATTATTGTTCTTGTTGAGAATATACTCAAGTCGTGCGAGGATGATTGTATGTCGCTACAATGTGGAGTTGCATAATCTATTTGTGGATTATGTTCATTTGTTTTCAAAACTAATAAATCAACTTGTGTGTGTGAGATGTGTTTATATTCATAGCCGTTGCTTGCTGAGTTTATCTCACCCCTTTAATTCTTTACAGGTGCATAACATTATTTGTCAGCATGTTGGGCTTGGGAGTTAGATGCACGCACTTGTCACCTCAACGCCTCGCAATAAATGTCTTTGATTCAAGAAATCATTTGTTTATGGCACTCCATCTAAGTTAAAGCATTGTCGTAGTGAATTTAATCACTTTGTTGAGACGTTATAATTCCCCTCGGTGTAACCCATGGGTCCTATTCTTAATTTGTTTAGCTATTTCGTTGATATTCCCTTTAATATAATTACACTTGAGATATGTGATTCTTGTTCTTGCTGCGTTTTCAAATAAGTTGTTGTCCAAATCCTCTATTTTTAATATAATATTGGTTTGTAAAAGTAGGGTGTTACAGTTGGTATTCAAAGCTTAGGTTTTAATCCTTGGTTAAATAATAATTAATTTGACACACTGCACATGTAGATTGGGTTGGGTATTGCATATTTTCCTTGCACTTTGTTGTTCCTTAGGTCTATATATTTATTTCTTGAAGTTCATGTGTGTGTTTATGTTTTATTGCGGTGGCTGCAGTCATGCCACCTAAGACGCCAAGTAAGGGGCGAGGTCGAGGGCGAGGTCGAGGTCGAGGGCGAGGTGATGCCCAGCCCGAGGGCGACACCCAAGCGAGCTGCGAGCCACGCTGAGGCATTGCGCGAGGTGCGGACTCTAAGGCGGGCTGCTCGTGGTGCTACCTCTAATGGCGCAGGTGGTAGCCAGCCTCTGCCTCGATAGCGGAGATGCTACCTCGATGATGTAGATGCTGCCCCTGATGGTAGAGGTGCTACCCAACAAAATACCGGAAATGGCGGTCGTCAAAGCGGGGTGTCACTAAAAGAGTGGGTTCGCTTGAAGCTAGACAGCTTTTTGATGGCACCGAACTCCTATACAGGCTGCAGATTGGCTTTCTTATATTGAGATGCGGTTGGATGCCTTTGAGAGGTGTTACCTCAAGATAAAGTTCGCTATGCTCGCAAATCATGAAGGGTGAGGCTCAAATTTGGTGGCGAGGTATACAAATCAGCTAGGACTGCTGCTCATGGTGTCCCCACTTGGTCCGAGTTTGTTGCACAATTTGAGAGGAGATTCTACTCAGCTACTTTCTTAGATAAGATGCAAATTGACCTAAATAATTACACACAAGACAAGATGACTGTTGCGAGAATATGAGGTGGGATTTAATAAGCTTGTTCGCTTTGTCCCTCATGTAGCCGCCGAATGATGCGAGAAGGCTAGGAGATTCCGGCCGGGTTTGAGACCTTTATTCGCCATATGCTTGGTGCTTTTCCGATTCATCGATTTTTTACACCATGGTTGAGCGGGCTTTCAGTGTTGAGCTCCGTGCCAGACTTATACTGATGATATTCGTAAAGCATCCGGAGCGAGAACAACGTAGCATGCAGAGAAGAAAGGGCAATCTGTAGTCCTATCCATAATAAGCACAAGGGTCAGCAGCGTCATCATCCATACCAAGGTGGATCTTCCCGGGACGTTCTTGAGGTCCGTGCTCGCCAGTCTTTGTGGTTAAGCCTGGTTTTGGCCTGGTATGCTTTAGGTGTGGTGATTCACATATGCAAAGTGATTTGCTCTTGGAAAGGGAATTGTTCAATTTGTGGTCACTTTGGACACAAGGATGTCGTGTGTCGCAAAAATCCTAATGGGAAAATTAAGTGGGAGAAGGTGACTTCTTCTAGTGGCTCTTCTTCTAGGGGTTCACTTCATGTGATGGCTTCTGCTCCAACTCCACAGTTCTTACCAGCTCCTCCACCGCAACAATACCTTCCTGCACCTACCGGAGGTTATTGGTTGCCTCCACCAGCCCGCTCCTTTGGCTCATGCCCCAGCTTTACCTCACCAAGGCCTGCACCACCGACGCTGACGATGGTTGGGACTTCTTCCGCACAAGATGTGGGGTGTCTACTTCACGTGCACCGCCTGGGCTATACACTTTGCCTTCTCACCGAGTCCGAGGACGAACGATGTGGTGACGGTATCTTACCCGTGGACTCTCATGATGCTCGCATTTTGTTTGATTCTCGGTGCTAGTTTTTCTTTTGTATCATTTGACTTCGCTAGAAAGGCGGGTTTGTCATCACAAAGAATTGAGAGTCGGTCATAGTCAGTTCCCCTAGTGGACTTATTTCTAGTTGTACTGTTTGCCCGGGGTGTTCTATTACTATTGGTGATGAGGTGTTCATTGCCAACCTAGTGATGATTAGTTTGGAGCCCTTTGATGTTATTCTAGGCATGGACTGGCTTTCTCAATATCATGCAATGATCTCTTGTTATTGGAAGACAAGCACCTTGTTGGTCCGGCCGGGGAGAGATCGTATTCCAAGGAAGTGGTTTAAAATATACACTCTCTTTCTTATGTGCACTTTTTCCCGAAAGATGGATGGTGAAGTCAGGTGCTCTTTGGTCCCTTGTAGAAGGGCAAGATATTGCCTCACGTATTGAGGATATTCCTGTTGTACGCATGTTTCCTGATGTGTTTCCACAAGAGCTTCCAGGGTTGCCTCCCGGTAGAGAGCAAGATTTTTCGAGATTGAACTTGTTCCCGGGGCGAGACCAATTTATAAGACCCCAGATAAGATGGCTCCCGTGGAGCAAGTGGAGCTAAAGAAACAATTGGATGATCTTCTAGAAAAGGGTTTTATCCGACCAAGCAAGTCTCCATGGGCTTTCCCTGTTTTGTTCGTGGAGAAGAAGGATGGTACTAAGAGGCTTTGTGTTGATTATCGAGCCCTTAATCAAGTGACTATCAAGAATAAGTACCCACTACCTCGTATTGATGCTTTATTTGATCAATTGAAGGGTGCAAAGGTGTTTTCTAAGATTGACTTGCAATCTGGTTATCACCAACTGAGAATTAGAGAAGAGGACATTGAGAAAACTGCATTTAGCACAAGGTATGGGCATTATGAGTATACTGTTATGTCTTTTGGACTAACAAATGCCCCTGCTGCTTTTATGGGAGCGATGAACAGGATGCTACATGAATATTTGGATGTGTTTGTTGTGGTATTCATTGATGATATATTGGTGTACTCCAAATCTATGGAAGAGCATGAGGTGCATCTTAAACTAGTATTGGAGGCCCTTCAGAGGAACAAATTTTATGCTAAGTTGAAGAAGTGTGCTTTCTGGTTGATAGAAGTGGCTTTTCTTGGTCATGTCATCAACCAACATGGTGTTACCGTTGATCCTAAGAATGTCGCATCAGTAGTGAATTGGAAAAGGCCAACAAGTGTGACCGAGGTCAGAAGTTTCTTAGGTCTTGCTGGCTATTACCGTCGTTTTGTGAAGGATTTCTCTATCATTGCCAAGCCAATGACACGGCTCACATAGAAAGGGGTACCTTTTATTTGGAGTGAAGAGTGTGAGCATAGTTTTTGTACCTTGAAGGATAAACTCGTGAATGCTCCTATTCTTACCTTGCCTGAGCCTGGCAAAAGATATACAGTGTATACTGATGCTTCTCGAATTGGATTGGGTTGTGTGCTTATGCAAGAAGGAAAGGTTATCTCTTATGCATCACGACAATTGAAGACTCATGAGCAGAACTATCCTACTCATGACTTGGAGTTGGCAGCGGTGGTTTTTGCATTAAAACTTTGGAGGCATTATCTTTATGGAGAGTCTTGTGATATTTTCACAGATCATAAGAGTCTCAAATATATCTTCACACAGAAGGAGTTAAACATGAGACAAAGGAGATGGTTAGAGTTGATCAAGGACTATGATCTCAACATACGGTATCATCCGTGCAAAGCAAATATAGTGGCAGACGACTTAGTAGGACCGGTGTTCCTAAGACTTTAAATCCTTTGATAGGGGAGTTTGATAGGATGAACATTTCCTATTGTTATGTTGGTGTAGCACAGCCGAGACACGCTTGATAATTGAGTCCGCTATTCCCCGAGCGAGTGCGAGAAGCTCAAAAGCATGATCGCTCTTCTTCGGAAGTTAGGAGGCGGATCGCGAGGGGGTAGACCAAGAGAATTCAGCATTGATGAACAAGGCGCAGTTCGGCTTCGAGGTCGCCTTTGTGTTCCTCAAAAGGCCGAAGTGAAGATGGATATCCTTAGGGAAGCCCATCGTACCCCATACACCATTCATCCTGGACAGACTAAGATGTATAGAGATTTGAAGCCACATTTTTGGTGGAAGAGGATGAAGGTGGATATAGCTAAATACGTTGCATCTTGTGGGGTATGCCAACATGTAAAAGCAGAGCACAAGAGACCAGCAGGTAAACTACAACCATTGGAAATTCTAGAGTGGAAGTGGGAGTATATCACTATGGACTTTGTGGTTGGTCTACCTCGTTCACCGCGAGGGATGGACGCTATATGGGTCGTGGTGGATAGGCTAACTAAGTCGGCACATTTTATACCTATCAAGAATACTCACACAGCTTGTGATCTAGCGCCCATCTATGTTTCCCAAATTGTGAGGTTGCATGGTGTACCAAAGTCCATTGTTTCTGATCGAGATGCAAAGTTTGTATCATTATTTTGGAAGAGTTTTCAGAATGCAATGGGTACAAGGCGAGATTTAAGTGTAGCATTTCACCCAAAGACAGATGGTCAATCAGAGCGGACCATTCAGACACTAGAGGATATGTTGCGATGTTGTGTGCTTTCTTGGAAAGGCAGTTGGGAGGACCATTTGGCTCTAGCTGAATTTTCTTATAATAATAGTTATCATTCCAGCATTAAAATGGCTCCATGTGAGGCCTTATATGGACGGAGGTGTAGGTCACCGCTATGTTGGGATTCTGTTGGCGAGAGGGCTCTTGTGGGTCCTGATTGGATCCAACAAACGGTTGATAAGGTTGCTGAGGTGCGTCACAATCTCTTAGCAGCACAAAGTCGACAAAAGAAATATGCTGATGTGAGAAGAAGTGTGCTGGAGTTTCAGGTTGGTGACCATGTTCTATTGAGGGTGTCACCGACCAAAGGTGTTGTAAGGTTCGAATAAAAGGAAAACTTAGCCCAAGATATATTGGTCCATTCTTGGTCATTGAACGCATTGGGAAGCTAGCTTATAGATTGGAGCTGCCAATCCATGAATGGAGTGCATAATGTTTTTCATGTCTCGATGTTGCGGAAGTATTTGCATGATCCAGAACAGAAGATTGAGCTCGGACCTATCACCATTGAACAAGACCTTACTGTTAAGTCTTATCCTGTGCGTATATTGGAATTCTCGGATCGTGTATTGAGGAGGAAGGTGATCAAGAGAGTCAAGGTACTCTGGTCAAATCAAACAGAGAGGGAAGCAACATGGGAGCTTGAAGAGCTCATGCGCAAGGAGTACCCTGATCTTTTTCGAAATGGTAAGTTTAAGATTTCCTCCAAATTCCTTTATGTAGTAGGCATCGGCGAGAATTCGAGGACGAATCCTTTTAAGGGGAAGAATGTAATATCCAGAAAAAAATCAACATAATTATTGTTTAAGCCAAATGGGCTTTGAGAGGAGACATGCTTTTGGGCCTAAAAAAAAATATTAGAGTCCAGGATCAAGTTACGTAAGGGGTAGAAAATTCCACCGTGACTCCTCTCGGTCTCCAGTCGATCCGAAGTTCTCGTTCTCGCGTGAGGAGTAGGAGACGGCGGCGGCGCTCTGCATCTCGTCTCCGTCGCTGGGGGTTTCGCGTGCAGTCAGGTGAGTGGGGGGCGCTCTCCAAATCAGTGCAAGAACTGGGCATCTGCTGCTGCTACTCATCGTGCCTGTACACTTCTTGGTGCAGAACGCAAAGTGCAGTAGCCCTGGCAGACCACGTAATCATCAGGGAGGGACCAAAAGGGAGAACTCTTGTATAGGTAATTAATAGATCCGAATTTGTTTTGTTCCATATGATTCTGTAGTCAGATGACCTTCATCACTCGGCAAATCTCGACTGAAATCTGAAGCCACATTCTCCGTATTGCTATGACAGTTTTATTTCTTTATCACAATGCCGATCTAGATAATAGCATCATGGTTATCAAATCTTAGGAGACGGTGGCATAATGTGGTAGCTAGTTGAGGTCAACTTAATTATGTATTTTATTCCTTATGTACGGAGCCCTCAATGTTGGTTCAGTTCATGGCAGCTAGGATTACCTGTTGTCGACTAGATGCAGTTTTGGCAGGAGTCTGGAGAATGTTGCTTTGTGTCCAAGATTAAAAAATATATATATGTAGTACATGAACCAAACTAATTTGGGATGAGTACGAGTTGTAGGAAATTTTTCATAGATAATTATAGTGTACTCAAACATGGGATTTGCTGTCCTATTAAAAATAATTATGACAATAGCAAGATACCTGCCCTGAAATAGATATGTGGCTGTTGGGCATAACTTAACCGTTTTACGGGTTTCTTTGCCAACTAGAAATTTGGGGAGTGATCTACTAAAAAGCGTAGAGACGCAGTATCTACTTATTATATGTTGTCTATGATTTATTGAGTAGTTCCATATATTTATTTGTACCAGGAAGTGGGTCTCATAACCATACTTGACGTGCTTGTTGGGATTGCTTTCTTCGACGAAAAGGCAAGTAACGTAGGGGTGTGGCCAATGCTATGTTTATATTCATGTCTTGCATCTTTTTGGAATTGAATGAAGTACACTATGACAAGATTAATAATATGGATCATTGCATTGCTTGTCGATTTATATCTTGCTTATGTATTCATTTATTGATTATAGATTGGATGCCTATTGTTTTTCTTGAATTATTGGTCGTACTAGGCTGATGCTCTACTTAAGCAATTTGGAGTTATATATTCATGTCGATCATTCATATGCATACATATGCATTTCATATGGAGTTAAAGGCCGGTCATTGCCATCGTGCTATGACTAGTACCGGTACATGGAGTTGCATGAGAGGTTGGCACCGTCCAACATAAAACTCTCAATGGAGTTGCATCATAGCATGCATACATCAATTAATTGATGAATTTGGAGATATTATTGTTCTTGTTGAGAATATACTCAAGTCGTGCAGGGATGATTGTATGTCGCTACAATGTGGAGTTGCATAATCTATTTGTGGATTATGTTCATTTGTTTTCAAAACTAATAAATCAACTTGTGTGAGATGTGTTTATATTCATAGCCGTTGCTTGCTGAGTTTATCTCACCCCTTTAATTCTTTACAGGTGCATAACATTATTTGTCAGCATGTTGGGCTTGGGAGTTAGATGCACGCACCTGTCACCTCAACGCTTCCAGAATAAATGTCTTTGATTCAAGAAATCATTTGTTTATGGCCCTCCATCTAAGTTAAAGCATTGTCGTAGTGAATTTAATCACTTTGTTGAGACGTTATAATTCCCTGGTGTAACCCATGGGTCCTATTCTTAATTTGTTTAGCTATTTCGTTGATATTCCCTTTAATATAATTACACTTGAGATATGTGATTCTTGTTCTTGCTGCGTTTTCAAATAAGTTGTTGTCCAAATCCTCTATTTTTAATATAATATTGGTTTGTAAAAAGTAGGGTGTTACAGTTGTCCAGGGAGTGACCAATCGAAGATCTCGCATTTAATTAATGGATAATTTTTTATCTCCTACGATTAGCAGTTGTTAATGTTTGGTGCCAATTGTTTATCCAATCTGTGCTGTTCGTTTAGTCTTGTTCCTTTTGCAAGGCAGAGTTTAAGGCGGAGCAGTAGTAGATCGAAGTCCGTTTTAAGGACTTTAGGTGAAGAATTGGAAACTCGAATAGTAACAAAAGTTGTAGAACTTTTCAATACCTTTGAAATGAGTATTTAAACACATGGCCACAAACTACATAAGAACTGGATCTACAAAGAAATGGCCACAAACTACATGATGCCACACCTCAGGCATAGACCCTGATTGTTCGAGCTGCATGTTCCGTTCCCAGTTCCCAACAATAAGACCGCATCCGAATCTTAGCATCATAATCGTGGTAGGAAGCCTATTGGGAGATCACGAAGAACAGGTCAACTGCCAGTTGTCATGTCACGTGAGATAAAAATTTCTACCGATGCAAATTTCCTGATACCTCCCAAGGCCACAGCTCGACCAAGGTTGGTTAGAGGTTTGCTTGGTGAAGAAAATGTTTTTGCAGAACATTCTTGGTAATGGCTAGATTGTAGAGTGCATGATACTATCAAGAAGTTCAGATTACGTGGGAACCAGCTAGCCTGATGTATATAGTCTTGCACTTCTTTGAGTTCAAGCTAGTACTCTGCAACTCAACAAATGTGAGTACAACATTCACTTATGTTTCAAGCTACTTTTGAGTACTCTTGTCTAGTAGAGTGTCTGAAGACAGTAAATTTTTGGATCCAATGCCTAATATAAAACAAGTGCAGTCTTTATTAGGATCAGTTGTTGAATTGAAGACTAAATATGTCCTACGTAAACATCTTTTTAGCAATTTGTTAAAGAAAAGCCTTTCTTGTTCCATAGTTTAGACAAAAGTTAGTGACACTTTGAAGTTTCATTTTCGATATACCATTATACATGTGCCAAACTGATAAGCATGTCTTTTTTGCATTCATTGTGTTGAAAGTAATTTTAAATGAAATACGACTAATAAACATCATTGGGTAAAATGCTACTATGAAATCTGCAATACCATATAGGTAGAGGAAAACCTTAACCAGGAGAACCGCTATTCTTATTTCCGTTATTCGTAATCACCAAAAGTGAAATATTCTGTTACACAAATCAAAGAAATAAAACCGAACATAGAGTTAATGCTGCTCTATGCATAGCACATGCTAGCCGCAAAGACCATTATGTACTGTGCTATATCCATTCTAGTATCCCAGTTAGTATCATATTTCAGAACCATCTGCTCATACTCAAACCACCTCTAAATCATCGGCCTCCACTAATGCTACTTTAATAGTGGCAGGCAACTTGAGCAAACAACACACCCAGTAAAACATCAGCCTCCACTAATACTTTAATAATAGCATGCATCCTGAGATAATATCTTGAAGATTTAGTGGTTAGAGCTTCAAGCATCAGATGGAGTCTTATCTTTCGCTATATCATGTTCCGGCAAATGTGGACTGTACTGAAATAGATATGAAAGGAGGATTACTCAAGCTGCAATCGGAAGATTTTGATGAATTGCTTGGCATTGTTTTAGTACGTTATTTATCTTTTGCGTAATCAACATTGTAATGTTCTCGTTACATGTTTCACTGCCCTCAATTTAAAAACATGTTTCATTGCTAGTTGGAGGCTTTGTAACAATTGATTCACATGTGTTTCTAATTGTCTGAAGCTCCAGACACTCCATTATGGAGAAAGTAGTCATGGTCCATACTAATAGTGATACGTAATTTTTTTTAGTACTATGTGAAAATTATTTATATCACAAAAATGAATAGCATACAAATTCAGTGTCTTTCTAGAAATAATTGAGGGGATACTTCGAATGTAGTATCATGGCTCCTACATGCAGCAATGTCATCATGCATCCATCATAGGCATATCTAGGAACTGCCAGCCTAGCAAGCATGGACACAGTTAAGACTTGAGCTGGAGTGTATCTCTTGAACTATTATATGCCAGTTCCAAGAGATACACTCCAGCTCAAGTGTTGCAATGGTATGGGTTCGCATTCTTCAATTGGAGTGTATCTCTTGGAACTATTATATTCTAAGTTTTGCAGCAAGGTAGCTGAAGCTTTGCCATCCTAGCAAGCATGGACACAGTTAACCCTGCTCGCAATGGTGTATGCTTCTCTCGTGATAGTAGTAGCCACATGGAACTCATGCACAGAAACTAATATAGGTCTAGAGTTTTATTGTGATAGAGGTGATGGAAAGGGTGTTATATATGGATACCTTTTGTAATACACCAGCAACACTAATTCCCATATATTTTTCTCTTTCTCCAACATTCCATTTTCTGAGGGTCATCAACTTCTGGATGAAAGTCGAAAGTGTGATTGGGATGCATCAAGAATTTGAGTATGCAATTACTGAGAGACTCTAGTACCAGATATGAAACAAAATGGGAGTATAGGGGTCCAAACACAATGTACTATCTTTGTTATTGTTTCAAAGATACACAAAAAAAAAAAAAACAGATCTGCTGCTGCTTTTCCGGGTGAGGTGGGTTGTTTACGCCGGTTGTTAGTCTGAATGTTGGAGTGTTTCGTATATCATTTGTAAGTGACCTTGGAAGGGTATGTACTGAGTTATGTTCCACAAAACAGGTGAAAGAACTTCGAATGTTACTAGTGATTTTGATAATATTCGGTCAAGAGAAAAGTGAATATAGCAGTGGTTTGCTACCATTTTGGCTTTATTTTCATCGCCTCCACCATAATGTTATACTAATAATCAAACTCTGTGATATCCAATCTTATTTAGTGAATATCTTAATTGTCTGTCAAACTTTGTCATTTTTTCTACCCAGCCAATTGCCGCTTGGGCACTATCCCAATTGTGCGTTGGGTGGAGGCTACTGTCCGCCGGCAGCCTGGGCTGTGGCTGAGCCCCTGAACCTTGAGTAGTGGCAGCGAGGGCACTCATCAGGTTCACCCTCACTCAGGGTCCACACGCCGTACCTGATGGGCATACCCCATGTTAGAACTTAGAATCTCATTAGAAGCCATCAAGCCTTTCATGGCCTTCAGGGTGAAAATCCATGATGGCAACGAGGGGTTGTGGCTAATTCTTGCTAAATGTCCAATGAGTCTAAGGGCAGTCAAACCATAGATGTTGAAAGGAACAACCACTCAAAACACTACATCTCCATCATGATTTGAACTATGATTTCCCACTCAAAACACTACACATCAGGGAATATGGATTTAGTCTTCAACTCCTCCTTTTATATCTCCCTAGCTTCATGCACCAAAAAATAAGTGAGATCTAATTTTAAATATCCATCTTATTAATTCTCTGCATCTACCACTTCAACCACTAATTCCCACAGCAATTTATATAATGTTGCCATACACACCGTCATGCTCACAAGAAACCTACAAAGTCCATAGGTAACACATGCACTCCTCTTGTTACAATAAAAAGGTTTCCTGTAGCATAGAAATCACCAAAGATGTGAGAAAGACATGCTAGTCTTATTGTATCGTAATAATATGTCACTATCCGAACTCTGTCATAGGATTCGGAAGCATCAGGATTGATTGTATCACATATAAGCAGGGTATTCTAGGGTATACTGTTCCATTACGAGGTAGCTCCACAAGAAGCCCCGATCGAGATGATGCAAGGCATAGCAGGCAGTCTATTTTGATCTGTAGCATGAACACACTGACAATGACTTATTAGCTCCACCTGCTGAGCCAAAACTACTGTTCAAGTTGTCGAAGCAAACACAGGATCAATAGGTTTGATTATTGTAGTGACTTGATATGCCAACTGCGGCAACTGAAAGGATATGTTCACTCTGTTAAAACTTAGAATAATTAGGCCTGCGTAGATTAGACACATATACTTCTCTGTTCAGCTACGCAGAAGATATCAGCATGATATGTTGGTTTTCCTCTCGAACATCATATTCGTATGTTTCAATCTGTCAACATGACAGTATTGCATCACCATTGGCACAAATTATTAAATTGAAAGTAGTAAAATATTGTTGGCGCTTTAACTTTATTAGGGTGTAACAGAGGTCCATCAACATAGAAATTGCATTTTAGTATTCTTAAGATCACTTTATGAGTTGTGCATGCACCACATATTAACTTGTTTTGCGAGGCAAATAAAGACAGAATGCGTTAAGGTGATCATGGTATGGCTGTGACCTGTGATCTCGCTGACCATGCCTTCAGCCCAACATATGGAGTTAGCTGGCACGCATGACTCATTATCTGGAGTGGCTGCCCAATGCAGGGGAGTTTGTGAATTGCATTGATTCACTGAAAATTTGGATTTGATACTTCTGTGCTTCTGTGCTCATGACTAAGGCAGACGATCATGAGGTTACTGAATATGAATCAGGTCTCCATCCTAACGGACAATTAAGCTCTAGTGAACTTCTTCAGTGGGGGTAACCTGGACAATCCCCCACTCTGGGAAATCATGCCGTTCACTCAAAGGTTCCTTAATGTGGTGTCCAGTAAACAAATTCAGGTTCTCAAGATTGCAAAAATCTAATTGCCACGGCTCACTCCCCTAGCGGACCAAGCTTTCAGACATTCTGTCCAAGGACATTCTGTTGAACTCCAGTAGTGCTTCCGAAACCAGGACCGACGGCCACAATATTTCCGTATTCGTTAGCATCAGCTTGTAAATTCCCGTTAATCTTGAAGTATATATAACCATGTCAGTCGGTTCAATTTGAAATGAATTAGTAGTGACACATCATCACTGCCAGTTTGGCAAACAACACTAATGGCGTAGACAGTGATAGGTTTTGCTCTGTAGTACTCAAAATACACAAAATACAGGAGATTCTAAGAACACCTTAACCTATTTGTTACATATAATGAGATTGGATGCATGCTGATCCTTTTGCATATGGGATAACTTCGTGTCTTGATCATTATGAAGCTAATCTACAATTTAGGAAAAGAGAATTTAGTAAATGTAACAAATACACCATTGTCATAGTGTGAAGTGTGAACACAAACAGGCCTATGTGTAATCAATCATCCTAAAATGTGAGGAATGCATTTTCTGAAACTGTCCCACCAGTGTGTTTGGTCCATTTCTTGCACTTAAGCAATTACACAATTAACAATATCTCATGGTCTCTAAATCAAAAATGATGATAGAAAAAGACTATAAATGACTTAATTTTTTTTTGAGGGAAAATAAATGACTTAAATGAACTTTAGTACAATAACTTTGACGAGTAGATAACTTATTTAGGCGTGTAGCACAATGCACTATTACAAAAACAATTTAAGAGACGCCTCCATTTCATTTTTCGAAAGCACATGGTTGCTGTTCAGTAAAAATAGACGAACTGACACCAGCTTACAAACTGCATATAAAAATAGATTTCTACCGTGTGCAATTAACAACTTAAATGGGGTGTGCAATTAACAACTTAGAAGTATCCCAGAGCACATCAAAGTTTTCCACCGTGTGTGCTAACTTATCTCTTCCACTCAAACTCACGTGTCTCTGATATCTTGAGAAACATCCCACTAATAAGAAGTGATTGTTGTTTATAGAGGTATGGCCCCAGGCAGACGTGTCGTAGGCTGCGTGGCAGTGGCTCCGAGCAAGCACAGTGGGCGACTAGCTAGGTGTTAGTTGTCTTTCAAGGGCTGGTTGGTCCATATTTTCAGCCATTTCTACAAACTAGTTAAGATGCACGTGCGGCACGCACGTGCCTAAAATTATGGATCTAATTATTTGTTGGGTGGGTGCTTGTTGTATTGCCAGGTTCGTTCAAGGTGCTGCAGCTGCCTCACCTTCGGTGACGAAGCTGCTGCTGTTGTTCCTAGTGACCCCTTGTGAGTGAACCATCTTTCAGTGAGCTATGGTATGTTCACATCCTTGTCGCATGAAGGGAGAGGTTGACTTCGTTCTTGCCTCAGTTTCACATGGAAATAAGAATTGAATGGTGTTTCGAGTACAATTTCTGCAGAGTGGCAATCATTTTGTCAAAGCCTATAGAATTCATTGATGAAACACACGTTTTGTCAAGATTGCACAGCTTTGAAGAAAGACTTACCTGATTAATTGCATGCATTTTGGACACTGTTTTCCGGATATGGCTGTAGCATATCTTAAGCATTTCATGCACTGTTAAAAAGAGTAGCAATAATATTTGTTTTAGAAAAGTTTGTAGAGCGATGTGCAATTAAACATTCAAAAATATAATTACATCAAAGAATGTTCAATTAAAAAAAAAGTTCCAGGTAACACCAGTATAATGAGCAAAATTTTAGATTGATGGGCAATGTACATATAACCACCACTCTGTTGAGACTGAGATAAGGTTAATTTGAAAAGATAAACCTCTGATTAAAATATCCTCTTTAACAAAAAAAATATTTCCCTCCAGCCTAACAATACTTGTGATCTGAACACAGTAGTTGGGGTAATGTATTGTCTTGGACAAATAGACTAAATGATGTATCAACAATAAATAATCAGTAATCAACAAAAATAGAAAAAAAAAGGCATACCAATAAACACGTTTGTTATCTAGAAGAATATCTATTAGTCCATGTCAATGCAATTTGGGTAAAATTGTAACATGCAAACCTGCTAGCGATGTCAATCTCTCAGCTCGCGGACATTTAACACTATTTCCTATTTATTTTCTGAACTCTAATACAAACTCTTATTTTAGCATTTAAGGTTACAGAATAGCTACAGAATCAATGTTTTGGTATTGTTTTTATTCCTCTAAATAACCTCATTTAGATTTACATCCCACAAGTAGTAATGAAAAGGAAAGAATATTATTTTAGAAAAAAAAAAATCATCAGCAAATCCGAGCTTCATGACACGGCACATAAGGTCATCGGGATTCCACCATGCATCCATGACCCGTGTACAGATTGGTGAGTGCAGTTAGTACTTGCACATGGAACCTAAAACCTCCTGATTGAAAATTAGGGTAATAATAGTTATATTAGTTGCTAAATTACTAAATTGTACTAACATAGTGGAAACGTCACGTCATACGATAGAAGAAAACAAAGTAGATTAACTGAAAAACCGAGCAAAACTACCTATGATTATCAATCTGAAATTAAGGTAAGATCGAAGTCATGGTAACTTTAAGTCTGCTAATCTCTGCACACATCAGAAAAAGTTGTAGACGCACTCTGTGTAAGATTTATGAATAATACCAGTTACTACAGGGAACAATATAAAAATATGCCCACATGACATCACTAAATCTCTAAATATTCCAAATGCAAAATCATATTGTAACCTTAAAAGTTCTCTTTTTTATGCCCACATGAACCCATACAATACGAGAAAATTAAAACATTTAAAGGAAACATTGCCATCTTATAAACTGTATCATCAACATAATCGAACTCAGCAAAGGATCAAGTACAACTACTAATCCAGACTGCTGAGGCAGAAACACAAACCACCTCATCAAGATAATCGGTCCTGACCTTGTCCAAAATTTGACACACCAAAGGAGCACAAACCAAACACAATCTATGTCGCCGATATCGCTGATTGTGGTTGCGTGGGTTTGGGACGATAGTTTTCATGGAGTCCCCGACCTGCCTGACATAGAAGAGGTACCCAAGGTTGTTGTCGGTAGAGTTGAAGCAGACTCGTGAAACGGGATGACGAACTTTATTTGCAGATTTTGCCTTTAATAATTGTGGAATTTCCAATTTTCATCTTTCCATGTAGACATGGGTCCAAGTAGTACTGTGATAACATAAATATGAGTCAACTTAAAAGCAATCTATCTATAATCTATAATGTTTGTTCAAAATGGAATCGAACTTGTATAGTTATAGTTATAGTTTCCAAATAAAAAGAAAAGCTTACCTATTGTAAATGGAGATATCAACAACAACAACAACAACAACAACAACATAGCCTTTAGTCCCAAGCTAATTGGGGTAGGCTAGAAATGAAACCCATATGAAACAGTACAAAAGAACGTAAAAAGGCACAAGACAAATGGATAAAGATAGGGTAGATAGAAAAGGCGACATGTAAATGGAGATATCATTTAAAAATAATTTTTTTCATACCCTCTATTCCATGCAATGTGTCTTCTGGTTCCTAAATGCCAGAGTTCAATGCTTCTTGGTTCAATTTCTTTCTGAGCATGACAATTATGGTGATATATATACATCGTTTCCTAACACCTAAAACATATAGGAATTAACCAGGAAACGTTACTACTATACCTGATATGTTTGACACTACATGCATATATATTTAAAATATTTAAAATATATTAATACCATATCTGACATATTAAGAGTTGATGGTAAGTTTATTTTGGACTTGGTGGCAGCACTCAACTTATCTCGGTACTTACGTTGATACTCACGTTTTTCAGCAAGGATCTCATCTTTCTTATCACCAGGCATTGCATGCGTATACCTCTTCTTGTCCATGTGCTTTAGAGTGTCTTGATCTTCATGAGTACCTTGATCTAAAGACCTAAAAATAGTTAAAAGTTCAGTATTACCTTTGCTAAATAAACAATGCCAATGGAGAGCAAAATACCAATATATATTTTCAACTCGTAAAACTAAATCTCATTTCCTCTTAAAAGAGTTTCCATTATCATCAATTCGTATCTGTGATTTCAGATGATGCAATCAATTTGTAAGCAGCAGCCTTAGCCTTAAGATCGCCCAGCTCAACGATTATATACATTTTTTTTGTCCCGAAATGCCTCCTCTTATGATTAAGCAATGCAGCACATGATTTGAGATTATGCAATCAATCTGTATGATAAAGGAAACTCTTCTAAGAGGACAAAAAAATGCATCCATGTTTTGAGATGATGCAATCAATCTGGATGGCATCATCCTCGGCTTCGCACGACCTCGGGGCTACATTACATTGATATTCACGTTTTTTGGCCTTAATTTTGTCCTTTTCACTGCTAGGCAGTGCAGCATACCTAACTCGTTGTTTTTCACATTTTTTGGCCTGAATTTCCTCCTCATTGTGAGGCATACCTACACAACCTTTGTCACAAATTTTGTCAATACTTATTTTATACATTTGGCACTCCTGAATGTTTAAGCTCTAAATTTTTACTATCATGCTTCTATATTCCTACACAAATTTAAGATTCCTATAAATCAATACAAAATGAAGAAATTTTTGTCAGAGTTATTAATTCAAACGCTTCTATCATTTGTACACAAATATATTTTCCGTCAACATGAGGAAACTAAAACACATAAATCATTAAAATTGAAGAAACTTTAGTTAGAGTAACAAATGCAACCTTATTTTTTGCGCTGAAGAGAACAAAGTCATGAATGTAATAACCATTCTTTGTGACAGAAGTTTTTACCGGTTTTCTAGGAAAGTATGTTGGCCTTGCGTAAACAATTAGGGGATTTCAACTAATCCTTTCCGAATTAATTTTACACAAGATCCAGCTGCATGTATTAGTATACGTTTGCACAAGTTATGTTAGCTTGTACTTCATCTTTAGCCATAACAATAAACACACAGATAGATAATGAGCAGCACCGATTTGCTGCGAACGCCCCTCGTTTGTCAACGCCACGCCGTCCTGATCCCCCGCCGCCGCCACGGTGAGTTCGCCGGAGTCCATCTCCACCTAACGACCTCCACGAGTGAAGGGTCATGGCCTTTAATCCTCTACTGTCCGGAGGTTAAGACATGGACATTTGAGGGTGTGTCTATACATGTATACGGTGGTATTTCTGGTTTTATTTTTCTAAAAGAAAACAGACATAATTTGCATCCGCATGACATCATGGTGATGTAATCAAGATAATAACGACCAAATGCGCATACACGGACAGCTGCTTTGCTCGCTTGTTCCCCGTGCCTTGATCGCCGGCGCGAGGTGAGATCGCCCCAAAGACGACCAACCGGTCGCGGAAGAGGCCGGGCGTTACGCTTACCGCGAAGTCGACGAGACCGATCTCGACGTAAACAGGTTCACCGAGAAGACAGTTCCACGAGCGGCGAACAAACTGGAGAGAGAAATCGGGCTCGCTGAGGCACAAGAACAACAAGAGTGTTACTCAAGGAAAAGCGATCAGAGGCGTAGGGCACCCACGCCGCCGTGGCGTCCCTCCCGCAGCTAGTTGGCGGTGAGGATGTGGAGGAAGAGATCAATGCCGGCGGCGCCCGCGCGCCTCTATGCCGGCTGGCTCGCTTGCCGCCGCCCGCGCTCCTCGTGCTCTTCGCCGTCACACGCACGCACGTGGGTCGAGGGGCAGCTTGTAGATCAAAGGGGGCGCGTGGAGCGACCATAGTACGCCGGTAGAGAAAGAAGTGCGGCCCTGGATGACGATTGACAGGATGACAGGACACAGTAACGAATGAAGGGGCGGCGATATTTCGGCAGGGAAACAACGACGCATCTGGTGTGTGCGAGAGGGAGCGGTTGGCGGCGTGTCCCCGCGCCTCACGGAGGCGGAGGATGCGGCGGGTATACGTGGGTGGGTGAACATGTCCTCGGTGAAAATAAACATGGAGTAGGAGTCCGCGCTAACACGAAACACGCAGTGTTCCATACATTCCTAACCTCAGGTTTTGATGGGTCCACGTGTCAGAACAAAATCTAAGAGTGTTGTGTAAGGCGGGTAAAGAGTTTTATGGGTGACAAGTGTTTTTCAATTTGTTCACTCTTTTATAGTATAGATATAGATAGATAGATAGATAGATATATTTGAGGCCTTGTTACCTAGTGATTAACTAAGAAGTGGTTCGTACCATGTGCTTACAGCTAATGGCCATTTATGCTGCTGTTCGAAATGGACGCTTGCAGCTAGTAAGTGTTAAATTGTCTCTTTTGTGCTGGAAGAACCATATTCTGTTCAATCATCTCACTAGGTGAAAATGAAATCTAGTCCCTTATTATGCTGCGACAATATCTTCGAGCTACACAAATCCCACTAACGTATCATATGGTTGTTGAATTTATAGCTCACCCTGTTTTTTTAGATAATGGAAATTAATCCGGCTTCATCTATCAAAAGATAGAATCGCACCAATTATTACAAACGCTTGGTGACAAAAGTTGTCCGCATAACCTAAAAACAAAGCAAATTTAATCTAAAATCAACCAATGTATCTTGATGACAACCATCCATTGGAACTAAAATATTGAAGAGCGAAGTTTCAAGATGCTGTCCTGCATGAATCAGCATACCCTCCGATCTTCATCATGTCGTAGACTTGCCCATTGCCGCAGCCAATGTGTTCCCCCTCGAATATGACCTCGTAAAAAATTTTTTGGTCGACATTTATCAAAAACCACTTCATTTCTAGTTATCCATAAAGTCCAACATAATGCCGCGCAAATGCTGTTAATAACAATGAATTAATCTTTTTATTTCCCATCTTGGTCCATCGCGTAAATAAATCATTTAAATCATTAGGTGGTGATAACCCAAACAGCATGTGTACAACACGCCATAAAGACTTAGCATAGAAACAATCAAAAAAGAGATGTTGAATTGTTTCCTAAAGTGACAAACCGAACAATTTTTATCACCATTCCAGCTTACGCTTAACTAAATTATCTTTAGTTAAAATTACACCCCTTTTCAAGTACCAAAGAAAAATTTTAATTTTCATAGGAACTTTAATATGCCATATATCTTTTGACACTCGACACCATTGTTAATTAACGCAGATACATAGACTTGACTCAGAAAGATTCCAGATGTGTTTAGCCCCCAAGAGAAAATATCCCTCTGTTCGCTTAAATTTAAATTTTGCAAGGATGCAACAATTCTATACCAAGCATTTAGGTTTGCACCCACTAAATTCCGTCTAAAAGAAATATTTAGTGGGTTGAACTAAGTACTTGTGCAATCAATCGCTTTTTCCTCCTAACAATGTTAAAAAGCGAAGGAAATTTGTCTTTTAAAGGCTTATTACCCAACCAAGTATCATACCAAAAACCTGGTTTGAGACCCATCTTTTACCTTAAAAGAGCCAAGATCTAGAAAAACAGTCTTTGATGTTCATCAAGCTTTTCCAAAAATTTGAATCTGTTGGCTTTTTATAACAACTCCCCAAAGTTTTGTCTCTTATATATTTATTTCTGATTAACTCTTGCCACAGACCATCCTCGCTTTAGTAATTTGTAAAGCCACTTACTTAGTAAACATTTATTTTGTATGCCCAGATTTTGAATACCCAATCCTCCTTGATCTTTCTACTGACATAAAATTTCCCATTTTGCTAATCTATATTTCTTTTATGCTCACCATTTTGCCAAGAAAAGCGCGATCTAAAGCAATCTATTTTTTCAAGAACACCTTTCGGTAGTTCAAAAAAAAGACATCATAAACATCGGTAAACTAGACAATACCGAATTTATGAGGACCATTCCCCTCCCAATCGACAACAATTTTCCTTTCCAACCACTTAGTTTCTTTTTCAATTCTTTCCTCAATAATTTTCTAGTCCTTATTATTTAGCTTCCTGAAATGCATGGGCAGGCCAAGGTAACGAAAAGGAAATTTCCCAACAACACAACCAAACAATTGCGAATAAAACTCTTCATGCTCTTTTTGCTTTTACCAAAGCAAAATATCTCACTTTTATGGAAGTTTATCTTTAAGCCCGATAATTGTTCATAGGTACTTAATAAAAGCTTCATATTAACTGCCTTTTGAACATTATGGCCCATAAAAATAACTGTGTCATCCACATATTGTAAGATGGACAGGCCATCCTGAATTAAGTTTGGGATAATTCCCTCAACCTGGCCTGCCTCCTTTGCTCTTGCTATCATTATAGACAACATGTCAACCACTATAGCTCACCCTGTTACGTGTGGCTTGATAAACAAGCCAACACTACATCTAGCTCTCCCTGAGCTAAGACAGCAGAGGCGAGCACCTTCTGTGTGCCATTAAATTACCTTAAAAATGACCCTTTGTTTGTAGTGACGGAGCCCGTGAATGCTTTGATCCGATTTGATATGTACCAAGACAGCTGAACCAATAAATATGCAATTATTTTTCGGTACTGCTAAATAAAACACTGGCTTGTCCTGCACTGACCTTGTTTCAGGCTAGCATATAAGTAAAGTTTGTAAAGGCCACTAGCGAGAGCTGATAGAGTTGTGTGTGAGGAGAAGAAGGGGAGGGAGATGTTCAGAGCATATTTCCCACATTTCCAATACAGTGCAGAGGTCATTCCGTCCTGATCATGCACCGGTTGTTTGTTAAAGCGAGCGTATAGCTTTAGAAGTGAAAATGCTCCATGTGATGCACAGCGATCAGAATATCTAGGATTGAGGTACATCATGAATTTTATCATGCTGGCGAATGTAATTCCTATAGCTGGAGTCGCATGCAGAATCACTGAAGTATTTGGCCGTTCAATTCCAACAAAAGGAGGAGATACCAGTCAAAGACAATGCTGGTGTTCATATGACAGAGTCGTTTGGGGAGGAAAAACGGATATCTGATATTTGAAATTTAGGCCTGCGTGTAGGCCTGCTAATGGGTGGATACCCACCCCAAACCCGCCCCAACCCATATTTTAAAAAACCCTAACTACCACCCGCCCCACCCCAACCCGTTTGTGTCGTCAACCCAACCCGCCCCAACCCGCTTTCACGACGGAAAATGATATATGACTTATGCGCCGATCTATGACCATAGAGCCTCAACCCGTCTCAACCCGTTTGTGTCGCCAACCCAACCCGCCCCAACCCATTTTACAGTGTCACCCGTTTCTACCCGCCCCAATAGTACCCGTATTAAAACCCGCCCCAAAATACCCGTTCAACCCCGCCCCATTAGCAGGCCTACCTGCGTGACACAACTGCCATACTGGGAGTGAATTAGGAAGAAAATATTTTTGGTTATGTTTCGCCTCTAGTGCTTCCGTGTAGGCCTAAGGTTATAGCAGGTTTATTGTTTCTTTTGGGTAAAGGCTGCCAGTTGGCTGAACCCTCTGAGTTTAGTCCAGTCTGGTTCAGTGTGATGAAGAAGCCCCCAAATGGCAAAGACCAACCCGTTTCTTTATGTTAAATGACAAAGCCCCCAAAAAGAAAATTTCGATCGCTGGCTATGGTGGCTCCGCTGTGGTCACAAAATTCAGATATCTTGTAATCCATTTATCACGGATCCAGTAGATAGGAGGCTTGACTCTGAGTACTTGATGTCTCCTCGTCATTGAGATTGCTTCAAGTTTGTATTTGTAAAATTTCCTCTTAATGAAATACGAGTGAATGTGTTAGAACCAAACAACGACGAACACCTGAGAACGCCGGTCACGCACGGCGCGGCGATCACGACGCGGCGAGCAGATTGGAAACACGAATAAGATTGAAAACGTGGAGATAGGAAGTTGGTTGCTGCTAATGGCGCAGCTTGATCGGTCCCATTACTCATGTTTATATAGACTTACATGACGGACTCCCCACGCCGTGCGCACTGGTGCGCAACACCATTTCACCGCGGATCACGCCTCATGCGCCGTGCACGTCACGGCGTGGTTACAATGACCGACTCCAGGTGGATTACGATTGAGCATGTCATCAATCGTATCCTAACCTCCTAACTGACTGATGCTAAGACTCTTATAGAATGAAGATTACAAGGACTCTTAACGCAATAGATTATCTAACAAAACTCCCCCTAATCTTGTTGCACCTTAACGACACCTAGTAAACTCCGTAGCTCCACGAATCTGATGCGTCCAAGCGGCTTTGTGAAGATATCAGCGAGCTGCTCTGCAGTCCCAACTTGCTCTACCTCCACCTTGCCCTCTTCAATGCATTCCCTGATGAAGTGATACCTTGTATCGATGTGTTTGCTTCGATCATGATGCACCGGGTTCCTGCTTAACGCTATCGCGGACATGTTGTCTATCAACAACCTTACTGGCGTCTCCTTCACTCCCAACATGTCTGCTATCAGTCGACTCAGCCACACTCCTTGACAAGCTGCGGCTGCTGCTGCCACGTACTCAGCTTCAAGACGCTGACAATGCCACGATCTTCGTTTCTCGCGAGGCCCAAGTCACCAAGCTGCCACCGAGGAAATATACAACACCCGTAGTGCTTCTTCTATCCTCAACATCTCCAGCGAAGTCACTGTCACTGTACCCGAGCAAAATGGGTTTCAGAGCAGTGCCTTGATCATACCTGCAGCCATACCCTTTAGTGCCTCTCAGATATCTCAAGATCCTCCTCACTACATACCAATGCTCTTTACTGGGTGCCTCCATATATCTGCTAACAACTCCAACCGAATAGGCTAAATCCGGTCTGGTATTAACAGTGTACCTCAGGCTCCCTATCAAGCTCCTGTATTCAGTTGCATCGACAGCCATTCCCTCCTTACTCCTGCAAAGCTTCAGTCTCGGTTCCATTGGAGTATCACATGGATTACAGTTTTCCATGCCTGCACTCTCCAAAATTCTCTGAGCATATGAACCTTGACTGATTGTGATCCCATCCTCTCCTTGCTTCACCTCAATGCCTAGGTAATAGCTAAGAAGCCCCGCATCACTCATACTGAACCTTTTCTTCATCTCAGATTTAAACCAATCAATGTCACCTTTTGAGGGTCCTAAGATGATCGATCGTCCACGCACACCCCCACAATGAGAAAGGAGTTCTTGCTTGTTTCTTCTATACACGGCATGATCCATCTTACTCTTCACAAAGCCAAGTGCCAACAATTCTCTGTCGAGTTTGGCATTCCAGGCCCTAGGTGCTTGCCTTAACCCATACAAGGCCTTCTTCAGTTTCAACACTTTGTCACCGCCGCCGCCAATTATGAATCCGTGGGGCTGCTTCACATACACGCCTCGCACAAGTCTCCATTCAAGAATGCCGATTTGACATCCATATGGTGTACTTCCCAACCTCCTTGTGCTGCTAAAGCCAACAAAACCCTCACTGTTTCAATTCTTGCAACTGGTGCAAAGACTTCATCGAAATCAATCCCTTGTACCTGTGCATAGCCCTTTGCCACAAGCCTGGCTTTGTGCTTCACGATGTTGCTCGGCCGGATCTTTCTTCACCTTGAAGACCCACTTCAGCCCATTGGCCTTCTCGCTCCCTTGGAAGTGTGCTAACCTCCCAAGTATTGTTTGACTCAATTGCCTCCATCTCGCTGTCTTCATCGCAGCCTCTCCACTCCTCTTCTCGCATGCAGCCTGCTTCAACCGAGCTTGGTTCTTCTATAGCACTCAAACCCCACTTTGTATTCTAACCAAAACTCTTCACCATATCTAGGAGGTTTGGTATGGTTCTGTACCTCAATGGTGCTCCTTCGAGTCCACCGAGCCACCAGTAGGGGTGTCGCCCACTGTATCTGCGCACCTCCACCGTTTGAGTTGCTAACTAAACCCGGAGTGTGTGGTGAGCTAGTCCCCTCACTCCCCGATGTTGGAATTGACGAGCCAGGTGATGGTGGTTCAGCTTCCTGCCCTGAACTCTGCGAATCAGCTACTCCCTGTCTCCGTTGTCGGGACCGGCTACGCATCCTTCGTCAGATAGAACACCAAAAATTTCGGAATCTCTCGAACTTGCCGGCACAAGCATCTCCATCTATGTTCTCCCCCCAATTCCAACACGCTTTTTCATCAAAGATAACATCCCTGGAGATATGCAACTTCTTGTTTACCGGATCGTACACACGATAAGCTTTACTGCCCGGCTCATAGCCTGTAAACACACCAGGTATGCTTCGTCGGACAATTTTGTCACGCCCGCCCAAGCTTCTTGACATACGCCTTGCACCCGAATGTTCTCGAGATGTCGAACTCCAGGTTGCCTTCCATGCCACGCTTCGAACGGCGTCTTGCCATTTAGGCTTTTCGTCGGTGATCGGTTTAGGAGATACACCGCCACCGACATTGCCTCTCCCCAAAATCTGCCGGGGACACCTTTGCTCTTCATCAAGCACCGAGCCATCTCGACAACCATCTGGTTTTGTCGTTCCACAACGCCATTCTGCTGAGGGGTGAACGGTGCCATTTTGTTTCGCTTAATGCCATGCTCACTGCAATAAGCCGAGAACGCACCCGAGTTGAACTCACCCCCATAGTCCGATCTGAAAACTTTCGACGCCTTCCCCGATTGAGCCTCAGCCGCTGCTTTCACCTTCTTGAAGTTTGCAAATGCTTGATCTTTTGTTGTTAGCAACTCCAACCACATGAACCGGCTAAAGTCATCAACCATCAGCAAAAAATATGTTTTGCCACCAGGTGTTTGTGGAGAGATAGGACCACACAAGTCCCCGTGAACTAGCTCAAGTCCACAACTTGCTCGATACGCCGAAGCTTGAGGGAATGGAGCCCCCGTGATGCTTTCCCAATGCACATCCATCACGCACTTGCTCCACGCGTTGTATCGAGGAATTCCATCCACCATCTTCCTTGCTCCCGGATCATGCAGTGATCTAAAATTCAAATGACCATACCGTGCATGCCGAGCCACACCACCTCGTCCATTTTGCTCATGAGACGGGGCTGAGCCGTGAGATTCACATTCATGATGTAGAGGCGGTTCTTCCTTTCAGCACGAATCAGTATGTCCCTCGTTTTCTTATCAGCACGAGGACATTCCAACACCTTCATAACTCCATGATCGATCTCTACCCGGCACCCTGTCTCCTCAAGTTGTCCGAGACCGACGATATTACATTTGAGGGAAGGAATATAGTATACCTCTGTAAGAACGCGATGCTCTTGGTTCTTTTCGGCGATCGTGACCGCCCCGATCCCTTGGATCTCAACCCTTGAGCCATCTCCAAAGCGCACCGCTCCCTTGATCGTCTCGTCGAGCGATGCCAGTGCACTGCGGCACCCCGTCATATGGTTCGTTGCACCGTGTCAAGCACCCATGCTCCAACTTCATATTTGGATGGAAACACGCGTTCCTGATTCAGGAACACCTCTTGTTGTGTCTCTGAGTTTGTGTGAACCACATGGCACACCTGCGCCACCAGAAGTGCCCCACGATCACCTTGGTCAGCATCGGCATGGTGAGCCGCCTCCTGCCGCTCTTCCTTGCCCGCCCTCTTGCAATGTTTCGCAAAGTGCCCGAAGATGCCGCACTTGTAGCACTTTCCCTTGCGCCTTGGTGTACCCATCGACGTGAGTCTGGGTTCTCTCCCCTCACCGCCGCCATTGTTGCCCTTCTTCCGGGGCTTGTCCTTCTTTTGAACGCCGCCGCCACCGCCTGTCTTGGTGCCAGATCCAGATTGATCCGACATCCCACGGTTCTTGCTTCTTGCAGCCCACTCTTCCTCTGTCAACAGAAGCTTCCCAGCCTTCTCCGTGACCTGTTCAACCTAGGGCTCCGTCCTTTCTTCAGCCGCCCGCCCTTGATGACTGATCAAGTCCTCGATGGAGAGGGTTTTCAGGTCTTTTACCATTTCGATTGCCACAGCCACCTGAGCATATCTTGATGGAACAACACGAAGAAACTTCTTCACCATCCGCGCATCGGTCACGCTTTCCTCGCCGAGACCTCGTAGATCGGTGAGAAGCTTGGTGATTCGGATTGCGAAATCATCAATTGTCTCACCCGCCTTGAACGAGATCTGCTCGAACTCGCTCAGCAACTTCTGGGCATTGACTTCCTTTACTCGCTCCGCGCCAAGACGCATCGTCTTGATACCTTCCCAAGCCTCCTTAGCTGTCTTCTTGTTTAAGAGCATAGAGTGCATCTCCAGCAGCACTCCTCGAGCAAAGCTCCCAAAGCTAAACGATCTCGCCGTCGTTCAGCCTTTTCTCCAAGCCTTGTCTCCCTCAATCACATACCATAGGAACATGGCTTCAAGATTACACCGACATGCGACGACCAGCCTTGATAATTGGTGCGGGTTAGCATCGGCTAGGTCAGATTACCTTGCGCCTGATTGAAAGCCCGCTCCATCCGGGTCCTTGTCTACATCACCCATGGCGACCGCTTAAAAGTTCCTTCTTCTTCCTTCTTCAATCCGGCGATCCGAGTCACCACCGTTCCTCTACTCCGCCTTTACGACCGCCAAAACGCCGCCCTCGGCTCTGATACCACTTGTTAGAACCAAACAACGACGAACACCTGAGAACGCCGGTCACGACACGGCGCGGGCGGTCACGACGCGGCGAGCAGATTGGAAACACGAATAAGATTGAAAAACGTGGAGATAGGAAGTTGGTTGCTGCTAATGGCGCAGCTCGACGGGTCCCATTACTCATGTTTATATAGACTTACATGAGGGACTCCCCCACGCCGCGTCGCACCGGTCGCAACAATCGCTTTCACCGCGGATCGTGCCTCATGCGCCGTCTTGGCGCTGGCCACGGCGTGGGTTACAATGACCGACTCCAGGTGGATTACGATTGAGCATGTCATCAATCGTATCCTAACCTCCTAACTGACTGATGCTAAGACTCTTATAGAATGAAGAGTACAAGGACTCTTAACGCAACAGATTATCTAACAGAATGTCCGGCTCGCGAAAAAAATGAAGCTGCAGTGGGTCACAATGTTTGTGACCGAAGCTGCTGTTCAATCTGCCTCCAGCTGGTCACATCCGAGCCAAAGATAAGATGCTGCCTGCGCAGAAGCAATCTTCAGTAGTAACATCTCTTACATTATGGTCTCTCTTTTACATGATCCTTGTAATCCTGACCCCACAAGCTAAGCTAGCTACATTAATTCTATAAGTTTCCATAAATGTTTATTGTAAAAAATGCCCCAGAAAATGTGGGTTCACCAATAGGAATTTGGTTTTCAAGATTTCTAATAATAGCGAGACTCATGCCTATTTTGGTATTTCGGATTTCTAGAATTTTAGCCCATTAGAATCTTTCTAGTTGTGAATTTGGTTTTCAACATTTCTAGTTGTGAATCTAGTATACAACCGATCTTTCTAGAATCTTTCCATATACCAGCAACACTTAGCCTGAGCTCGGTAGATGCTAGGGCACGGAGCGGCGCACATGGGAGCTAAAAAGAGAAGGCGGCCTTGACAGCTGCCGAGGGGCAACGAACTCGCGAAATCTATCTCGCGGCGGCGACGTAGGGCTAGCGACGGCTGCTGGCTTGGCATAGGCGAAACTGTTGCGTAGATTGGAAAAGCTGACAGGGCGTGGTGCAAAGCTTATATAGGCCAAAGGTGCTCCAAGGATGGAAAGAAAACAGATCGAGGGGTTACGGGCGGTTGGATGAAGGAAAACTGCAGCAGCTTAGTTTTCTTCGTGAGGAAGATGATGGCTGTGCTGCGGGTTCTGCGTGTCAGCCAAACGGGAAAGGTGAGGGATGCGTGGACATCACGCCAAAGCCAGCGCGACGATGGATTTCCTTCACTCGGTCGAGTCCGGCTCGAGCACGGCGCGAGGAGGGACGACCCCGACCTGTGGCTAGGCGCAGGAACGGCCCTCGGCCAAGACACAGGCCAACGGGCCAAAATCCAAGGAGAGAGATAAAAAGAAAACCTTTTTCTTTGTTTAAACAAAAATTTCCAAATACTTTTAAAACCTTTGTAAGATTTAACCAAAACCACACACGCTCTGACAAAAATTGAAATCGCAATTAAGGCTGTAGCCCACACACGCTAACACCTGAGCTGGACTGGGTGAAGTAACAGCTGTGCTAGGGAGTGGGTGATGTCAGTTTCTTTCCAGGCAGTCATAAGAACAAAGTGTTTCGATGCAACAGAAGTTATATATGGTCCTTGGTTTGGCTTGTATTTTTTTACCACATTGGTTATCCTTTATCAAATGACACTTATTAGGTCTTATGCATGCATAAGTAGCTAGCAAATACCTCCTGCATATATATATAAGTAGCTAGATGTGAGGGATGGTGTACTAGTACTTATGTCGTTTATATCATCCATTGTGAGTAAACTAAACTTTAATCATGTTGCCTAAACAGACAAAGATATAGATGGAGACTATAAATACCACACCACCAACTGGGATTTCTACATATTATTGTGTTTGTTGAACATTCCATTTTCTGGGAATCACAAGTTCTTGACAGCCCGGAGTCCAAATTAGGATTATGATGCATCAAGAAATTGGATTTCTGTCCACTGAAACACTGTAGTAGCAGAGCAGCTGAGGGAAGTGGGAGAAATGGGGGCCAAACATGCCCACAACACAATCCTTCAGCGTGCGTTAGTTATTGATCACAAGGTGTAGAGATCTCTTGTTCCAATGGTTCTCGAGTTCTCGTACAGATGTCCAATGAGGCACCAAGACTCACAGGGTCGGTCATGAAGAAGGTAGTTTCTCCAGGGATGAAGCTGTACCGAAGTTTGGCTGTGCAAATGTACCTCTTAAAATGTTTAACCAATGATTGTGTCTATTTTCACTATATATACACCCCGGCGCAATTGCACATGTCTCTATGCAAGCATGTGGTAACCAGGAGGTCATCCTTGGCAAGTGGGGACATGTCTCCATCAACTGCTAATAAACAGAATAAAGAAAAAAATTGTGGCGGTTGTGCGTCGCAATGTTGTGCCTGAGGCTTTGCTAGCGTATCTATCTCCAGTTCACATCTGGAAAGGTGCAGGCTGTAGACAAGCACTCAATACAATATGCATCTGCGTTTGTTGATGCATTCGGTAGTAATATTGTTACAATATGCTTTCTTTTTAGCTGTAATTTTTCATCCTGACTTCAATTTCATGTTAATCTTCAATCCCCTAATTAAGATAGTTTTAGATATATGAACTTCCGCATATCATTGTTCAAAAAGAGATGTCAAAACATTTAACAATTAAGCAAAATAAGAAGACCTCATTTGTTGCCTTTCTGCAATAATGTGTAATATGTACTTTTAAAAATTAACAAAAGTGAATACTTTGCAATATTTCATTTTTTTCAGAAACAATTAAAATATGCCCACCCGTCTACGTATAAAAGATAAGTCTTCAAAAAAATATAGATCATTTTCTGTCGAACAGAACACGGGAAAGAGAGAAAGTTTTATGCAATTCTCTACCATAACTTGATAATATATCTGATGGTATTGTGTTAATTTTAACCGTGGATTATTAATGAGCCAATTCTGTGGTTATCCTTTTAGATTAGCTGACATATGAAACTAGTTAGTTGTCAATTAAGCTATTGTGGGGTGATGTGGAAAATAAGTGACGTTCTCTCTATATCTCTCTATATATATTCTTTGTTTCTATCGCACTGGATCTTAGAACTCTTGTGCACAGGTAGCGGCATTGTTCCATATATATTGACAACAAGCTAGTAGTCATGAAGGAAGGAGCAGCCTTAGCAGTGCCCCATTATTGAACACGCCAGTGCTGGAATTAAGCTTGTTGCAAAATGAAAACTAAATACAGGTGGGACTATAAATACCACCACCAACATGAATTTCTTTACATGTTGGGCTTGTCAAAGATACTGTTTTCCGAGGGTCACAAGGTCTTGACCAAAGTAAGATTGGGATGCATCAGGAAATTGGGCTTGCTGATGCAGAGAGACTCCTGCAGAGCTTCAGGAAGATTCTGCGTCCTAGCTAGCTGCACATTGATACAACGATGGCCCGGTATGGTATACGTATATGCTTTCTAGTATGTACTATTGTCTTGGGTCAATATATTGGACCCATGGAGAACAGGCAAGAAACAACACAGAATATTCTAGAGGCCTGTTAGACAAAGCACTACCAACTGTTGATGATGGCGCCCATGGAATAATATGTTCCATTGACAGCTGCAACAATGGTAGAGATCATATCATCATCCTAAAACTGTCGACTTCTGTTAAGCAGTCCTACAATTTTCCGAACGACACTATGAACTAGCTTAGTGAACCGATGCTCAAATACAATCAAGCCCACGATAACTAAAGCCTACTTATACAAGCTGAGGACACCCCTTGGTTTGCATGTGAAGAAACTATATGTTTTTTTTTAGAGAGAGAACATGTTCGCTATGTATACAGCTAGCCTGTAGCTTTGGGAGAACAACTTCCTCCATAGAAGAATCTGTGGGATTAGGCGGCACTGGGACTCTTATTACTAACCAAGCTCATAGCACATAGAATGACTTGCAAACGCCTCTGCTTGATTTTCCTCCAAAGAAAAGTCCCCTGCTTGTAGTCCAACATCTTACTTGAACAGCGCCATCTATCTCCTCCTGATCAACATCATTTCCGTCTGCAGCAATACAGTTTTCATCCACGTCCACCTAACACCATGAAAGAAAATTTTAATTTCTTAGCTTCCAGATAAACCACAGAACAATCATTGAATCAGGGAGAGCTCACGACCTGAACTACCATGAAGGAAAGGGACGGGACAAATACAACATCTGGATAAGAGCTGTTGGATGATCATGTTCGGTCTTAACCAAGGCAGTTTCGGTTGAGTCCGATGAGCTTCTATGTGGTAGAAATAGTACTAGGAGTATAGATGTTTAACCAGTACGCAATGCAGTGCTGAGCATTTGCTTTTGTAATGCAAAAGCAGTGGTATCCTTCCTTTTAAAATTTGCCTTCAATGAATCCCTAGAATACATAAGCAAATTTACAAATGCTACTATAATTCATTTGAAATCCATTTTCACTTAAATGTTGCAGGACCACACAAAGTACTCTACTTTAGCAACATCATAAACAACTGCTTAAGACCCCATTTGGCATAGCTTCTCCAGTGGCTTTAGGAGCTATTTGGATCCGTGTTTTCAATTTCGAAAACCAAAAAATTCGAACCCACCAAGAAAAGCGAAATTCCAAAAATTTCGGCTCAATTTCAAATTAAATTCCAAAAAAAATTGACATGATTTCGCTATAAACTATCTATGGTTGATCATACACCAGAAATACATGAAAAGACTTGACATGATTCCACATTTCTATAAGGCTACAGGGGGCTCACGGGTCACGGTCCACATTTCTATGGAATATAAGTGACCTCTCTGTATCTCTCTCTATATATTGTGTGTTTCTGTCGCTCTGGACCTTACAACGTACTCTTGTGCACAGGTAGAGGCATTCGTCCAATTTCCATGTGTGTGTGTATATATATATATATATATATATATATATATATATATATATATATATATATAAACTATTAGTCCATAGCTAGGTACAGAATATTATATTTTGTAGCCAGCCCGTCCGACCGTCCGACCGAGCCGAAATCATCCGGCCGCATGCGCGCGTCTCCCGCACGGTCCTATCCGGTCCCTCAGTCCAGTAATAGGCATATTGACCGGCCGCATGCGCGCGTCTCCCGCACGGTCCTATCCAGTCCCTCAGTCCAGTAATAGGCATATTGATTTCTCCGGTCCACACAATCCAGAAATCACGCTAATTTCTCTCCCTCCCTCGTCCCCGACACCTCGCCCACGTGACGCGCAGAGCACATCGACGCCGACGCCGCTCGCTCCCCCACCAACCCCTCCCGGATCGATGCTGATGCGGGGCGCGCCGCTGCCCCGGCGGCCACCTCTCTCCGACGCAGAGGTGCCTCGTTCACCTTCTCTGGGCGGTGGTGGATCCTCACCTTCCAGGCTCAGCCGCGGCCTTTCCACCATCCTGGCGGCAATGGTGGCCGGCCCTTCACCTCGCGCAGATCTGCGTCCCCATGAGCGCGGCGGTAATGGTGGTCCCTGGATGCGCGAGGCTTCCCAGCGCCAACCAGCAGTGGTGACGCTGTCCACTCCTTCCCTGGCTACCAACGACGGCACGGTGTGGCCCGGCTCCTTCCCAGACTGGCGGCGCACGGCTTCCCCTCGTGGTCCGGTGGCCTTGCGACTCGCCCCTTGCATATGGCCCTCATGATGGCGCTGTTCATCTGGAGGCAGCGGCCCGGCACCGCATCTCCGGCGGTCACAGTATCTCAAGGTGAGCCCATAGAATAATTTGCTTTTGGTCTGTACAAGAGTCTCGCTATACAGTTTGATTCATAATTTTCGGGACGGATTGAGGACTTCTGTTGCGAACCTCAATGATGGGAGCAAAGAGATTATAATCGCCGTCCTGTTTTTTTTTTCAATGATATATCCATGTATATTACGTGGCTTGCTTACTGCTTGTGTTCGGGAAAAAGATCCATATGCTTACTGCTTGTGCTAAAATTATGGTAAATTCATACCATTTATCTAGTGTATTCTACACAGTTACTATTGTAAATATATCCTTCGCATTCATATATTGAGATTGCTTCCCAATTTCCCAAAAGGAGCAGTGAGGTACATCTTAGTGAAGTACTGACTATATCTCCATCATGTGCTTGAATTCATCTCTTACCCAATATACCCAAATTGTACCACCTACGTTGTCGAGCCTTTCAATTATTGTAACCATGTAAAGTTGTTCTGTTATTATGGTAACCAAGTTTCTGAAAATAACTTGACATCAGTTTTGGTAAGTCCCCATTCTAATTATCAGTCTCATCCAAACTTCGGCAACTATTTCATGGTAAATTTGACTCTTCATTCTAGTAAGAGTAAAGTCAGTGGCGGTCCTCAAACTTGTGTGGATGTGTCATCCCGTCCACAAACTTAGAAAGCGTGTTATTTGGGTCCTTAAACTGTGTTCGGGTCTCATATTCATCCAAATGGGTTTAGAGGCCCACATGTTAGTTCTATTACCTATCTCTCACCTCTTTTGTGGCCTGTGGCCATGGTCAGCACTCATCTACACGCCGCTGTTCAGCCCGTGCTTGCCCGACTTGACAATAGTCGTCGTGAACGTGTCTCCATCGGCCACGCCGAAGCAAAGTAACATGGCTGCCGGCCGTCCTTGTGTGCAGGCAGGCAGCTTGTAGGAGCTCACCAAAACCAATCACCTCATCGTGTTTCTCAGCACCAGCGGCAAGAACGCCAAGCCACGGTTCAGAAAATGCCGGTTGTCGACCCTGGTGCCGGCACCGCAGCAGGAGTAGGATGGCGGCGGTGGCTACGTCGCCTGCGTGGCTGTGATGGCTGCTCACCCGCAGGGGGCGCATGCCTGGGCCTGCTCAGCAGCTTCTATGGCGGGGCTGCGCGCGCCGCCGCTGCAAGTCTTGTGAAGCGTGCGTGGAAAGCGATGACTTTTTTCAAAACAATCATCAGAAAAATTCATAAATATTTGTGTAAGTTTTTTTGTCTAGGAGATTTTGTATATAAGCCCTTCTAATCTTTTATTTTAAGCAATCAAGTCTTTTCTATGTATGCGGTACAGATACATACCCGTTTGGATGAATATGAAACCCAAAAACAGAGTTTAAGGACCCAAATGATACACTTTACGAGTTTAGGGACCGGGACGACACAGAGCCACAAGTTTGAGGACCGGCCATGCACTTTACTCTTCTAGTAACTATGTCAAAAATAGTTTGGTTCAAATTTTCGTAACTATTACATAGTAAAATATTATGAATTATCGTAAAATGTCATGTTAAATTCGACTTGCTGTTTTAGTAACTGGCTCCTTCAGAAACAGCTAGTATAGATACAAAATTGTGGTAACTCCACATCCTAATTGGTCAGCTTGAGTAATCCAGATTACTAAACCATTAGAAACAACTAGGTGCAAAATTGTGGTGGTTCCACATCCTAATTGGCCGGCTATACATGAGTACTAAACTGAACTTTTGTTCCATATGCCTCTGCTTGATTTGGGAGACTAGCCAGCTATCATAAGGTGTAACAAGTGATAATACCCAATGTTTTTATACTAAACTGAACTTTTGTTCCATATGCATGCTGAAGATTTATTGTTTACTGTAAATTTTTATACATTTTATAGTAATTTGATTGTATCATTTTGGTAAATTGGCAATGTAGTAACTTGATTGTGTCATGTCGAATTATCTTAACTATTGTTACCATGGTAAGATGGTCTTGATGTTTCTCACACTAAGAATTCACTCCCAGGCCATGTTGCTGCATGTTGGCTCTCGCTCCCCGTGCCCATCATGGAAAGGAAGGAGCCTGAATGAGTAGGCGTTCGAAGGGTTAGTTTTATTCCGTTAATTGGAGGATGCAAGCTAGTTCGTTCATTCTGGTAATTACAAGATGCAAGCTAGTTCGTTCATTCTAATTGTGTCCCATTACTGATCAATCTTGAGCCACCTTATTCACATTGTTCCTGTTAAAGCATCATATATTTACAATTGTGCATATCTTTTGATTTCAGGCAATGTGACTTCTCGACAGTAGCTGGTTACTTACTGCTAACAGACATGACCTATTTGATCTCAATTTGATCACTAGGATGCACGTGTTGGAGTTGTGCCAGATAGAGAATGTTCAAGAAAAGCAACAAAATTTAGATCATGCAATGTTCAGTTATCTTTTGAGATGACGTGTGTAGTTTCATATTTGTATTTTCTATTAATGAATTATCGTGACCAACCATACAACTTGTTCCCCATTGTATTGTCTAAAACACCATGAATCCAAATTATAGTAACTCTGCCCCAGTTACCGTCACAAGAACTGATTTTTTTTTTTCGAATGGACAAGCAACTGAAATTCCAGTAACAAATATTAGCAAATTCCAGTAACTCTGCTTTTTAGTTACCATTTAATTGATATATATTGTAGGAAGTCACTAAGAAAAAGCTCTAGTAAATAGATTACGTACATGGGCTGAAAGATTATATTCTAGTTAATATAATAATATCGTAACTAGAAAGGCAGATTCTATTAAAATAATTACAAATCTAGTAAACACATTCAAGTACGCCTCCTGTTACACAATATACTAGAAAAATAAAGTTCCTAGATCCATATGGTGACAACCGTGAAGCACGGAGACCGATTACCTTTTTCAATTTCCATTAAAAAACAATGCAATTACTTCCGGCCAGCTCTTCCATTATTAGCTTGGCTGGCATGCACGGTGAATCAGCGTCACTTGATTACGGGAACCCACCAGTGCTGGTTCGGGTGCGAGCCTGGTTCAGGTGCGAGTGGTGCAGTCGGACGGCTTGGCTACAGAATATCTGATTTTGTAGCTAGCTACAAACTATACTCTCCTATATATATATATATATAGCATAGGGCTTCCAATATTTACAAGAAGCCCCAACCGGAACCAGCCAGCGGGTGCAACCAAATCAAGAAGCTAACCCGACCAGCATCCCACCGCACCACCAAATCAGCCGGCCCACCAGGCCCACCATATCAGGCGATATATAATCTCCTCGAAACCCTAATCCCGCTGCTATTTTTCAAATTCATTTGAATAGCCCCCACCCACCCACCCACGGCGACCGCTTCCCTACCGGGCGGCGGCGCGCGAGGCCACCCCACGAGCCCCCTGCGCCGCGCAGGCAGAGAGAGCGGCGGCGCCGGCGAGCGCCCCTTCCCACCACTACACGGGCGGCACCTCCGGCATCTCGGCGCCCACCCTCACCAAGGCCCGGGGCGGCCCCTTCCTGACTGGCCATGGCTAGTTCGGCGGGGCAGGCGGAAGGGCGGATTGTGGGCGGATTTGTGGCCTCCGGGCGTCGGCACGGCCAGGCGCGTGGCCCCCGCGTCGGTGCAGCTAGATGGACGGGTCCGCCCCTCTGCGACTCGCATCTGCACGGCCTACAGATCCATCCACGGCGCCCCTGGAACTGCGTCTCCGACCTGGCGTGCTGCATACTCCACTGCAGCGCAGTGGTCTGATCCAGCTTCTCCGGCAGGTGCGTTGCTCAAATCCGTGCGGACGTCTTCCCTGGGCAGCTTGCTTGTTTGCAGGTTAGTGCGTGTGTGTTCTTCATTGTAAATCCCAAATCAAAATCAATTTCCATTCTTTTTCTAATCTAATCAATGCAGCACGCTGCTATGCCCACTTGCTCAAATCATTTGATTGGTGCGTGCGTACATGATCATCGGTTCTGCAGGAGGCGCGAGGTGGCAGGAGAAGTACGCCCCCACCAGGTCCACGGCGTGCATCGTAAGAGGTGGTTCTGTGTGGTTCGGACGTAATCAGCTCGACGCTGCTTCGGCTCTCTGGCATCCCGCACGAGGGAGCTCTACGGAGCAGCAATGGGGGCTTCTACACGACGTGTTGCTCCTCTGATGGCTCTTCTATAACTGTTGCCTTATAGGTGCTCGATGATTGTGGGGATCACTCCTGCCCCTTTAGCCTTCGCTCCCGGAGGGGCGGGAAGGGGGCGAGGGCTTCCCACGGGATGAGGAAAGGATGGATGGGGAGCGAAGCGGCCTCCGCTCGGCCCTCCCTCGCTGGGGTTGCCGAGGGGCGGGGATCGGAGGGCGCTCGGATCTCCGTACGTGACGCGAGGGGAACGAGGACGACAGCGTGGCGTGGATGTGACAAAATAGGAGTAAATGGCACTTAAACCGGCCAACCGTTCGATCCATTACACAGTGCCCGTGCCCGGTATTTATAGGAATACCGGGGACGAGGGGGCTGATTTACAAATTGGTACACAAGGGTGGGGAACACACGCTTACAGGTGGGGCCCCTCCAGTGACGAGCTAGTAACTATCCATCCAAGGCTAGTGCGGGAATTACACTTAAACTTTCTTCTGCGTTGCGGATGTAGGGTTTCCTCTTCTGCCGCCCGGTGCCATGCCAACGCGGAGGGGCCGCCGGGGGCCTCCTCCCGCTTGGCCTTGGCGCCGCTTGGACCGTCGGAGCTTGGGGGACTCCCTCCGCCGGCGCTTCCCCGTCGTCGTAAGGGGTGGCCTTGGTTTCGGGCTTGATTCGGGCCTCCGGAGGTCGCTCCCCATCGGAGGGTCGGGCGTCACCGCCCGTGTACCGGCGGGGTCCTCCGCCGCTTTGTCCCCCGCAAGACTTTTACGTTTTCCAAAGAGATTAGTTCTTGGCCCCCACGGTGGCGAGGCTGCGGGGCTGCCGGAGGCGGCGGGTCGCCCTCCCCAACAGCAGACCCCTCGAAGGTGCGGTTCCCTCCGAGGGGGCGGAGCAGCGTGAACGGTCGCCTTTCCTGAGGGTCCCGCGGGTGGTCTGTTGGGCGCCCCATGGGCCCTTGCCAGCGGCGTCCCCGGCTGCTCGTGGGCCTCGCGGAGGTGGGCTTAGGCCTTTTTATGGTCCAAGGTCGTGGTAGTTTAGGTCATGCTCGGGTGGACGTGGTTGGCTGATCCGGCCGGGGTGCGGATCGTGGGTCTTTGTGTTTGTTCATGGAGTACGGATGCCGTTCGTTCGCTGTTGCCGGATGGATCGAAGGGCTGGGCGCTGCTTTGGGATCCGGGCCGCAGTTTTCGGGGGCTTCGGCTGGATCCCGCGCGCGCGCGGCCCTCCTCTTGGTCCCGGCCTATAAATATGTACGGTTGGTGGGGTTAGGGTTTTGTGCTCTCATCTCGCTTTCGTGCTTTAGCTTCCGCTTTTCATCTTTGCGCTGCTGCTCTTGCTGGTTTTCTGCTATAGCTCCGCGCGACACCTAGCGGGGGTCCCTTCCCTTAGCGCTCCTTGCTTTGGCCTTTTGCGATCCGTTCTCACAGCTCGATGGCGCGCGTATCAAGGAGACTTGAAGCGAAGCCAATCGTCGAGAGCTTCGAATTACCTCCGAGCAAGTGCACGCGGAGAAGTCGCCAAGAAGCTGCGAGGGAGTACAAGTGGTTCGGGCCTAAGAGGTCCCGGCCTTCGGAGGGGGAGACTGTCCCCAATCCGAAGGAGGGTGAGGTGATCGTCTTCTTGGAGTTTTTCACGCTAGGCTTCACTTTCCCCGCGGCGGAGTTCGTGGCGGCGGTCCTGCGGTGGAACCTCCGCTTTCATCGGTGACGTCCTCCTGCTTCCCTCGGTGGCCACCTATGTGTGGGCACCCCGCTCCGTCGGGCCGGAGCCTACGGTGGATGGCCGTCGGCACCCACGCGGTGCACACCCAGCCCGCACCGTCAAGGTGACGGATGCGGAGGTCTTCTTCGATCCCGGTTGGGGTGTGCACCTTCGGTCCGCGGAGTGGGGTGGAATCCTCGCCCCGGTGCGCGGAACAAGTGGGCCTCCTCGACCGGGTGGACCACCGGTTCTACTACAAGATTGAAGATGCGGAGGGGCTCGTCGGCCCTCCGACGACTGTGTCCGTGGCGAAGGTGAAGCCGGTCAAGACGGATGCGGCGCGGCGGGAGCTGGAGGCGTTGCGCTTGATGGCGCCCCAAGTGTGCGTGCGCGACCTGGTGGAGGAGTTTGCGGGGGCCAACGTCTCGCCGCTGTGGCGGGGCGAGACCTTCGTCGGGGTGCGAGAGTCGGACCTCTACGCCCCCAAGGGCCTGAAGGCCTTGGAGGTGGACTTGGTGGAGACTTGGCCGGAGCTGGCTGAGGCGGCGGGCGAGGACAATGAGGAGTTTGGCCGGCTCGTCATGGCGGAGGCTGCCGGGTTGCCGAGGTCCTGATCGGCAAGCTGGAGAGTCCGGAGATCCGGAAGATCCGGGCGAGCCTCGCGGACCGGCACCGCGTTAATCGGGTGTACGATCTGTTGGGCGTTACATATGATGACTAGCCATCGGAGGCCGACGCCGACGAGATGGACGCCGGGGAAGCGGAAGAGGGGGTCCGCAAGGATGGCAAGCGGGCTGGGCGTTCTTGAGCCTCCCCCGCTAAGAGGGCGTCCGGCGCCGCTCCCTCCGTCGTCCCGTCGGGCAAGGGGCTCTTCGGCGGGCGGCGGGCGGAGCCCGGACCGCCAATCTGATTGCTTTATGATCTCGACGACGAGGATGAGGAGGCGGAGGAGGGACGAGGCGGCGGCGGTGTCGATGAGGCCGGTCGTCCGGGGGACGGCTCCGACTACGAGGAGGAGCGCCGGAGCGCGGCAGCCGGTCCCTTCGATGAGGGCGAGGGCAGCGACGGTGGCGGCGGTGGGGGCCTTGAGGGGGCGCCGCTGGTGCGCCGCGCATGAGCACACGGCAGCCCGCCCTTATCGCCCGGTGCCATGTGTGGTCCGAGGGCGTTATCACGGACGAGCCCTCGGAGGCCCCGGCGGGGAGTGGCAAATCTTTGTGGGGCAGCGGAGGCCCCTCTACCCTGCCGCATGCGTTGCGGAGTCCATCGGCATTGATGATGTCGATGTGGAGCTGCACACCGGTATCGACCTTCGCGATACCCCCTTTCGCAGCACGGAGGTGGAGCGGAGGATGGTTGGCCGGGTGTTCGACCGGGTGCGCTTGCCCGCGGAGATGGATGTGGCGAATCGCCCCCTCCGCGATATCCACGAGGACATCAAGGTCAAGGTGGCGGAGCTTCTTGTGCTGCACCACGGCGCGGCCATCCGTGAGGGCTGGGACGCCGTGGAGCACCAGGGCGCCTGGGAAGGCCTCCGGCGACCTTAAGGAGAGTCGACGGGAGGTCCGGAAGCTCAAGGGGAGCGCCGATGAGCTTGAGCAGCCCGGAAGGAGGTGGAGGATCTCAAGGCGGGGGCGAAGGTCCTCCGCCGGGGAGAACGAACGGCTCGCCGGAGGCGCGGGGAGGCCCGCGACGCCCGGAAGACGAGGGGCGAGGCTCGGCGCTCAATGAGCCGGATGAGTCCCGGTATGCGGAGGCGGAGGCCTTTAAGGCGGCGCTGGATGAGTTCTTGAAGGGGGCGGGTGCGGCTCCCTCGGCGGCCCTTCCGCGGCCTGATGCTGCGAAGGTCGGCGCCTGGATGCGGCACGAGGTCGCGGAGCTCAAGAAGGTGATGGTGAGCTCCGCGGACCCGGGCGGGCTGCGGCGGCCTTTGCCTTCGAAGGTGCCTGCGCTGCAATGCGACACCGAGCCCGCTCTCGGCCACCGGAGCGCGCCCTTCCCGAGTGCTGAAGCAGTGAAGGCGTCGACGGAGGATCAAGAGGCGAAGCGCTTCGCGACGGCCTTCATCAAACGCTTTTGGTACGAGGGCGGGCGGGAGGTCGCGCTGGATCTTGCGAAGGCCAATCTCGCGAAGAAGGTAAGTGTTTGTCTTGTCCTCATTTTTTGTTTCTCGTTACCTCCGTGGTGCTCTTTTTTATTCGACTTACTCGGTGGTGTGATGAAGCGGTTCTTCTGCTTCTGCTCTCAGGGAGCCTCCGCTGATGCGGACGGGTTGAGGTGCCCGGGTCACTTCGGGGTGACTCACGGTACCTCCGCCGCCGCGGCCGAAGACTTGTCCACGGCGCCCGGTCACCGCTGCTCCCGCTCTGTCGCCCGCTGCTCGAGTCCGCGCCCCCCGCCGATCGACGCCTCTACCTCTGCGGGCGTCTTCGGGGCCCCGTCGGCGACCCTGCTGCCCGATGCGCCCGGCCCCCAGACACCGAGGTGGAATAGGGCTCCGATAGGGTGTTTTAGGTTTACATTAAAGGTTATCTTTTTCCTAGGTTCTTTGGATTCCTTGGCCTTCGGGCTCGTACACTTTTAAGTTTAAAGTGCTTTGAATTAATGGCTCCGCTATATCTTTGCTCTTTGATCCCGTTGTGCTTTTGCTGAGTTAGTTGTTTTTTATTCCTCCTCTTTTTTCGAGGCTGGACCTGATTGGAGCTTCGATATTTGTGCTGGCCGCGCAGGTACCTGAGTTACCTGCGTGGAGGGTATTCAACGTGGTGCCGCTGATGATGAACCGCCAAGACGTGTTCATCTCGGGGGAGACCTGGGTGCAGGCCATGCGGCGGTTCCCAGGATTGCCTTTTGAGCGGTTTTGGTGGGGGAGGGTTCGGAAATATGACCTGGCCAACCCGGGCTTCGGAGGCCTTCGGGCGGTCTCATGACTTGACAAATCGACAAGTGGAGCGGGGTGCTTTTTTAGGGGTTAGCGCCCGCGGCGGCGAGGGAGGATGACATAGGGGATGAAGAGGCTATTGCCATAGCACTTGGCCGGGAGGCTTCTTTGGGTTGATCGCGAAGGTCGAGTTGTGGTGCCGAAAACAGGGAGGATATTGGCTTCAATGGAGCGACATGCGAAGGGTCTTCCGACATCGGGTATTGAGTGGTGACCTCCCGCTCGTGGTGTCGGAGCCAACTGTCCTCCTGTTGACGAGCTGGTGGAAGTGGTTGATGTGGAGGCTTTTGTAGAGCGTGTTGCGAGGGTGCTTGTTAGGGCGGTCCTTCATGGTGTTGTAACTTGTATAGCGGAGGATGTATGCGGAGGCCGGACCTTCGGGCCATAGAAAGCGTTGTAACTTGTATTATTGTGTAAATGATGTATCTGCGAAGTTGCCTTCGTGTTGATGCAAGTGTTTGCGCGTTCGTGCCTCTTGTTTCTTTGGGCGTGAGACTTTTGTGTTCTTGCGAAGGTAGCCGCGTAGAACAGCGGCGTCCCCTATTTCTCTTAGTGCGAGGACTCGCGCCACTTTCGGAGGTAGCCGTGTGAAACAGCGGCGTCCCCTATTTCTCTTAGTGAGAGGACTCGCGCCTCTTTCGGAGGTAGCCGTGTGAAGCAGCGGCGTCCCCCTATTTTCTTAGTGCGAGGACTCGCGCCTCTTTCGGAGGTAGCCGTGTGAAAGACAGGCGGCGTCCCTATTTTCTCTTAGTGCGAGGACTCGCGCCTCTTTCGGAGGTAGCCGTGTGAAATAGCGGCGTCCCCTATTTTTCCTAGTGCGAGGACTCGCGCCTCTTTCGGAGGTAGCCGTGTGAAACAGCGGCGTCCCCTATTTTTCTTAGTGCGAGGACTCGCGCCTCTTTCGGAGGTAGCCGTGTGAAAGACAGCGACGTCCCCTATTTTACTTAGTGTGCGGGACTCGCGCGTTGTTCTGCGGAGGTAGCCATGAGAAACAAATGGGCGTTCGGAGGTTTTTATTGCTAGATTTGGCTTTACAATGTAGTGCGGTTTGCACGAGGTCCCCCAACTAGGCACGGGGTTCCCTGTTGAGGCTTTTACATGGTTGCTTTGGGGCGCGGGGGGTCCCTTTCTAGGCACGGGGTCGGCTGTTGACACTCCGGGTAGGCGTGGGGGCTCCCCAGTACTCTTGCGAGCCCGCAACTCCTTGTTCGGAGGGCCGGGCGTGGACGCCCCCGTCCACGCGTGTGGAGCTCTTGCGGAGGCAGGTCGTGGGGTGGGCTCCGAGCGTTGAGCTCGCGCCTAGCTTTGCTTTGACGGTGGTCTTTGCGGGTTGTCGCGATTGCGCCGCCTTCTCACGTTCATGTTCGGGGCTTCGCTCCTCCCCCCCGGAACTTTGACTCCTTTGGCGGAGTTGCCCACAGGAGGATGTTACATTCTCCATTGTGGTATCTCCTTCGGAGGGGTCTCGCTCGCGTTGGCACCGTGCGAGGTGTCCCCAGGCGGTAGGCGTGGGTGTTTCTTGAAGAGGGCAAATGCTCTAGTTTGTCGGCATTTGGCTTGTTGGGCTCCCGGAGATTTGGATGTTTATTTGCCTCGGGGGCACTGTGTAGCGTTGCTCTTCATTGCGCTTGATGGTCTGCCTTGGGGGGTCGGGCTCTGTTTACATTTTCCATTGCGGTACCTTCGCTAAGGTGTTGGTTCTAGGTTTCGGAGGTATGTTGGCATCGGCTCTGTAGGATCGGGGGGTTGGCCAAGGGGCGTGGCATGGTGGTGTCTGCGATCGGTTCTTTGCCCCTCTTGCGCTGGGGCTGAGTGTGGGTTGGGGGGTGGATGGCTGGTTTTATAGCGCTCGGGGGGTGGTTTCCTGGTGGTGGTTGGGTGTCATGAATGCTTGGCGTAGTTGTAGCTTGTGCGGCGGAGGTCCCGTCCTTGGTAGGTACTGTAGTTAAGGCTTTGTACGGCGAAGGTCCTGCCGTTGGCAAGTGGATTTAATGCATGTGCGGCGTAGGTCATGTTCTTGGCTTTCGTAGGTCGTACTTGGAGCATGTGGGGTACTTTGAACGCGAGCCCCAAGCGGAGGTGCCTGGGTGCTCGGCTTTTCGGTGCGCCTCCGCGGGTCTTGTACTTAGAGAGCGCGGGGCGACTTCATTGCGAGCCCCTGGCGGAGGTGCCTGGGTGCCCGGCTTTTTGGCGCGCCTCCGCGGGTCTCGTGCTCGAGAGGCGCGGGGGCGACTTCGTTGCGAGCCCGGGCGGAGGTGCATGGGTGCCCGGCTTTTTGGCGCGCCTCCGCGGTCTCGTGCTCGAGAGCGCGGGGCGACTTTGCGAGCCCTCCCAGCGGAGGTGCCCTGGTGCCCGTCTTTTTGCGGCGCCTCCGCGGGTCTCGTGCTCGGAAGGCGCGGGGGCGACTTCATATTGCGAGCCCCAGGCGGAGGTGCCTGGGTGCCAGGCGGCTTTTGGCGCGCCTCCAGCGGGGATCTCGTGCTCGAGAGCGGGGCGACCGTTGCGAGCCGGGCGGAGGAGGTGCTGAGTGCCCGGCTTTTTGTGATCAGAAAAAAAAAAAGTTTTCCGTTGGTTTGACCCGCGTGGGGTGCGACCTAGCGGAGGCCCCCCCGAGCATGGTCAATCCCGATTACCTTGAGCGATGAGGGCCGGGTGGCGCCACCCGGCCCTTTGGTCGGCAGCTTTTGGCGATGCAATCCTTGAAGTTTTGGGGGAACTAGCACGCACATATTAATATTGGTGCTGCCTCGTTAAAAACCTTGCGCCCCTTCGCAAGGAAAAAGAGTGCAGCCACGATTGTTCATGGTTTTGACTCGAAAATGAAACAAGAAAGAAAAGACAAAAAAGATCGAAGCCCCTACAACTCGCGAGTGCTTAGTATATGCACCGCTAGGGGTAATACTACTAGGAGGTCGTCGATGTTCCATGTGTGGGGAGGTCATTGCCTTCAAGGTCTTGCGGGTGGAAGGAGCCGGGCCTTGTGGACTTGGTGACGAGGTAGGGGCTGTCCATTTGGGGGCAAACTTGCCCGTCATCTTCGCGTTCTCGCTTCCCGATTAGGGGCGAAGTCTCCGACGGAGATCGTCGTGCGGAGGTGGGTTTTCTTGTTTCTCCATCTTGTGGTTTCCTCTGGTATCTTGCGGAGGTTGAGGGGACGGCCTTGTCTCTTGTTTCTTCGAGGAGGTCTTTTGTGAGTGCCTCCATCTCTGGGGGGCTTCGGTGATTACCCTTGGCGTCGTGCTTCAATTCTTCTAGGAGGGCGGCCTCTTCTCGAATAGGAGCTTGAAAGGCGTGAACTTGGTCGCCGCGACTTTCGGAGGTGTTGTGTGACCACACCACCGGGGTGAGCTCCTCCGCCCATTTTCCTCTTGGCCCGCGTGTACCTTGGCTGCCTGATGCCTGCAAGATTAAACCGTTGGCTCTTTCGACAAGCCCGTTAGGCGAGGGTGCCTTACGGAGCGAAGTGTATCACGGGTGCCGATCTGGTGGCAAAACTGCGCGAAGCCTTCATTTGTCAAACGGGTGCCATTGTCAAGCTGTTTTGCTTCACGGGGGTTCCGCGGCAAACTATCTGGCGCCGGAAGAACTTTTGCACTGAGTGAGAGGTTATTCTTGCGAGGGGGCGAGCTTCGATCCACTTTGTGAAGTATTCAACGGCCACCACGGCGTAGCGGAGGTTCCCGGGCTGGTGGCATTGGTCCAATGAGGTCAATTGCCCATCTCGAAGAAGAGGCCAGGTGGGGCGGATGAGGGTCGTCCGGAGCCCCCGGCCTGTTGGAATGATCTTGTTGTCGGTCACCGCACCCTTCGCGTGTTTGACCAAGTACATTGCGTCATTGAGTGCCGTTGGCCGGTAGAACCCCCGCTGAACACTTTTCCCACTAGGGCTGCGGGGCCGTTGTGCGAGCGCGGATGCCTTCGTGGATCTCCGCTAGGATGGCACGACCTTCGCCTTGTGGATATGCATTTGAGCCATGGTGCGATCCGCGGAGGCTTTGTACGGCTTGTTGTCCACCGGGCGGTATCCCGCACTTTTTGCTCGACCCTTTTACGCTCTTCGTTTGGACTATGGTTCGAAGAGGCCCTTGATGAATGCTATGATCGGGCCCTCCGGTCTTCCACGGTGAATGGCGACGCGGTTTTCGAGGCGGGTTGTTCTCTTCGACGGAGGGGAATGCAACACCTCGTAGAATACGTCCTGCGGGAGGGGCTCCGCTTGGGCTGCCGCCTTCGCTAGCTCGTCGGCCTCTCCATTGTCCTGCGATATTGTTTTTGTTGTGACCCGAGAAAGAATGCCTCCGTCTTGCGAGCCCGTGCCAAATATTTCTGCAATTCGGGTGTCTGGCTCTGATGTCTTTCTCTGCCTGCTTCGAGACCACCTCCGAGTCAGTCTTGATGATGGCCCTTCGCGCCGACATCGCGTGGAGCTTGTTGAGAGCCAGGAGTACCGCCTCGTACTCCGCTGTGTTGTTTGTGCCCGGAACTCGAGTCTGGCGGCGTATCTTAGCTTGATTCCGGAGGGCGACGTGACGACGGCAGCGATGCCGGCTCAGCGCGCGCTCGAGGCCCGTCGGTGTGTCTGTTCATATCGGGTCGGGTTAGGCGCTTGGTTGAATGTGTCGGTGTCGATGCGCTAGGAAATCTGAGGGGGCACGAGACTTAATCGCTGTTACGCGACAAATTTTATGGCGTGGTCTCCGATCTCGGTTGCCCACTTCGCGATTCTGCCCACGGACTCGGGTTTTAAAATGTTGTCAAGTGGGAAGCTCGAAGGTACGGTGATCTCGTGTGCTTGGAAGTAGTGCTTGAGTTTCCTCGCTGCCATGACCACTGCGTAGGCAACCTTTTCTAACTCAGTGTAGTTCAACTTGGGCCCTTCGAGAATTTCCGATACGTAGTAGACGGGCACTTGTTTTGATTGGTGCCCTTCGCTGGTTTCCTTGACGAGCACCTGCTTGACCGCATGATGGCGGGCGGCGGCGTATAAAGGAGCCCTTCGCCGGGTTGCGGAGTAGCGAGTGGTAAGGTTCTCGGGTAGCGCTGAGATCTTCGAGGCCTCTTCTTTGCGGAGGGCCCCCGGTCGAACAGCTCGGAGCCCTTTAGTGTTTGGAAGAATGGTAGGGCGCGTTCTGCTGATCTTGAGATGAATCTGCTCAAAGCTGCGAGGCGTCCTGCGAGCCGTTGGACCGACTTTCTATTCTTCGGGGGTTCCATCGTGGTGATCGCTGTGATCTTGGAGGGGTTGGCTTCGATCCCTTTTGCTGATACGAGGCAACCGAGCAACTTTCCCTTGCTGACTCGAACACACACTTGGCGGGGTTGAGTTTGAGTCCGGCCTCCCGGAGCTTGACGAAGGTTCTTTGCAGGTCCGTTATGTGATCTTCTTTCAGCTTGCTTTTGACCACTAGGTCATCGGCGTCTGCGAGACGGCATCGTCGTCGGGAAGACCTCCGCCCGTCATGCGGCGAAGGAGGAGCCGGCGTTGCGGAGGCCCTCGGCCATCCTTCGAAGCGTGTAGGTTCGAAGGGTGTTATGAAGTCTGGTCTTCTCTTCATCCGCCTCGCTCATCCAAATTTGGTGGTATCCCGAGAAGCAGATCCGGAGGGGACAACCTCTCGCACCCTGCTGCTGCGTCGGCGAGGGAGCGATCCGCGGGAGTGGGAAGTCATCCTTGGGGCACGCTTTGTTGAGGCTGGTGAAATCCACACACATTCTCCATCCGGGGGCTCCATTGCATCCTTCTTTGGCTGGCCTTTTTTACCATGGCGGCGTTGGATAACCGGGTGGTATCTTGAACTCTGGCGGATGACCTCCCGCGTCAAGCGGCGGTTGACCTCCGCTGCGCTGCAATTCTCCTTTTCGTCCGACATCTTGCGGAGCTTCTGTTTCACCGGGGTGGCATCGGGTCTTATGTTGAGGCGGTGTTCGATGAGGTCCCGCCCGACTCCTGTAGGTCCTCCGGGACCATGTGAATACATCGGAGTTCTCTCGGAGGCAGCTGCGGCAATTACGCCTCTTCGGTCGGATCGAGGAGTGCCGAGATGGTTACCTCTGTTGGGATCGAAGCTGAAAAGTCTGACCTTTTTGGTTTCTTCGGCCGGCCGGGGGCCCGCGGAGCGTCTCGTGTTGCATTCCGGCTGGTCTCCTCGGCCCTCGGTTTGTTGCTTGAGGTTGTGGGCGTTGCGGCGCCACGGTGCTACGGCCCCCTCCGCATTTCTTGCGGCGTTCTGTCTCCGAAGACGGCGATGATGCCGCCGGCGGAGCACTTTCATCGAGAGGTAGCTTGGGTGGAGGACCGCATCAGCGTTGGTGACCCCCCGACCAAAAAATGGCATTGTAGTTGTAGTAAATGTCCACCACATCGAAGGTCACATTCTACGATCTGTGGGCGGGGGTCCTTTCGAAGGAGACCGGTAAGGTGATCTTCCGATGGTGGCTACTTGCTGACCACCACGAAACCGAAGAGCGGGTTTCGGCCGGCTGCGATAACTTTCATCGAGGCCCATCTTGTCGAAGGTCGAGGCGAATAGAATGTCTGCGGGGCTGCCGGTGTCGACCAATATCACGGTGATTTGTCCACCCTCCGATGTTGGTGTCGATGACCATCACGTCGGTGTGAGGGTAGTCCACGAGCTTCATGTCACCGGCGCTGAAGGTGATCGAATGTGTGACCATCGGTATTGTTGGTGAGGCCCCTCCGTGGCTACATGATGGACCCTCCGGTGGTGCTCTTTCTTGTGCCGCTTGTTGCCGTGGTCTTCGTTGGAGCCCCGGTGATAGCGAGGATGACCCCGTCTGACGAATCTGGTTTCTTGGACGATGGTCTGTATTTCTTGTTTGGCAGGTGGGTGTATGGTGGGCTGGAGCGGAGGTGGTGGCGGTGGCGATAGCGGGCGTGGTTGGGGGTAGCTGGGTTCGCGGAGGCTCGGGGATGGGAGACGTGTAGTCTTGGTGGTAGTAGCGGGCTGGTGCTGAGTTCTGATTGCTTGTGTGGAAGGCGGGATAATGGAAGCTTTGGGTGTCTGGGGCTCCGTGGTCGAAGGGGGTGAAAGTGTAGTGGGAGGAGCGGGCGTTGGCCGGTTTTCTCATGTGGTTGATCTACCTTTGGGGGCCCTGTGAAGCCAACTCCTGTCCATTGCTTCCTTCCCCTTGGCGAAGTAGGGGCCTTTGTTTGGTGTAGTGGCCTTTGCCCTCCCCGCAGTAGTGGCAGTATGGCTGTTTTTGCGGAGGCCTGGTGCTGCTATCGGGGTTGGGTCTGGGGGTTCTTGGGGGATTGTACGGCCTCGGGGGTGGTTGGTTGGGTTTTTGGTCCGCCGGGGGGTTGTTGTCAATGGCACCCACCCTCATGGCCTCCGGCCTTGGGTAGCTGTCTCCGCGGAGGCGCGCGGTGGTGTTGGTTCTGCGGAGGCCGGAAAGATTCCACCTTCGCCTTGTGGCTGTTGTCGGCTCGATAGTATTTGTCCATTATCTCGTGTAGCTCCGCCAACGTTTTCGGTTGCTTTCGCTCGATCTTCGAATGACGGGGGCAGGGGAGTATGCGCGGCGGCTTGCCATGATGACGCTACGTCGGAGACCCTACTGATACGCCTTGGTTTGGAGGAACCTTCGCCACCAGTCTTGTAGTGGCTCATTCGGCTTCATCACCACGTTCAAGAGCTCCCGTTTGTTGATAAGCTCGGAGTCCACCCTTTGAAGTTTGCTCGGGAGGGCGTCCACGAGATCGACCAGCTTCGATCGAGTTCGGGGCGGCGTGCGGTACCACGGCTGCGCCACCGCTCTCGCTATGATGACGAACGACTTGGCCATTGTGGAGTGGTCCCCTCCCGCTGCCTCTACGGCGGCTTCGTAGCTCATGTTGAATTGCTTGGGGTCGGAGGCCCTATTGTATCTGGGCAAGTCTTGGTGATTTGTATGAAGGTGGCCACTCCGCTATTTGAAGCGCGTAGGAGAGCGGAGATTTGGGGTCGTCTTGGCCGGTTCTGCGGGGGGGCCGCGACGGAGACGAGCGCTGTCTGCTCCGTCTATGTTGCCGTCGGGGGGTATAGCCGACTTATCGCGGAGGGTTGATGATGGTTGGTTTTGGGACGCTGGCTGGCCCGGGCGGCGGAGGGTGGGGTGGATGGGGGCGCGGGCTTGTCCGGTGTGGGAGGTGGCGGGTGGTCGCGGGGCTGCGGCCCCTTCCCCCGTGATTTCTTGCACCGCCTCGGCTGCTGCTGGTTTATCCATGCCGGCTCCGACCTGGCGGCCCGGCTGTTCTCGAGCCTTCGCGGGCCGGCGCCGCCGGTCCGGGGCCTGCGGCGCCCTCCTCTTCTCTGCGATCCGGAGGGTCCTAAAGCTTGTTCTCCCTGTTGGGTCTCCTCCTCTTAGGTCCTCCGTGGCGCTCTCGAGGCCCCCTTCGGCGGAGTCAGCGGGGTTGCGAGGGGTGGAGACCTCTGTGCGGTGCAGTCGTTGGACCACGGCCCCTCGACCTTGCGGGGCATCGCCTTCTGTGCATTGGGGGCTTCCTCCTGCGGTGACCTCCGATCGGGCGGCAGGGGGGTCGGCGGCGGAGCCTCCGCCCCCGCTGCCCCCGGCGCGGAGCTACACCTGGCTGGGTGACGGCGTGGGCCGCTGTGATGGTTCGGCCCAGCGGTGCCCCTCGGGCGGTGTGGTCCCTTCTGGCGGCCCAGGCCCGGTTCGGCGTGTTCACGGGCATGGCCGGGCTTTTTGTGTCGGTCCCCACGGACGGCGCCAAGCGTGGGGATCACTCACGCCCCCAGCCTTCGCTCCGGAGGCGGGAAGGGGGCGGGGCTTCCCACGGGATGAGGGGAAAGGATGGACGGGGGGAAGGCGGCCTCCGCTCGGCCCTCCCTCGCTGGGGTTGCCGAGGGGCGGGGATCGGAGGGGGCGCTCGGATCTCCGTGCGTGACGTGGGGGAACGAGGACGAAAGTGGCGTGGATGTGACAAAATAGGAGTAAATGGCACTTAAACTGGCCAAGCTGTTCGATCCATTACACGGTGCCCATGCCGGGTATTTATAGAATCTGGGACAGAGGGCTGATTTACAAATTGGTACACAGTAGGTGGGGGAACACACGCTTACAGGTGGGCCCCTCCGTGGGGAGGCTAGTAACTATCCATCCAAGGCTAGTGCGGGAATTACACTTAAACTTTCTTCTTGGGATGTAGGGTTTCCTCTTTTACGGCCGCCGGTGCCATGCCAGCGCGGAGGGGACGCCCCCCGGGGCCTCCTCCGCTTGGCCTTCGCGCCCGCTTGGACCGTCGGAGCTTGGGGGACTCCCTCCGCCCGGCGCTTCCCCGTCATCGTAAGGGGTGGCCTTGGTTTCTGGCTTGATTCGGGGCCTCCGGAGGTTGCTCCCATCGGAGGGTCAGGGCGTCACCGCCCGTGTACCGGCGAGGGGTCCTCCGCCGCTTTGTCCCTGCAAGACTTTACGTTTTCCAAAGAGATTAGTTCTTGGCCCCCCTGGTGGCGAGGCCTGCGGGGCTGCGGAGCTGGCGGGGTCGCCCTCCCCCAACAATGATATTCCCTGATGGTTTTCGATGAACTGATGTGCTCATATTGGGTTCCTTTTCTTGCAAATTTTCTATGTAGTTTAAACTTTTTAAGCTTTTCTCTGTTCCCAGGCCCTCTGTTCTGCTCCCTACGCTCTCTGTTATGTCTACGGCCTGCCTCCTCTCTGTTCCCTGGAGCTTTGTTCTACTCTGAATATGCAATATGCTTATCCCTCTACTTGTGTGTACTCTCAATATTACATGCGCTTTGTCCCTGTCAGTCACTAATTGCTTGATTCCAGGTAGTACTGCTAGTCACCGGTGGCACCACTTGCTTGGTTCCAGGTATTACGGACGTTCTTTGTAAATGCCAAGTTCAAATCAATTTTCATTCTTTTTTTTATTCAAAACTATGCATTGCCTCGCCTTGGTGATTATTCTATTTTGAGTTTCTGGGAGTATTTCAAATTTTGAGTTTCTGGGAGTATCTGTCATAAATGTGTTCTAAACTTGATGACTGTGGGTGTTGACTGTTGAGGTAACAGAGTAGCACTGCAATGTCTTGTCTATTTTATGTGTTCAAAACTGTTATTCAGTAAGGTGATACAGACCTATAATGAGTACAACTGAAGGACACTAGTAAATTTCCATTCAGTATAGGGATACAAACCCATAATGATTTCTAAAATAGGATATTGTTGTAAAAATCAGTATGTGGACATATATCTGATATGGTCTTGAAATCAGCTACATAATTATGTCACTGTGGGGATTATTTATGACATGTGTACAAATAATGGATTATATCTATTAGACCTTCAAGAATAATAGACAGCAAACACCTTTGTGCATGGCTTACTGCTTTGTACCTGGACGGATTTATCCCCTTTGATTGATGACTGTATGGACTGGGCTTATAATTATTTCATTGAATTGTACGCCCTATTATAGGCCTATGTGCTGGAGCTGGAGGAGGAGGTTCATCGCCTGGTGAATGAGAATCTCAAGGTCAAGAGGTAGTGCAAACAAGTACGTATAGTAGGACAACATTCTTTTCTTTCTTAATTCCTTCCCCTTTTTTATTCAATCATCTAGCACATACATACAGTTAACGTTGCCAGTCAATGAAAATGTGATGCAGCTGAAAGTGGATATGACTGCACTGGAATGCTAAACTTGTATTTTTCTGGGTCATTGCTTTAATTTCGTTTCTGAAATGTTCATCGGCTTCGATAGCACACATTTTTCTGGGTCTTCTTGGCATGTTGATTTTTATGTACAGAAACTGAAATGCTAAACTTGTATTTTGTTGGTGGAATTATGATCGGTTGTTGAGAGGGGACATGGCATTAGTATATGTTGATTTATCAGTCTCTTTGAATTGTTGAACTTAATCTAGTCCTTTAGTTCAGTAGATGCATCTACTTTCTGTCAATGAAAATGTGATTTATCTATTGAATTATATACATTGTTGGAGCACTCTTGTATGCATTTGTTTGAATTGCTGAGATGGAGCACTCTTGTAAGAATTGCTATATATGCATTTTTGATTTAATCTTTTTATGCTTCTACTATCTCATACGTTTGCAATGAATTTGTAAAAAAAGAACTGTTTTTTGGCTATAGGTACGATTCTGGTGTTTGTTGGGGTGGCTGCGTAGAGGGCTCCATGTGGACACACAGCCAGCTATGGGCATGTTCGTCCACTCATCTCGGATCCAGCCAAGCGGCGACGTGTGATTTATGTTAGTCGGCCAATTCCCAACAAGCAGCAGCAGATCACGGATCCAACCAAGTTTCATGTCGGATCTCGACGTCCAACTTGCTTGTGCCTTTTGGCATGTTTATTACCTTTCACATCTATGATTCCATGTTTTCTTACGTTGTGGTTTGGCATAGCTAGCATGTTCTAGCTTTTTGAATAGTATTACTGACTGATGGTGCAAGAGTAAAATTTCATCTTGAATATGGTTCTGTTTTGATGTATATATGTGTGCATGCGATTCATTTTTTACTTATATACTCCTTGTATAGAATTAGTGGATTTTTGGCTGATGATAATTGTTTTCTTGGTTTTTGCTATGATGATTTTTTTTTCATTAATGTAGCTGATATTAATTTCACAAATAGATTTTTGTGTTAGTGCTCCCATGACTTGTACAATGTATACAATGTACTTCAACAATGCTTATTGATTTACATGTATATAACGTACATGTACCCAATTTGAATTGTGTGTATTGGCTCCAACATGGAGCACATTGATTCTGGCTTCTATTGTCATAGAGAATCATTACTGGCAGCGTGCTATTTTTCAAATTTCAAATTATGAGGACGAGATTAACTCCCATGTTTTGCGCCAAAAACATTTATACACACCTTGACAATTGATTATATGAATCCAATCGTCTTTCATGTGCTATGCATAGTCTGGGTTGTATGCATTGTACTGTTAATTATACATCTGCCAAAGTGGAGTGTACAAATTTTAAAATTTGAATACAAAATGATTTACATGTTTGTATGCTTTTACTCTAGGGTAAATTTTTTTCTACACTCAGTGTTTTAGTAACGCTCTATTCGTTATATATATATATATATATATATATATATATATATATATATATATATATATATATATATATATATATGGTACCCGGTACGAATTTATTCGGTCCCAGCGTCCATTGGGCAGCCAAACGGACCCAGCCCGCGTTCGGACCGGACCTCACAGCCCGGCTCACCTACCCACCATATCGGCGGCAAAGCAGCTCGGCTCCCCCACCAACCCACGATTTCATTTGCGGTTCCATTTTCGAGAATCCATCCGCCCTCCTGCCGGCGCCCGTCACGCCGCTACCTCCCGCCCCCTTTCGCCGCCCCGCGTTGTCTCGATCTGCCCCAACCCGTCCACGCTGCCCTCCCGCCTTGTGCGGCTTGCGGATCTGCTGCGAGGAAGCCCCGGACCGGCGGCGGACCACCACATCCCCACCTTGTATCCGTCGATGGCGGGAGCACCAGCGCCTACGGCGGCGGTGCGATCCTCCGCGGTGGCGGCGCGGCCACCGTGCGAAGGTGTCGTGGCGCCCCCTCTCCCTCCGACCAGCCGGCGGCGCCCTTTTCTCCATCGGTGGCGGCGCGGTCTCTCACTGGCTGCGTTGCCGGCGGCCGGCGCGAATCTACACCCACGCGCCCAGCGCTGTTTCCCGAACGCGGCGCGTGAGCGCGGCACCCGGTCGTAGCGGTGCCCGCGCCTGCTCGGGGGGGCGAGCCCCGTGGGCTGCCTCGTGCGGCGAGGCGTGTGGGCGGGCACGGCCCGTTGCGGAGCCGTCGGCTGGCCGGGCGAAGCCCCTCCCTCCGCACGGGCTTCGACGGGATGACGGCGAGCGGTCGACAAGGTATAGCATCCTTTCCTCCCTATCTCCGTCCCGGAACCAACAAATTTTAAAATTTATGCCCTTTCATCTCTCCGTCAAGATCTAGAGCCATGGCCGCCAGTGCCTCCTTTCTCGTGCAAGTTTGGATTGAATAGGGAACCTCCTCGTGGAATTTTGGATTGATTAGGCAACAGGCGGGAGCAACAATTGATGTCAAATGTGAAGGCTGCGGTGCTCGTTCTGTCAGAGAACTAGATGAATTATTATGCGCAGTAGTTTATTAAATTAATAGGCTGTATACGTGCAAATGGTCTTACCTATTCCTATTAATCAAGGAGGAGAAGTATCAATGCCTCCACCATCCGTTGAACTGCTCCACACCCCCGGTCCCTAACCATTTTTATCGGGCAAGTTCAAATGAACTAGAAGTTCTAGTTTTCAGCTTATTAATTCTGTTTGCGGCGAGGTTGACTTGAGTTTCTATTATGTTTAGTGATTTTGTGGACGCTTATTAATCGTTTTTGGTGGACACACTTTTCTAATCAGGCAAGCTCAAATGAACTAGAAGATTTGTGGTTCTAATCTGCAGTTCAATGTTCTAAAACATGAGGTTCCATGTGCGGCGGCGGTGCTTACGATGGTTGATTTAGAGCTTGAGGTAAGCGGGCCCATTCCTTACCACGGCTTATTATTCATACCTCATGTTATTTTAAGTTATGGATGCCCACAACGTGACAATAACCTGCTATTAGTTTAGTAATTATTGTCAAATCAGAATGGAAGCACCAAATATGTATGGTCAATCTCTTTATCATTGTTCTCTATTTATTTTTTTGGGATCGATGCAAAGTGTTGTGAATAAAAGATATATAATTAGAATATTTCAATGTTAGTTAAGCTAATTAATCGATCTCTTTACATTAGAATGTTTTGTAAATTAAATGGTCATGGATGTGCGGGTGCTTTTCACTATAAAATTAAAAGTTACGTGTCTAATGCTGAAATCAATCTGTCAACCACCGTGAATTTGTGAGATGGATAAATGTGTGATAATTTCGTGATTATTTCAGCTCACGGACTCGGCGTTTCCTATTCTAATTTCATTTTGATTTTGTGAGTCATTAATCAATTACCACTACTAATTTGCATGCAGATGGGAGACCATTTACGTCGAAGGATTTTTAGCGCTTGCATGGCTACTCATCTACAAGGTCAATTCTTCACAATAGTTTATCCTGTGCTATGCTTGGGGAAAAAAAGTACTCAGCTAGGACACTACTATTCTTTTTTTTTGGTAATACTAATCTGTGATGAGGTCACATTGAAGAATCGAGGGGCATGATCTTTTTGCTTATGAAAAATATCATATTTTTTATTTTTTATCTCGAAGTTCTAAAATCTGTGATGAGGTCTCATGCCTTCTTTTGTGTGTGTGTGTGTGTGTTCTTTTTACTTGTTCCATATGGGTTTCATCTCTAGCCTACCCCAACTAGCTTGGGACTAAAGGCTATGTTGTTGTTGTTGTTGTTGTTGTTGTTGTTGTTGTAGAAGTTCTAAAATGATTGTTGCTAATAAATTGGCCGCTGTTATAATTCCCTGTTAAAGAGATCCATTTCTCTTAAGAGATGATTGTTAAAGACATTTGTTGCCTGCTGGCTAATTAGAATTATATCAGCTTCCAATCATAGTTATATATTCTATTGCCGAATCTTCTTACATTTGTCCTCCAAGCAGCAGCTCCATAGTTCTTGAAACCTTGCATTCATGTTACATGCAGATTATTTCGCCAAATTTCATCCTCAATTGTTAAGCTAATTCAATCACAATTCTAAAGAGTGTTGTATGTGCACAAAGCTTTGATAGTTCCGAGCCCTTTGATGAAAATCTCTAATTATCCTTTCAAGTTGTATTTGATAACTTATAATTCCAGCTCGATCTCCAACATGCTCTCACTCAGCTGCACACCTGTTCTAAATATTAAAAAAAAAAAAAACAATTTAGATTTTTATTCAGAGTACATACATGAACTCTTAACTTGTTAGGCCATGAGTTATAGAGAAGAGGAATTACGAGGCTTGTCATATCTGGGAGTACTTCAATAGATAGCTTCTTTGTGAAGTCTTTTATACTTGCATTACATCCAGTAGATATCTTGCAATTACAATTAATGTGGTTTTATGTGAGAAATCAGACAACATTATTTCAATTTTTGCAAACAATGGCTGAACGATAAGAAAAGTTGGAACTGATAGAAATACTAGGAATAAGATTACTTGTTTTGCCTTTGCTACATAAGTCTTGAAATAGTAGAAACTGTAATCTATAAGAGAACACAAGCTCCCTAGAAGGCCATTTTGATCAGCACCTTTATATAGAGAAGTCACAAGTGCATGCTTTTTAATCATATTTGGTCCAACAGTTCAGAATGGGTGTCTTTTTAAGTGATACACACAGTGCTTGCCTAGATTATTTTTACGCTAGTAGAACTACGTGGGCGACTTTCATTATTAGTAATTCGGGATTTTTGAAGTGATATTGCGATGGTCGTATTGTAGGCTGATTAATAAGGCAACTTAAATAAAAAGCTTTAGTTTGCAATTTGCATAGTCGATGTTAGTATTATAGAACATAGATGCATAGATGCATTCCATTAGTAAATTTTATCGGTCGGCAAGGCTGCGGTTCCATCTTTTTGCTCCTTGTATGCATCTTTGTGCATCACATGAATAAATAGTTCAGTTCATTTTTGCCCATCACTAGTACACAGGCAAGGCTCTTGTAGTACTAGCTCATCTGAGGCAACTATGCTAGAAAACGAGCTTATGTAGTAGAAAACATAGCAAGGCCATTAGAGTGACCTGGCTTCTTACCTTGATGTTAGCACCTCACTTTTGTGTATTGCCTCGTGGATGAATGCTATATACGCCATGTTTAGGTGTTCCCTATGGCATTTGGCTTCATTATCTTTGGATGATTTCCATGTAGATATACTGCCATGTTTCGTGTTCCCTATGGCATTTGGTTAGACCACTTTGCCAATTTCTATGATTTAATTTGAGTTTATTTTCTTGGCGAATAGATGCTTAGTGGTGGCTAAACTTATGGTTTGCTTGCCTTTTGCAAAATGTACAACAACTCAGATTTACTTTCTCCACCTTTGTTCTTGTCTGCTTTTAAGGCTTTCTATAGCCTATGTCATTTTCCCCCTTGCACTGCAGCCATGAATTCTTAGTGTCTTGGTGATATGAGTTGTTTTTGGATGTGTTCATTAAAGCTGAAGCTATCTCCTATCTTTGTCATGTGTTTCCACATATACCAGCTTTGTCAAGCTAATTTGGTTCTTGTCTAAATAATTATCTACCCAAATTTGGGTTACGTCCTGCACCATTAGTTACGATGATCTCACATTTAGCATATCAATGCAGATTCCGGAAGCCTACAAATAATCATTTGTCTTGACTGTGATTTTACAATCGTTTTATTAATTATCTAGTTAAACCTACTAATGTTACACACAAACGCCAATTTGGTTTTCTAGAGCTATACGACATGCTTGTGTATTTCTAGTTTGTTTTTCAGCCAATGTTTCTGAATATTTAAAAGACTCCAGATTATAAAGGTAATTCTTTATTTCCAATTGAATTAAAAAAATACTAGTGAAGCGATGCGAAGATTAGCAAGGTTCGAAAAACTCACTTTGGATAAAGCGAATCCCACCACCGATTATTCTAGATGATGAAAAAAAGTTCCTATTTATTTTAAAAAATTGTAGCACAATGCACACATCTCACATGGACGAGGACATAATATTGGATAAAGTACTTGTTAGTTGCTAGATTCTGATTTTTACTCTTAAATGACATTATTTATGATCGACTACTATGCCTTTTCGCACACACATTGGATTTTTTGAGGTCTCACACTTATGATCGAGATAGTCTAGGTTCGGTTTTTCAGTGTAAATTGTGACCTTTGCTTCTCATTTGTTCAAAATGAGCCTTGGGGTATCTAAGTTGGCACAATAATGCATAGCACTCGATTATGTGTCTCTCTGCGCTATCGCTTGTACCTTAGGTCAATGTGAGTTTTAGACAGCATAGGTGCCGTTTTGCATTAGTTTCCTTCTTCCACTGGTAGGTGATGTTGGCCTCATCAGCACTTTCGATCAGCCACACTAGTGTGCTACTTGCATGAACAAGTTATCTTTGGAATGCTTTGCACTTGTTTGGAATGATTCTTTGTCTCCACGATGCATATAATTTTTGACATTGATTTTATGATCTATCTATCTTGATTTATGTATGCGCTAGACATTACGAAAAACGAGTTATTATGACTACAGCAAATGTGAGCATTTGTATTGCTTTCACCATATATACCTATCCGTTAGTTGCTCGCCACTTTTTTCTCAATTTTGATCATGCTACCATTCGGTGACTCTGTAATGCACACATGTTTGCAAGCTGAGGATGGTGTGGTACATAGGTCAAACTTTGATGCCTTTTCGTAGCTCAATTACCTAGCATTGCGTAATTCCTAAATGTAACGGACTAATTCATCTAGCCATTAACTTCGGTACATATTTGCATCTAGCATACGGTTTACATATTTCTATTTCTTTTTTTGCGTAATACGGTAGGTGATGCTAAACCGCAGGAAGTTGAAGGTGGTTTGTTTAACATACTAGATGCTTGAACTTTATCTGTTGTTTTGTCGAGTTATTGCCACACGAGGATGTCCATGCCGGACTAGGCTCAGTTTGCTCAACCAAAAAGTTTTTTTGTTTCACATTCTCTTTTTATATTTATTTATTTGAGACACTCTTTTAAAGTCTGCTCTTATTCATGATTAGCCAGTTGGACCTACACAGGTTAAGTATTCAACTACTTTTTATCAAAATTTTGGGTGCAAAAACTGGCCATATGTTTTCTATTTATAATCAATTTGAGCAAGCAAATTGTTGCTCATTGTTACTTCATGTTAGTTGTCATTGACAACGATAGCGGTAGCGATCTTTGGTATCGACAATAATGGATGGCGGGACTTCTACAAATGATTAGTGGATGTTGTCCCATCCCCGTACTATGTATTCAACAATGCATTATTAGTCGAGGAAAGTGCATGAGACCTCATCCCATCAGCGGGGATGGTATGTTGCTTTAAGATGCATTACCGGATCACTTTCGATGACCAACAAAAGTTCCATTTTAACTACAATAATAATTTTTTCTTGTTTCGATCCACAATTTCGTATGTCCAAAGTTATATATTACAACTATTGTTTCCTTTATAAGATCTGCAAATCCGTATGCATTGCGTCTTGTGTTATTAATTATGAAAGTTCCTTTTACTTGCTTTCTTTTGTTCTGCTTCTTTTTGCGGGTGAAGCATTTGGCAGTCATTGGAGAGGGGCAAGAGAAGAGAGGGATGCATTCGTTTTGTCTTCTCTTTTCACATTCACATAAAAAAGCAATATAATTTGGCATGAGTTGCTTTCGGAAAGTCTTGGAAGTACATCTCGCAATATCTAACAAGTCTTCATCCTCTCGAGGCCATCAGCTCCCAAGAAAAACCAAGGAATGAAAGCATGGAAAAGAGATTGACTCTGTTCATGGCTGTAAAAGTTGTGTATTTTGTAGTCCCCTTTGTTTAGCTGACAACATTGTCCAAACGTCTACTCCTTTTTTTTGCGAAGTAAAAGATTTTCTTGTACATGTGCCTTCATATAGGTTGACCATGTCGCACACACTTGAATTATAGTTTTTCTTTAGTGCTTTATATTTTTCTTCATATGATTTTACTATGAATGCTTAATTTGTATTGATATTATCAATGTTAACATGTTTCTAGTGGATATCAGATTACCGTCAAGCCACAACAAAGAGCAGTTCAGAAAAAAAAAAAAAAAAAAAAGACCACAAGTCCCGTCATTCCATTAAAAGAAATGACAAGTCATTGCATCAAAAAAATAACAAAGAATAACTAGCAGTTCAGTAAAAAAAAAAAAAAAAAAAAGACCACAACCTCCGTCTTGCCATGAACCAGAATAACAAAAAAACCAGAGCAAAAAAAAAAGGTGTCCGGGATGCGCCGTTACCACCACCGTCACCACGTGGGAGCGGAGACGAGGTTGGTTGGAGGCCTTCGGAGGGCTTGGCTGGCTTGCGAGGCACCGGGGTCTGAATGCATTTGGACCCCGGGGTCCAAATAGTGTCTGGCGTATATATATATATATATATATATATATATATCCTCCCTCGATGGTATTAGAAGTCGTTTTAGACAAGGTTTGGGTCAAATATCGGAATATAAATCATCAATAACTTTTAAGTTGTTGAGTTTGTAAATGTAAAAATTATATGAGTAGATTTGTCTTAAAAAATACTTTGATAAAAGTATACATATATCACATCTCCATAAATATTTTTATAATAATAAGAGGTCAAAGTTGTGTTTTTTTGGAGACCGTGTCGCTGTCCTAAACGACTTCTAATACCAGCCCGGAGGAGTATATATATATATACAGGAGAGTATAATCCGTAAGCTGGCTACAGAAAACCATATTCTGTAGCCAGGCCGATGGACCGCACCACCTTGTGCCCAACCGTGCCACCGGATCCAGTCATTATTTACTGCAATGCATGCAGCCATGCAGCAACATTCATGTCCGTTAATTAATGAGCCTCATTAGCATTGTTGGTAATTACGGTAATTATTTTTATGGCCGCTAGGCTCCAATTTCTGCAGGAGGCATATATCTAGAAAGTGTCGTAACTTGGCTGGCCGTCCACGTCCATAGTTGTAGATGACAGTAATTTTGTGTTGACTTAGTTGTTACGAGAACACTCGCACAGAGTTACTATAATTTACCTAGAGATATAAAATAATAGTAAACCGTAAGATGTTCTGAGGAACTATTTACAGTAATGACTAGACAAATTATCAATGGAAATTCAATATAATACATTTAGCGCAATGACAGATTTAATTTACATCTATTAAGAAATATCTCCACTGCCATTTAGCACAACACGAGTTAACACAATGGCATATCCAATTTACTACAATGGCATCTTCAAGTTGCCACAAGTCCACAATGGAATTTAGCATAGCGTTTCTGTCCACCCGTGAGCGACCTCCTGTTGTATCACTGGTTCTAAGCCCTTTATTTGCTCACCATTTTGTTGCCGAAGTTGACGAGCTAACCATCTCTCCTGCGCCTAGAAGGGCTAGGCCGATGAACTGAAAATCCGAGTAAAAAGGAAAGTAAGGGATCACCAAGAGGAAAAAAAATTATACTGGTTTTAATATGCACTCAGCAAGAAATAAATTATACTCCCAAATCAATAAGCTTAAATCTCTTGCTGCCTGATTCTAACGTCAAAACCAGAAGTCTTTCATCACTAGTTTTAGGTAAAGCTTCCATGTTTAATCTTAACAAAATCTAGTACCTGACCACCTATGTAATAAAATTGAGCCTAGAAATAATCCTATAAAAGAGTACTGAAAATAACACAAATGATAGGCTTGGAAAAAAAATCATCATATCTAGGTCCATGTTTCTGCGCATGATAAACACAGAAGAAAGGGATATCTTACATGATATAGTCATCGAAAACTACACCGATTCAGGTAGTGTGTTAACTAAGTTATCTGGTAAAATTACCATATGAAATCCATGGTCTTCTAAGTCGTGACTCCGATTCAGTAAAAAAATAAGATCATAAATTCCTCTCTGATTTACAACAAACAAGGTTACAACAATTAAGTAGCATGCATAGGAGCATGTATTGTGCTGGATCTAAAATATGGTATCATTTAGAATATTGGTTCTGGCACTATAATCAAAATTGCTAAAATATGCATACTGACTGAACCAACAGGTTCCTGAATCTGAATGCAAACCAAAAAGGTCGATTTACAAGAATTTAGTACATGATTTACAATGAACCTTGAAGAATGTGAATTACTAATTTACTATAATCCATACCTTCCTATCCTTAGTGAATTTGACATGGCTTACGAGAACTTCAGACATGATTTACTAGAATCTATGCCCTTGAATGAATAAGTTTCAAAAGAATCTATATTGCTCTCGTGATATCTATTTGCTCTCCTACCTAATTACAAGCTCCTTTGCATCTATGCAAGGTCAAAATAGTAAATACCTCCATGAGTAATAGAGAACTCACCAACAAAATAAGAAACTGACTGCCTGTTTCAGTGTACAGAGGGCACTATAAGATAATTCTCTTTGCCTCCATTTGTACAGACCAGAATCTAATGTGGCCAATAGATCGGCAAGAATAAACAATATTTCAATCTACGGAGTCACCAACTGCCAACAAAATCAAGATGGCTAATCAGACAACATAAAGATAACCTCCAATGCACAGCGGCAAGCTTGCAACAAAAGTTGTTGCTGAGGTAAAGAATGATGAACTAGATCATCTGTGCATGAGTGCAAGGAATTAACATCAATAAACACACAACGATAGGATAAATCACCTCTGTAGCCTGTCTCTGCTAGCCTGATGGGGATGTTCAGGGTACAGGCAGCATGCAAGGATTGAGCATGAAACTACATGAATATTCACTTTGTACTAGTGCTACAGACCTGAGGTACATAAACAAATTTACTACAATATGCATTTGGATAAAATAAGAGAAAGCGCCTTTCGAAAAAAAGAGAAAGCAAGGATTAATGGACAAATCAGTCATAGCACAACCTACCAAACACTGATTTATCTCATTGCCTAAATCTGGTGAATGTGACAATACATGATCTAATCATAAAAGAACGAGACTAGTAACATTACTTAAGATAATTAGAATTGCTCAACATTTAGCACTATGATCATTAGAATTTCCCATTGTTATAGCAACCATAGACTGTTATAACAAATTTACGACACTTCTATACAGATAGTTACCGCAAACAGCGACATCAAGTTACCACAATGCCAACTTACCAAAATGATGCAATCGAATTACTGTAGTACAAAATTTACAGTAAATAATAAATATATAGCATGGATGGGAGCTTTCTTGACACTGTAGATGCTGAACTGCAGAGGCGCATTTTCTACAATTCAAGTGATTGAAAATCAAAACTGAACTAACTTAAAATCAACATGGTGACCAGAATCATATATGAGCGTTGTTTACCACAGTGATCAAAGTTGCTTTAAACCGATGCCCAATTTAATAGAATCCAATGTGCAGGAATTAAAGAATGCCTTCAGTAATTTACCAGAACTTGTACAACTGGTTACGATGATTCATTATCAAAGAATCACCAAATCCGTGCATTCGTGGATGAGGCCTTTCCTGCCGCCATGGCAGAATGTGGCCGGGCACCATAGGGACAGAGCTCGGACTGGGCGCTCCGTCCATGGGTTCGTCGTGGAAGCCCTCATCCAGATCTGCCAAGTGAAGAGGGCTGGGGGGTACCGTGGGGAGGGAGTGCCAAGTGAAGAGGGCTGGGGGGTACCGCACCCTTCCCCTCCCCTACGGTACCCCAGCCCTCTTCACTTGGCCCTCTGGGATGAGGGCTTCCACGACGAACCCATGGACGGAGCCCCAGTCCGAGCTCTATCCCTATGGTGCCCGCCACATTCTGCCATGGCGCAGGAAAGGCCTCATCCACGAATGCACGGATTTGGTGATTCTTTGATAATGAATCATCGTAACCAGTTGTACAAGTTCTGGTAAATTACTGAAGGCATTCTTTAATTCCTGCACATTGATTCTATTAAATTGGGCATCGGTTTAAAGCAACTTTGATCACTGTGGTAAACAACGCTCATATATGATTCTGGTCACCATGTTGATTTTAAGTTAGTTCAGTTTTGATTTTCAATCACTTGAATTGTAGAAAATGCGCCTCTGCAGTTCAGCATCTACAGTGTCAAGAAACTGTCGACTTCTGTTAAGCAGTCCTACAATTTTCCGGAACGACACTATGAACTAGCTTAGTGAACCGATGCTCAAATACAATCAAGCCCACGATAACTAAAGCCTACTTATACAAGCTGAGGACACCCCTTGGTTTGGATGTGAAGAAACTATATGCTTTTTTTAGAGAGAGAACATGTTCGCTATGTATACAGCTAGCCTGTAGCTTTGGGAGAACAACTTCCTCCATAGAAGAATCTGTGGGATTAGGCGGCACTGGGACTCTTATTACTAACCAAGCTCATAGCACATAGAATGACTTGCAAACGCCTCTGCTTGATTTTCCTCCAAAGAAAAGTCCCCTGCTTGTAGTCCAACATCTTACTTGAACAGCGCCATCTATCTCCTCCTGATCAACATCATTTCCGTCTGCAGCAATACAGTTTTCATCCACGTCCACCTAACACCATGAAAGAAAATTTTAATTTCTTAGCTTCCAGATAGACCACAGAACAATCATTGAATCAGGGAGAGCTCACGACCTGAACTACCATGAAGGAAAGGGACGGGACAAATACAACATCTGGATAAGAGCTGTTGGATGATCATGTTCGGTCTTAACCAAGGCAGTTTCGGTTGAGTCCGATGAGCTTCTATGTGGTAGAAATAGTACTAGGAGTATAGATGTTTAACCAGTACGCAATGCAGTGCTGAGCATTTGCTTTTGTAATGCAAAAGCAGTGGTATCCTTCCTTTTAAAATTTGCCTTCAATGAATCCCTAGAATACATAAGCAAATTTACAAATGCTACTATAATTCATTTGAAATCCATTTTCACTTAAATGTTGCAGGACCACACAAAGTACTCTACTTTAGCAACATCATAAACAACTGCTTAAGACCCCATTTGGCATAGCTTCTCCAGCCGCTTTAGGAGCTATTTGGATCCGTGTTTTCAATTTCGAAAACCAAAAATTCGAACCCACCGAGAAAAGCGAAATTCCAAAAATTTCGGCTCAATTTCAAATTAAATTCCAAAAAATTGACATGATTTCGCTATAAACTATCTATGGTTGATCATACACCAGAAATACATGAAAAGACTTGACATGATTCCACATTTCTATAAGGCTACAGGGGCTCACGGGTCACGGTCCACATTTCTATGGAATATAAGTGACCTCTCTGTATCTCTCTATATATTGTGTGTTTCTGTCGCTCTGGACCTTACAACGTACTCTTGTGCACAGGTAGAGGCATTCGTCCAATTTCTATGTGTGTGTGTGTATATATATATATATATATATATATAGAACTATTAGTCCATAGCTAGGTACAGAATATTATATTTTGTAGCCAGCCCGTCCGACCGAGCGAAATCATCCGGCGCGATGCGCCAAGTCTCCCGCGCGGGTCCTATCCGGTCCTCAGTCCAGTAATAGGCATATTGATTTCTCCGGTCCACACAATCCAGAAATCACGCTAATTTCTCTCCCCTCCCTCGTCCCGACACCTCCCCACGCCGACGCCAGAGCACATCGACGCCCGGCGCCGCTTCGCTCCCCACCAACCCCTCCCCCGGATCGATGCTGATGCGGGGCGCGGCGCCCCCGCTGCCACCTCTCCGGGCGAGAGGTGCCTCGTTCACCTTCTCCGGGCGGTGGTGGATCCTCACCTTCCGGGCTCGGCCGCGGCCTTTCCACCATCCTGGCGGCAATGGTGGCCGGCCCTTCACCTCAAGCGAATCTGCGTCCCCATGAGCGGCGGTAATGGTGGTCCCCGGATGCGCGAGGCTTCCCAGCGCCAACCAGCAGTGGTGACGCTGTCCACTCCTTCCCCAGGCTACCAACGACTACACGGTGTGGCCCGGCTCCTTCCCTGGTGGCGGCGCCACGGCTTCCCCTCGTGGTCCGGTGGCCTTGCGACTCGCCCTTGCATATGGCCCTCATGATGGCGCTGTTCATCTGGAGGCAGCGGCCCGGCACCGCATCTCCGGCGGTCACAGTATCTCAAGGTGAGCCCATAGAATAATTTGCTTTTGGTCTGTACAAGAGTCTCGCTATACAGTTTGATTCATAATTTTCGGGACGGATTGAGGACTTCTGTTGCGAACCTCAATGATGGGAGCAAAGAGATTATAATCGCCGTCCTGTTTTTTTACAATGATATATCCATGTATATTACGTGGCTTGCTTACTGCTTGTGTTCGGGAAAAAGATCCATATGCTTACTGCTTGTGCTAAAATTATGGTAAATTCATACCATTTATCTAGTGTATTCTACACAGTTACTATTGTAAATATATCCTTCGCATTCATATATTGAGATTGCTTCCCAATTTCCCAAAAGGAGCAGTGAGGTACATCTTAGTGAAGTACTGACTATATCTCCATCATGTGCTTGAATTCATCTCTTACCCAATATACCCAAATTGTACCACCTACGTTGTCGAGCCTTTCAATTATTGTAACCATGTAAAGTTGTTCTGTTATTATGGTAACCAAGTTTCTGAAAATAACTTGACATCAGTTTTGGTAAGTCCCCATTCTAATTATCAGTCTCATCCAAACTTCGGCAACTATTTCATGGTAAATTTGACTCTTCATTCTAGTAACTATGTCAAAAATAGTTTGGTTCAAATTTTCGTAACTATTACATAGTAAAATATTATGAATTATCGTAAAATGTCATGGTAAATTCGACTTGCTGTTTTAGTAACTGGCTCCTTCAGAAACAGCTAGTATAGATACAAAATTGTGGTAACTCCACATCCTAATTGGTCAGCTTGAGTAATCCAGATTACTAAACCATTAGAAACAACTAGGTGCAAAATTGCGGTGGTTCCACATCCTAATTGGCCGGCTATACATGAGTACTAAACTGAACTTTTGTTCCATATGCCTCTGCTTGATTTGGGAGACTAGCCAGCTATCATAAGGTGTAACAAGTGATAATACCCAATGTTTTTATACTAAACTGAACTTTTGTTCCATATGCATGCTGAAGATTTATTGTTTACTGTAAATTTTATACATTTTATAGTAATTTGATTGTATCATTTTGGTAAATTGGCAATGTAGTAACTTGATTGTGTCATGTCGAATTATCTTAACTATTGTTACCATGGTAAGATGGTCTTGATGTTTCTCACACTAAGAATTCACTCCCAGGCCATGTTGCTGCATGTTGGCTCTCGCTCCCCGTGCCCATCATGGAAAGGAAGGAGCCTGAATGAGTAGGCGTTCGAAGGGTTAGTTTTATTCCGTTAATTGGAGGATGCAAGCTAGTTCGTTCATTCTGGTAATTACAAGATGCAAGCTAGTTCGTTCATTCTAATTGTGTCCCATTACTGATCAATCTTGAGCCACCTTATTCACATTGTTCCTGTTAAAGCATCATATATTTACAATTGTGCATATCTTTGATTTCAGGCAATGTGACTTCTCGACAGTAGCTGGTTACTTACTGCTAACAGACATGACCTATTTGATCTCAATTTGATCACTAGGATGCACGTGTTGGAGTTGTGCCAGATAGAGAATGTTCAAGAAAAGCAACAAAATTTAGATCATGCAATGTTCAGTTATCTTTTGAGATGACGTGTGTAGTTTCATATTTGTATTTTCTATTAATGAATTATCGTGACCAACCATACAACTTGTTCCCCATTGTATTGTCTAAAACACCATGAATCCAAATTATAGTAACTCTGCCCCAGTTACCGTCACAAGAACTGATTTTTTTTTTTTCGAATGGACAAGCAACTGAAATTCCAGTAACAAATATTAGCAAATTCCAGTAACTCTGCTTTTTAGTTACCATTTAATTGATATATATTGTAGGAAGTCACTAAGAAAAAGCTCTAGTAAAATAGATTACGTACATGGGCTGAAAGATTATATTCTAGTTAATATAATAATATCGTAACTAGAAAGGCAGATTCTATTAAAATAATTACAAATCTAGTAAACACATTCAAGTACGCCTCCTGTTACACAATATACTAGAAAAATAAAGTTCCTAGATCCATATGGTGACAACCGTGAAGCACGGAGACCGATTACCTTTTTTCAATTTCCATTAAAAAACAATGCAATTACTTCCGGCCAGCTCTTCCATTATTAGCTTGGCTGGCATGCACGGTGAATCAGCGTCACTTGATTACGGGAACCCACCAGTGCTGGTTCGGGTGCGAGCCTGGTTCAGGTGCGAGTGGTGCAGTCGGACGGCTTGGCTACAGAATATCTGATTTTGTAGCTAGCTACAAACTATACTCATATAGGGAGAGTATACTTCCGTAGCTAGCTACAGAAAACCATATTCTGTAGCCAGGTCCATGGACCGCACCACCTTGCGCCCCACCGTGCCACCTGATCTCGTCGTCATTTACTGCAATGCATGCAGCCATGCAGCAACATTCATGTCCGTTAATTAATGAACCTCGTTAGCACTGTCGGTAATTACGGTAATTGTTTTTGTGGCAATTACGGTAATTGTTTTTGTGGCCACTAGGCTCCCATTTCTGCAAGAGACGTATGACCGCAGTAATTTTGTGTTGACTGAGTGGTTACGAGAACACTCGCAAAGTGATGAACGAGTAACTAGTATAGAGTTACTATAATTTACCTAGGATGTAAAATAATAGTAAACCGTAAGATGAATTTACTAAAATAGTTACGAATTTTAGTTGCTTGATATGGTAACTATGATAGAGTTACTATAATTTGGCGTCATGATGTTCTGAGGAACTATTTACAGTAATGACTAGAACAATTATCAATGGAAATTCAATATAATACATTTGCCACAATGACCGATTTAATTTACATCTATGAAGAAATATCTCCACTGCCATTTAGAACAACACGAGTTAAAACAGTGGCATATCCAATTTACTACAATGGCATCCTCAAATTATGACAAGTCCACAATGGAATTTAGCATAGTGTTTCTGTCCACGCGGTGAGCTCTACCGTGACCTCTTGTTGTATCACTGGTTCGAAGCCCTTTATTTGCTCACCATTTTGTTGCCGAAGTTGACGAGCTAACCATCTCTCTTGTGCCTAGAAGGGCTAGGTCGATATGAACTGAAAATCTGAGTAAAAAGGAAGTGAGGGATCACCAAGGGGAAAAAAATGATACTGGTTTTAATATGCACTCAGTAAGAAATAAATCATACTCCCAAATCAATAAGCTGAAATCTCTTGCTCTAACACCAAAACAAGAAGTCTTTCATCACTAGTTTTAGGTGAAGCACTATTTTTCTTTTCCATCTTTAATCTGAACAAAATCTAGTAGCTTACCACCTATGTAATAAAATTGAGCCTAGAAATAATCCTATAAAAAGAGTACTGAAAATAATACAAATGATAGGCTTGGAAAAAATCATCATATCTAGGTCCATGTTTCTGCGCATGATAAACACAGAAGAAAGGGATATATGACATATTTACATGATATAGTCATCGAAAACTACACCGATTCAGGTAGTGTGTTAACTAAGTTATCTGGTAAAATTACCACAAGAAATCCAGGTCGTGACTCTGATTCAGGCAAAAAAATTGTCATAAATTCCTCTCTGATTTACGACAAACAAGGTTACAACAATTAAGTGGCATGCATAGGAGCATGTATTTGCTGGATCTAAAATATGGTATCATCTAGAATATTGGTTCTGGCAATATAATCAAAATTGCTAAAATATGCACACCGACTGAACCAACAGGTTCTGAATCTGAATGCAAACCAAAAAGGTCTATTCACAAGAACTTAGTGCATGATTTACAAGAATGAACCTTGAAGAATGTGAATTACTGTAATCCATACCTTCCTATCCTTGTGAATTTGACATGGCTTATGAGAACTTCATACAGGATTTACTAGAATCTGTCCCTTGAATGGATAAGTTTTACTAGAATCTATATTTCTCTCCTGATATCTATTTGCTCTCGTATCTAACTGCAAGCTCCTTTACATCTATGTAAGACCAAATTGTTTTCAATCTGGAATAAAGATGCAAAATAGTAAATATCTCCGTGAGTAATAGAGAACTCACCAACAAAATAAGAAACCGATTGCCTGTTTGAATGTAGAGAGGGCACTATTAGATAATTCTCTTTGCCTTTGTACGGATCATAATCTAATGTGGCCAATAGATCGGCAAGAATAAACAATATTTCAATCTATGGGAGTCACCAACTGCCAACAAAATCAAGATGGCTAATCAGACAACATAAAGATAACCCCAATGCACAGCGGCAAGCTTGCAACAAAAGTTGTTGCTCCAGTAAAGAATGACGAACTAAATCATCTGTGCATGAGTGCAAGGAATTAACATCAATAAACACACAATGATTGGATAAATCACCTCTGTAGCCTGTCTCTGCTAGCCTGATGGGGATGTTCAGGGTACAGGCAGCACGCAAGGATTGAGCATGAAACTACATGAATATTCACTTTGTACTAGTGCTACAGACCTCAGTTACAGAAACAAATTTACTATAATATGCATTTGGATAAAATAAGAGAAAGCGCCTTTCCAAAATAAATAAATAAGAGGAAGCAAGGATTAATGGCCATATCAGTCATAGCACAACCTACCAAGCACTGATTTATCTCATTGCCTAAGTCTGGTAGATGCTGAACTGCAGAGGCGCATTTTCTTGATACCGTAGATTCTGAACTCCTGACGCGCATTTTCTGCAATTCAAGTGATTGAAAATCAAAATTGAACTAACTTAAACATCAACATGGTGACCAGAATCATGAGCGTTGTTTACCACAATGCAGTGATCAAAGTTGCTTTAAATTGATGCCCAATTTAATAGAATCCAATGTGCAGGAATTAAAGAATGCCTTCATTAATTTACCAGAACTTGTACAGCTGGTTATGAAGATTCATTATCAAAGAATCACCAGATCCGTGCATCGTCGTGGATGAGGACTGCCCTGCCGCCATGGCAGAAGGTCGCCCGGGCACCATAGGATCAATGTTGTGAAGTCGGTCAACGCCATGACCGAAGCTCCGGACTGGCCGCCGGGTCCATGGGATCGTCGTGGATGAGCCCTCATCCTGCCATGTGAAGAGGGTTGGAGGTGCGTGAGAGGGTCGGCGCTGTGGAGGTTCCCGCCGGTCACGCGCGGTGGAGGTCGACACCGCAGCGAAGCGCGAAGCAGGACGGCCAAGCCGTGCGGCCCGCGCCGCCATCGGGCCACCATGGAAAGAGCCGAAGCGGCGGTCCGCCACCACCGCTGGGCGGCGATCGCAAGCCGGGGGGAAGACGGCATGGCTCAAGTCGCGGGAGTCGAAACCGCAGCCGCCATCCACGCAAGGCCATCGGCTCCTCCACCGGGACAACGATCCGGCGGGCGGGCCTTCACGAGGGACTGGGGAGCGAGGTTGCCGCCGTGTAGCAGCGTGGGGAAGAAGGGGCGCTGCCGGCGGCGCCGCGGCGACGGGGAGAGGTGGCCGGGCAGAGCAGCTGCGCGCCCGGCGGTGTGGCGCACCCACATCGGCCTCGATCCGCGGGTGGAGGGGAGGATTGCGGCGGCGCTGATGCGCCGGTGTGGGTGTCGGGGAGAAATCAACGGGTTTGTTGGATGGTGGGACCGACAAATTAATTTGATGAATGGGGCGGGGATCATGGCTCCAGCCGGTTGATTTTGGCTCAGCATGGCTCGGTCGGAAAGGCCCGGCCACAGAATTTGTGATTCTGTAGCTAGGTACAGCATAATAGGTCCCTATATATATATATATATATATATATATATATATATATATATATATATATATATAGGGAGAGTATAGTGCGTAGCTAGCTACGTAATCTGGTATTCTGAAGCCAGCCAGGCCGTCCGACCCAGTGGCACCTGAACCAGGCTCGCACCCGAACTAGCACCGGTGGGATGCAGTAATTACGTGACCCTGATTTCATGTGCATGCCACAGCCAAGCTAATAATGGAAGAGGTAGCCGGAAGTAATTGCATTTTTATTAATGGTAATGGTAATTGAAAAAAGCAATCGGCCTCCGTGCTTCACGCTTGGCACCATATGGATATATATCCTTTGGAATTTACTGGTAACAGGATGCGTACTAGCATGTGTTTACTATATTTGCAATTATTTTACTAGATCCATGCCTTTCTAGTTACGATACTATACTAGAATTAAACTTTCAGCCCATGTACGTAATCTCAATCTATTTACCGGAACTTTTGCTTAGCGACTAAAAACAAATGGTAACTAGAAAGGAGGGTTACTGGAATATACTGGAGTTTTAGTTGCTCATGACGGTAACTAGGGCAGAGTTACTATAATTTGGCTTCATGGTTTTGTTTGAAACTATTTAGTTTTGATGACTAGATGAATCATCATCAAATAGTTACGAGAAAATCAAATAGCTTTACGTGTCAATGAAAATAGCAATGGTGATCGACTAACTATAAAATATCAATGAAAATTTACTATAATACATTTACCACAATGGGGATTAAGTTGTGTGGTTGGTCACGATAATAATTAATTAATAGAAAATACAAATGTGAAACTTCACATCGTGAAACTACATCTCAAAAGATAACTGAACATAGCATATAATCTAAATTTAGTTGCTTTTCTTGAACATTATCTATATGGCACTACTCCAACACGTTACACGTGCATCATAGTGATCAAAACGAGATCAATATATAGGTCATGTCTGTTAGCTGCTCTAAGTCACCGGTTGCTGTCGAGAAGTTTCATTGCCTGAAATCATAAACTATGAACAATTATAAATAATAATATGATGGCTCAAGATTGATCAGTAATGAGACACAATTTTACCATATATGGTAAGAATAGATAATTCAACATGACACAATCAAGCTACTACATTGCCAATTGCCAATCTACCATGCAATCAAATTACTGTAAAATGTATAAAAATTACATTAAACAATAAATCTACAGCATGCATGGTAGCTTTTTTGACCGTGTAGATGCCGAACTAAAGAGGCACATTTTTAGGCAATTCAAGTGATTGAAAATCAAAACTGAATGAACTTAAAAAGGCAACATGATGACCAGAATTATGAGCGTTGTTTACCACAATACAAATGATCAAAGTTTGTTTAAACTGATGTCCAATTACTATAATCCAATGTACAGGAATTAGAGAATGCCTTCAGTATTTACCATAAACTTGTACTGTTGGTTACGATAATTCATTTTCAGTTAATCACCAAATCCGTGCATGGTCGTAGACGAGGCCTGCCCTGGCCTGGCAGATGGCTGCCCAGGCACCATAGGGACAGTGCCGGAATCAATGCTGTGAAGTTGGTCAACGCCACGGTGTCAAGCTCCGGACTGGCCGCCACGTCCATGGGTTTGTTGTGGACGAGCCCTCGTGCAGATCTGCCATGTAAAGAGGGCTGCTGGGGGTACCGTAGGGAGGGCAGGGCCGCCGACGAGGTTGACGCTGTGGAGATCCCCGTCAGTCACGCGGTGGAGGTCGACGGCGCAAGGGTGTAGGGGCCGCCTGAACCGCGCACAGGTTGCCGTCGCACGTGATGTAGTTGGCTTGTTGCTACCGCTGCCGGTACAGGAGCCCTCGTGGCTGGGGCGCCGTCCGGGTGGTGCGGGCCGTCGTGGACGTAGTGCTGCTCGTCGTGCCTGCGGTGGCGCTGGTCGCCATCACTAGTTGGAGGACACACGCCCCCAGGACGCCCCACCGTGGGAAGTGGTAAGGGACGCCGTCGCCGGTGCTTCCATTGTAGATGACTCGACGATGCCGCCATGGGGATGCAGCGAACGCCGCCATGGAGACAGGCGCCGCTGCCACCACCAAACAGAGGGCCGCAAGGAAGGAGGCTGCCGCTGCCACCTACCGACGGATCCACGCGCGAGGCCGTGGCTCCTGGGCAGTGATCCCAGCGAGGCGGTTGCGTCGCAGCCAGGAAGCGGAAGCCCCATGCATGCGGGTCAAGCCGCGCCGACGCCAAAAATGCATCCGTGCGTGTCAATAGGGGAGGAGCAGCCGCGGCCACCGGTTGGAAGGAGGAACCGCTGCCGCCCTGGGGAAGAAGCAGCTCGGCCGTGAGGGAGGAGGCGTCGCTGCTGATCTGGTACACTAGAGGAGAACGAGAGGGACGGATGGTTTCCGAAAAGGAAAGAGCAAAATTTGGGGGAATCAATGCATGCCTGAGCCTCAAATGAAAGGAAACCAATGCATGCGTGTGTTACTAATTTAGTAATGAGGGCACCACGTCGGACATGTTTCTTTAATTAGGAATTGAGGCGCTGGGACAACAAGTGATCGGGCTCGACCGCACGCCGCGACACAGCGACCTGGCTACAAGATATTTGATTCTGTAGCTAGCTACAACGTAATAGGTCCCTATATATATATATATATATATATATATATATATAGTAAATTTTTCCTACACCCTAGGTGTAGTTACACCCATGTGTATATCTCAAGATTTATGGTATATATGACCGAACAAAGTGCATACTGATGAAGTATATGATCATACTAGACCATCTATGGTGGTATATATGTTAAGTATGCATTCATACTTTGAGTATATGGATATATTTTTTTTGTATACAGCAGTAGTGGCATTTTATGTAATATATTAAAAAAATATGGGTTCCATCAAATTTTTTTTTTTGCGTAATAAGATCTAGAGTATCTTAATATGAGTATCTAAACATACTCAAACCAATAAACAAGTATGAACACATACACAATGTGATTTTTTGAATATGGGTGTAACTACACCGGTGTATAGAAAGTGCACCCTATATATATATATATATATATATATATAGTGGCACACAAACAAGCTAGTAGCCATGAAAGGAAGGAGCGTCCTTTGCAGTGCCCCATTATTGAACACGTCAGCATCGGAATTAAGCTTGTTGCAGAACCAAAACTATAAATAGATGGGACTACTACCACCAACATGAATTTCTTTATTTGTGGGTCTTGTCAATCAAAGGTACTGTTTTCCGACGGTGACAAGGTTTTGACCAAAGTAAGATTGGGATGCATTAGGAAATTGGGCTTGCTGTGGCAGAGACTCATGCAGAGCTTCAGGAACAGAACCCGTGCTAACTGTGCATGCATCAGGAAATTGTCTCTTTATATGTTTGATGGGATTAGCTAGCTAGCTGCACATTAATTCAACCACCATAGTCTGTGTGGCCTGGCATGGTGTACATATATGCTTTCTAGTACGTATTATTGTCTTGGGACAGTATATTGGACCCATGGAGAATAGGCGAGACACGGCACAGAATATTCTAGAGGTCTGTTAGACAAAAAGCAATACCAACTGTTGATGATGAAGCCCATGTAATAATATATTACACTGACAGCTGCAACATTGGTACGTAGAGATCATGTCATCGACTTCTGTTAAGCCGAGGCCCGGGGCCCCTTCACCGCCATTGACAAGAACACACCGCTCGCAAATCAGACCAGGGGAGAGAGGGGCCGGATCCGGCCATACAAGGCACGGGTCAGGACCGCAGCTGCCGAACGCACTTAGATCCAGTGCAAGACGATAAGATCCGGCCGTGACGAAATCTGCTGCTCCCCGAGCCAATCGCAGAGGCCACGCCTGTAGTCGATGCAGCACACATCACGCCTGTTCCATGATTAGTTCGTTACTAAAACACTGGAGAGTTGAAATTATGTGTATTGGCCAGTACGACTATTCGGCCTCTCTCTGTTAGTACACTGACATATCTGCAAAGATTCCTTAATTTACATATTTAATTAAATGTCATAATTTGTGGGCAACATTATGTGATCTCAATACGGGCCGCTTCATCGAGCCATTTGTTTCTAACAATGTTTGCGTACTCCAGAACTCAATCTATGGCTTGAAGCTGGCACCCTGGGCATCGTATTAGCGATTTGCCACCTTGGCTTCATCACCTCTGTTTCTTATAAATCTCTCTTTGTCTATAAAGGTGGAGATGGTATCGCCAACACGCTGCTGTACATCCATGAGAGTGCAAGTATGATGAGGCATAAAAAGGTTGCTGTTTAGTTCCTGTATTTGTGATCCTCCCGCTGTAACTTGGGGAAGTTATTGTACTGCAAACCCACCTCCAGCCATATATATACAAGGCCACCCTACCCAATAGGGCGTGCGGTGTTTTACCTATTTCCTACACATATAATAAAGCCCATAGCCAGTGGCGTAGCCAAGGGGGGGCTGGCAGGGGCCATGGCCCCCCCTAACATCTCGCTGTTAGGAAAATATAATAAAAGCTTTTGTTATATATTTTTGTAACTTCTGGACAACGAAGTCACACAAATTCACAAATTTTCTTTGAGCTAACTTATATGTATAAATATTTTTAGCTCCATTGTAGACAAACACAATTATCTACCACGGAAAGAACAATATGCATGGTTAAATGTTAAACACTGAATAAATTTAGAAAAATAAAAGCCTAGCTCTGGTGTAAAAATCCAAGCAAATAAGCAACCCTCTTTTCTTGTATGGTTGAAACTCTTCAACCGGCCCCCCCTATGCATAATTTCTGGCTCCGCCACTGCCCATAGCTATAACAGAGCAAGTATGCTGAGGCATAAAAAAGAGAGTGCAGTGGTGAACTATACGGTTGGGATGCATCAGAGAAGTGATCAACTTTTAGCAGCTATGAAACGTGAGTAGTGATATTTCCTTTCGCCTGAAAACAGCCATTTGTGTTCTATTTCAGGCGTTTCTTGATGCATCAGAGAAGTGATCATCTGAGAAGTGACATGATTGCATATGAAATCATTTGATATTCTAGATTACGAGTTTATGACTGATGTGGTCATTTGTGTATGTCATCCAAAATCTCATGTGGTCCTTTTAGATTAGCCGACAGATGAAACTAGTTAGTCGTCAATTAAGTTGTTGTGTGGTCATGTGTAAAAATTATAAAGAGACAGATGAAACAGCACAGATGACACTATGGTGCTATGGTGCCTCGTTGAGTGCCAGGTCAAGGTGGTATAATTAAGTTGTTTCATCTGTCTCTACGTCCATGGGTACAATAATACAGAGGACACCCCTTGGTGGCATATGTAGAAATTATAATTTTTATAGTCAACGAGTTTGCTATGGTGCCTCGTTGAGTGCCAGGTCAAGGTGGTTGTATATAGGACACTTTTAAATTAAATCTGATGCAGCTATTCAATATTGAATGAACAGGGTAGCTCCTTTGCAGCCACAAAAACTAACTCTCAAATACAATCAACCCCACGAAACTGAAGCTTACTTATACAAGCTGAGGACACCCCTTGGTTGCATGTGTAGAAACTATATGTCTTTTTTTTTTCAGATAACATGTTTGCCAAGTATACAGCTAGCCTGCAGCCTTTGAAAACTCCTCTGTTTGTTTTTCCTCCATGGAAGAATCTGTAGGATTAATCGGCACTGGGACTCTTCTTATTAACCAAGATCATAGCACATAGCATCACTTGTGAAAACTCCTCTGCTTGTTTTTCCTCATAAAATTTAAAAACTCCTCTGCTTGTGGTCCAACTTCTGACTTCAACAGCGCCATCTATCTTCTCACGAGCATCATTTCCATCTGTAGCAATATGGTACAAGCAAGAACACGTCCATGGAGCATTCATTGAATCTGGGAGAGCTCATGAGCTGAACTGTGGATGTGGAGGAAGGGACAAAAACATCATCAGAGTAGGAGCTGTTGGATGATCGGTGTTCGATCTGAACCAAGGCAGTTTCGGTTGGACCTGATGAGATTCTGACTGTAAGACGATGATCAGTGTTCGATCTTAACCAAGCCACTGTAGAACACTTTTGCTTTTGTAATGCAAAAGTACTGGTATCCTTTATTCAAAAATTTGCGTTCAATGAATCCCTTGAAAACAGAAGCCAATTTACAAAAAAGCTACCAAAATTCAGTTCAAAATCCAAGGCCACATAAATTTTGCGGAACAACACAAAGTATTCTACTTTAGCAACATTATAAACTCGTTAGTTGATTGGATTCATAGTACAACCATCCGATACATACAAAGTTCACATATTTAGCACCATTACTCAAATGTACTGTAACATCCCGGATTTTTGGAGAAGCTGAAAATGCGAACTTTTAAATTTTTTTTTTTGTGTAATGTTTGAATCATGTAGTTGCTAGGTAAAACTTGCGTTAACCCCTAACAAAACGTTGCATTCATGTCGAATTGTTTGTAGGAGTTTGTTAGAGCTTCTTAGTTGAGTTAGGGTTTTTGTGTCGGAGTGCATAAATCCGTAGCAAATTCTCTTGTCTCTTTCTCTCCAAAAATTCTCCTAACAATTTTTGGAAAGATCTCGTGCCCCAACTCAAATCATTCCCAACTCCGTTGTTGATTCTTATATTTTTTCTTGAGTTTCTCCCGACTGTCTCCCGCCTTCCCTGAACTCATTCCAATCTTCTACGTAATCACTCTCGTATCTTCCCGAATCTTAATTGGACTACCCTTCTCTTATCTACCCTTTCTCATATATTATATAGAGACTGTAACCTCTCTTCGTCTCGCGTCGACAAGAAGATGAGCCTTGCCAACACCCTCGACCTGACCAACCATCGAAGCCATGACTGGCCAACCATAGTCGTGCCCTGCTAGCCATAGCCCTCCATAACTATGCCTGGCCAATCCTAGCCCACCATAGCCATGCCCGGCCAGCCAGTAGCCATCCACGACCAACCACGGCCGGCCAGTAGAGGCCACAACTAGCCAAAGGTGACAACGCTAAGCTATACCAGGATCAACCCCGTTTTCTTTGGACTGCTTTGCGAAATCCCATTTGACTCTCTAAGGGATCCCTTAAAAATCATGTCGGCAACACTCGGAGGTTCTCTCCGAATCTTTCTAGATTAATCGCAAACTCTTTCCGAGTCTCTTGTGATCTTTGGTTTCAACTTCACATAAGTTCCTTGCACCTCTATCCTTCTCAAGTCATCGTGGCATTTTTCCTCGATGTCGTTAATCGAGAAATGCCCTTTCAAATCGCCCTCAAATCTATTTGGACTTTCGTGAATTGTTTAAATCAAATCATAATAGGAAAATCCAGTTCCTATTATTCTTCGGACCCAGTTCACCATTCCTTCTCGTATATAATTTTTGCTAAATAAGAAAAATCCCTCTCCCTTGTTCCCTTGGCCAAATCAGCCCCTCTTCTTCCTAATTCATTTTGCTAATTAATCATCTTGTGCACGCACGTGCAGCATACCTAAAGAGCTGCACCTCCTCACGTACACAGTTGAAGACATGGACCAACCAGCAAGCTAAGCTCCTTTACCGTGTATGTGTATGTGTACATAACGTGTATATATATACATATGTATAATATAGTGCCCATCACAAGGAACAAAGCCCGATCCCACGTCCAGCCCAACTCGAGCCTTACCACCAGCGTACTAATGCCCAATCACAAGTATCCAAACCAGCTCTCTTCTCCTGAGCCGTGACCCAGGCCTGGCCTCGGCAGGCCGCAGCCCAGCGCAGCTCTGCCTGCACCGGCGTGGAGGCGCCGCTGCCGGTCCTCCTCGCGTAGGAACCACGCGCACGAAGTCACCGGCCGCTCTCCTCTCACGTACACGTATGCCCCTGTACGCGGTACCCAACAGTTAGCCATGGACGCGGTCCGCCCCTACCGCATCCGCGCGGACTCGCTTCCCTCACACTACCGCGTCATCCGCATCGCCGCTCGTTGCAGTCCGTCTGGACCGGCTATCCCGCGTGCGAGGCCAAAGCCGCTAGGGGCCAGCCCTCCATCGAAGCAGCAGGCGCCTCCATCCTCTTCAAGCCAGCGCCGTCACATCCCTTTCCCTTCTCTTCCACACGGTCATGTCGAGCCTCATCAGTGACCTGCTCGCCGACGCGCTTGGCCTCGACGCCGTGAACTCCCGCCGCGCTCCACGCTTCGATGTCAAGCCGATGCCGCTTGAACCATCTCCGCCGAGCCAGCCCGGCCTGCCCCATCGTTGACGGACACAGCACCGACAATCGGACCGGGAACGCCTCGCCGAGCTGCCGTCCCGACCACATCCACGACGACGATAGCGGGCACAGCAGCACCGCGACCGTGGCCACATCGTCGACCTCCGCACGACGCCCCTGCTCTGCTGCGTCCCCGTCGTGAACCGCAAGCCACACCGACGATCGCGACGACGTCCGCGACCTCGGTAAGCGCCCAAAGGCCTAATCTATTACCTGTGCTTGGCCCCTGTTCTTGTCTGACCGGCCGTCGAGCGCACCCCTTGATACGCCCACGCACGCTCAGGCGCGGTGCCTTAGGACGCCGCTGCATGAGCACCATCGTGTCATCCACGACCACCGCACTGGCACGAAGTTTTCACCTCGGCACAGCCATCACCATCCGGCCTCTGTGCGTCAGGGCGACGCCGCGCCACTCGCCTTTGCCGCGACTTCGCCGGCGTAGATAGACGCGCGCCTAGCATCCATGGCCGTCACCACGCCCACACATACACGCCGCGCTGTGCGGCAACACTAGCTGGCACGTCACTACGGCCACGGCACAAGGCTCGCCACCAGCATCCACACGTCCTGTACACGCATGGCCACCGTCATCGGCAAGGTGCATTGACCACCACGGCCAGGTCTCGCCTGGAGCACCGAAGCGAAAGCGAACCCTTTTATGGTCGCTAATCGTCCCAGACCCAGCAAAGGCCAAGTCCTTCCATCTACACCCGCTCACCATGCCCTGGCCGTGCACCACCGCTCGACTACAGCTTCCAGAGGCAGCTATCACGCACGCACGCACGCCGGCAGTGGCTGCACAAGCATGTCGGCGAGCTCATGCACTGACCCAAAAAGACACAGCCTTGGCACCATCTCGAACCACGCCGGCATGAGCGTGTTCTCGCCAAGCACCTTCCCGCACACAAACAGCACATAGTGGCGACACAGTTGCCATCGCTGGATGCCCACGACCCGCCGCATCGTGCTCACACACGAACACTACACCCACAAGCATGGCTGTGCACAAGCCTAGACCCTTACCTTCCCTAGTCACCTACTTGCCTGACCGCCAGCTCCGTTTGGCATGGCATCATGACCACTGGTGCACCAAACTTGCCACTAAAACACAGCCCTGCTCAGGCTAAGGTGCGCACATCACATAAGGTCTCGGATAGCTGCACAGGCACGACCAGTCCGCCACAGCCGACCACTGCCATCCCAATGCCACTTCTGACCGCCTGCAGCTGCCCTCAGCCGGCCACAACCTCGTTGGAGCCAAGTTACGCGTGAGCCCTGCCATCAAGCCATGTGTGGACCACCATGACTCGACCATAGCACGACCAAGTAGAGAGTTTCGACCAACAACATGTGCAACACATCTTGTAATTCAAGAATGATGATGCTATGACATCCTAATTCCAACCCTTGGCAGACCTCCACTTGACAAGCTTGCCTTACCCAATATAGCTTGGCAATCCAATCTCTCTATCCCTAAGAACCTGATGCCATTCTAACAAGCCCGCCAATCCTTTGTCCATGTTGAACCTAATCTCACCATGGCACCTAACCCAGACCCAAAGCTGCCTTGCGCCACTCCAAAGCTTAGAGCCAAGCCATAGGTTCACAGACATATGTATCAGTGAATTTGATTCTTCTTTGTTCTTTTGTCTCCTTGTGATAATTGGTAGTTTATAGGGTTATCGGTTGAACGTGTGATAGCTCTAGAGGGCCGTGGATTGGAGCTGACTTTGGAGGTGGAGGCTCGCGTCGATCAACTACACCAACTAACGAAGACTTTTACCACTACTACCTCGACATCACAGGTGTCATGGCAGCACCTTACTTAATAGAATCCTATTAGACATTGCAAGTAGATATGCTAGCGCTTTACTTTTATTCCTTTGCTAGTATATATGATGCATGCTATGCCTGAGCCTTAAATGCCTTGATTGAAACCCCTTCACCTGATTACGCAGCTCGCGCTCGCACTTATATATATACCTCCTGCATGCTTGCATTTACTCCATCATATTTACTTATGAGCCATGATATATGAGGTGAGGGAATTAAATGGTAAAATGTGATAATAACTGGGGAGAGTGCTGCGTGTGTCTTGGGTGTGTGGTGAGGGTTGTGTCGACCAGACAGGAATACACGACGAGTCATGAGGACAAGTCTTGCCGAGTGGGTGCATCCTGGGCACCCCTGTTTGAGAGATACCTGTGGCGGGTACATGGTGATTTCCCTGAGGAGGTTCTGGGGTGGAGTGCCTTTGTGGAAGGAAGCCCCAGAATGGAGGTGTCGTTGAGGCACGGGGTATTGAGTACCCCTATGATGAAGATGTCTTGTCTGGTCATACCTAAGGACTTTGAGCTCTTGAGAACCGGGATCGTGGGAATATGGTACTCACCGCTCGTCCCTGGTCGGGCAGGGTACGGATTGCCCCTTTTAGCTAGGCGGTGCCATTACTACTAGGTTGATAGCAGATAGTGTAGGGAGGTACGGGCATCGAGGCTCACACCCTCCTAAGACAACGTAGTAGCCATCGGGGCCCGTATTACGTCTCACAAATTCGGCGTCCCGGTGGTACTCCGGGGCTTCCTAGGGCTGAGTGGTAGGGTGGCATCGTCGAGCTAGGAGGTCTCCGTTATCATCCTAGGCGGGGCACCGTCGATGATGGTGATCTTGTGGTCTTGAGTACACGCTCTGTAGAGTTGTAAATCAATACGTATTGTCCTGCCTTCGGGCATGGCCCTGACATTAGGCCTGGACTGCCTACGGATGTGTGCTGGCTCTCGGGTCTGGACTTCCCACGGGTGTGCGCCGGCTTTCGAGCCTGGACTGCCCACGGGTGTGAGCCGGCTTTTGAGCCTGGACCGCCATCGGTGTGCGCCGGTCTTCTAGGGTTTATCCCATTGATTTTACGCTTCACTTGACTAGAGAGAGAGGAGTCCTTTCTATTCTCCCCCTGGTTTTCACTTACGGCTGCGAGCCCGTGTGGTTGTGAGCCGCTTAGGTAAGGACGGGAGGGAGTTGTCCTTGCCGCCTGAGTGAGAGTGTGTTGTGAGATGTGTGTGGTGATGGTGATGGTATGGGAAGAATGTGTGTGGATGAGATGGAATTAAAACTTGATGAACTATTAATATTATTATATTACTACTTGTTGCAATTCGCATGCGCTAAGGATGCAAACCACAGCCAAAGTATTAGGATCGCCAGATCCATTTATTTTCTATTTTCCACCAAAGCTCATCGGTGCTGACCATGGCCTGCACATATCGGCGGTGTGCAGATTACCTGCCTTGCTTATGGATTAAAAAAGGATTAGGTGGTCTCGTTCCTACGCTCAAGATTGGTTTTAGAAGATGAAGACTACTTCCGCGAACTCTCGCCAACTCGATGAAGCCCGTGAAAGGAGGAGCCTTCACTTGCTGGCGTGCCATGTCTACTCGGAGATCCTGAGTTACGCTTCCGCTAGTTTAACCTTGTATTAGGTGAGTCCCCAAGATTTGTAATACCTTGTAAATTAGAAATCTTATGATGTATGACTGTGATATCATCTGTAAATGATGATGTGATGGGATGATCTTGTGGGTCTATCACATTGTTATTTGATTCTGTGTATTTTCCCTTCGTGGAAAATCGAGGTCGTTACATGTACAAAACACCCTCAAATGCATATATATTTGCACTATGGATAAATTATCACTGCCAGTTCATAAAGACCATCAGCATCGGTTTCATGCTTCGGCAGTAAAAAGTGGCATGTTCGGTGGTTATAAGAAAGTTTATCACCACCACCGATGATCGAATGATGTCCATCACCGCTAATAATAGAGTATTTGTAGAAGTGGCGCTTAAAGTGGACTGCCTCTAAAATCCATTTTTTGGTGGGCATATCCAGTGTTCGTGATTGAGGGTCTGTTGGTAAAAGTTATCCTACAGAATTATTTATAAATTTG